>JAXLNO010006126.1:582203-844109 GCA_038087875.1 Malacoraja senta | reverse complement strand
ATTTCATTGGCCAGGTCAGTCATACAATTAAAAGCAACAGATCACTCAAAAACACATTTTAACATGAACATCCACCACAGTGACTCCTACACATTCCTCATTGTGATGGAAGGCGAAATAAAGTTCAAGTCCTTCCCTTAGTTCTTCCTCAGTCATGGGCCTTGAGCCTCCATTGACGGGACGATCTTGACTCCCGTAGCCGGCGGCGTTCGGGCCCTCCGCGTCGAGACGATCAGCATCTTAACTAATTACAAAAAATACACTAAAAAATACAAACAAACCCACCACCATAATACAAAATAAACAAATGTTCTTAAATATTATATAACTTTCCCCATCCTTATTGAGGATACCCTCCATCCCATGCAGTGCCCAAAGGTCCCGTAAATCCCCTATGGAGCACCTTGACAGCCCGTAGTCCCTTTCCAAAACAACACAGGCGCGGACGTAACCCTGGAAAAGGGGCAGGCAGCCGGCTCAGGCAGAGCCCGCTTCCGCCTGGCGCCATGACTCGCGGATGGCCAGGAAACCGAAGAACTCGGAGAAAACCCACGCAGGTCACGTGTAGAATGAACAAACTCCGTACAGACAGCACCCGTAGTCGGGATCGAACCCTCGTCTCTGGCGCTGCATTCTCTGTAAGGCAGCAATTCTACCGCTGCGCCACTGTGACAACTGTTCTAGCACTTGGTTGTCCTCAGAATCACTTGGACATTTTGAAGTGCAAATACTGCAGGCTTTGTAAATCTGAAATAAAAAAAACAGAAAGTGCTGAAAAGAAGGTAGACACAACATGCTGGAGTAACTCAGCGAGTCAGACAGCATTTCTGGAGAAAAGGAATAGGTGACTTTTCGGTTCGAGACCCTTCTTCAGATTCGATGTCTCGACGTGAAACATCACCTATTCCTTTTCTCCGGAGATGCTGTTTGACCTGCTGGGTTACTCCAGCTTTTTGGGTCTATCTTCGGTTTAAGCCAGCATCTGCAGTTCCTTCCTACACAAGTGCTGAAAAGAATCAGGTCAGGCAGATTCCCTGAAAAGAAGAACTGGTATATTTCAGCTGATGCCCTGTCATTGGAACTGGGCAAAGTTTAAATAAAGTGGCATGACCAATGTTGCAGAGAAGTGGTAGTGGTGGAGAAATTAAAGAATGGAGATAGGATCAAGCCCAAGGGGGGACTGTGATGCCAATGCTGGTGGGGGCAGCTGAGAGCATGTGCTGAAGTCATGTAAACTGCAAATGATCTGACTGCATGAGATGTAAATAGGAATAGCTGAATGCAGGCAGATGACAAAGGACAGGAACTTTGCTGGAGCTGTGAGATGCAGACAGCTCGTAGAGAGGCTGACAGAGACACTGGTTCGATCCTGACCTCAGATGCTGTGCGCGTGGAGTTTGCACGTTCTCTCTGCTCCAGTTTCCTCCCACATCCCAAAGACGTGCAGGTTGGTAGGTTGATAGGTTTCCGTAAATTGCTTCTGGTGTGCAGTGAGTAGATGCGGAAGTGGGATAACATAGAACTGGTGTGAATGGGTGATCGATGGTTGGTGTGGACTCGGGGGACCTAAAGGCCTATTTCCATGCTCTATTTTTCAATCAATTGCAGTTGCTAGAAAACTGGAGTAAAAGAGGTTTCTGGAAATATCCAGCAAGTTGCAGACCCGTGGTTGCTGAAATCAATGTTGACTGTGCTTAGTCAGGGTTTCAAATGCTCTGTAGGTAAGAACTGCAAATGCGGGTTTAAATCGAAGGTAAGGGCCTGTCCCACTTAGGCTATTTTTAAGCGGCTGCCGGCGACTGTCATAGTCGTAGCACGTCGCCGAAAAAACGGTGACTGGACCCCCCTTCGACATAAAATTTGAAATAGAATCATTACTTTAACAACGAAAAATAACGAAGTCAGCACCAGCGACAACCTATGTCACCTGGCGACAGCCTACGTTAACTGACGACAACTACGACAGCATCTACGTCAGGAGAAGTCAAGCTATGCTCATTGGTGTCAAACCCACTGTCACCGAATGTCTCCGAAAATGTTTCAACATGTTGAAAATCCAGCGGCAACCAGAAAGACGCTATGACTCGTTGGGCAACTGAGGAGACTGTTCACGTTGATGTCGCAGAAAACCTTGATTGAGTTCAGCTTTCTAGCGACTGCAGGGTTCAGCATCTCACAGTTCATATATTGTACTTTTTCTGCCTTCATTCATAGATACATAGATACATAGAAAATAGGTGCAGGAGTAGGCCATTCGGCCCTTCGAGCCTGCACCGCCATTCAATATGATCATGGCTGATCATCCAACTCAGTATCCTGTACCTGCCTTCTCTCCATACCCCCTGATCCCCTTAGCCACAAGGGCCACATCTAACTCCCTCTTAAATATAGCCAATGAACTGGCCTCAACTACCCTCTGTGGCAGAGAGTTCCAGAGATTCACCACTCTCTGTGTGAAAAAGTTTTTCCTCATCTCGGTCTTAAAGGATTTCCCCCTTATCCTTAAGCTGTGACCCCTTGTCCAGGACTTCCCCAACATCGGGAACAATCTTCCTGCATCTAGCCCGTCCAACCCCATAAGAATTTTGTACGTTTCTATAAGATCCCCTCTCAATCTCCTAAATTCTAGCGAGTATAAGCCAAGTCTATCCAGTCTTTCTTCATATGAAAGTCCTGACATCCCAGGAATCAGTCTGGTGAACCTTCTCTGCACTCCCTCTATGGCTATAATGTCCTTCCTCAGATTTGGAGACCAAAACTGTACGCAATACTCCAGGTGTGGTCTCACCAAGACCCTGTACAACTATAGTAATAGTAATAGTAATTTTATTGTCAATTCACATAATGTAACGAGTAGTTACACAGAGGATTGAAATTGTGTTTCTCCATACTCCAATGTGCAAGTAATATTTATAAAACAGACAGACAGTGTACCAATAAAAGTAGACAATGGACATATACATTATATAAAATAAAATATTCATTAATAAAAGGTGCAATATAGCATACTGTGCAAGTAGCATACTGCAGACATGAAGTTAATTTGACAGTCAGTTGGTCTTTGTGTAATGTTCATGGAATTTTCTTGAGTGTGTTGAGTAGTCTGATGGCCTGAGGGAAAAAGCTGTTTTTGAATCTGGTGGTTTTGCTCCGCATGCTGCAGTAGCGCTTGCCGGATGGTAGGAGGGTGAACAGTTTATGTGCTGGGTGGGTGGTGTCTATGATGATGTTAGTTGCTCTCTTGCGACAGCGAGATGGTTATAAGTCTTGAATTGCTGGTTGGGGTGATCTAGTGATCTTCTCTGCTGTCCTCACCACTCTCTGTAGGGCCTTCTGGTCAGCAGCAGAGCAACTGCCATACCAGACTGAGAGACTGCTGGTAAGAATGCTCTCAATGGCACCCCTGTAAAAAGTGGTGAGGGCAGAAGGGGGGAGGTCGGCTCTCCTCATCCGTCGAAGGAAGTGGAGGCGTTGCTGTGCTTTCTTGACTAGGGAGATGGTGTTGGTGGACCATGTCTGATCATCTGTGATGTGTACTCCCAGGAACTTGGTGCTTTTCACAGACTCCACTGCACTGCCATTTATGGTGAGTGGGGTGTGTGCTGCCTGTTTCTTCCTGAAGTCCACAGTTATTTCTTTCGTTTTGTTGACATTGAGTTGAAGGTTATTGATGTCACACCAGTTGATGAGTTGTTGTACCTCCTCTCTGTAGGCTGAGTCGTCATCGTGGCTGATGAGGCCCACCACTGTTGTGTCATCTGCGAACTTGATGATGTGGTTCGAGTTATGTTTGGCACAACAGTCATGTGTCATCAGCGTGAACAACAGAGGGCTCAGCACACATCCCTGTGGGACCCCGGTGTTCATGATGGTGGTCTCTGATGAGTTTTTGCCAACTCTTACTGTCTGTGGTCTGTCGGTGAGAAAGTCCAGTAACCAGTTGCATAGTGGGGTGCTGATGCCTATTTCGCCGAGTTTATTCACCAGGTGTTGGGGGATGACTGTGTTGAAGGCGGAGCTGAAATCAATAAACAGCAACCGCACGTAACTGTTATTGTTTTCCAGATGAGCCAGGCTTAGGTGGAGTACTGTTGCTATGGCATCATCCGTGGAACGGTTGGGACGGTATGCAAACTGGAATGGGTCAAGTGTAGAGGGGAGATTGGATGTTATGTGGGCCTTAACCAACCTTTCTACTGCAGTAGAACCTCCCTGCTCCTATACTCAAATCCTTTTGCTATGAAAGCTAACATACCATTCGCTTTCTTCACTGCCTGCTGCACCTGCATGCCTACTTTCAATGACTGGTGTACCATGACACCCAGGTCTCGCTGCATCTCCCCATTTCCTAATCGGCCACCATTTAGATAATAGTCTGCTTTCCTGTTTTTGCCACCAAAGTGGATAACCTCACATTTATCCACATTATACTGCATCTGCCGAACATTTGCCCACTCACCCAGCCTATCCAAGTCACCTTGCAGTCTCCTAGCATCCTCCTCACAGCTAACACTGCCCCCCAGCTTAGTGTCATCCGCAAACTTGGAGATGTTGCCTTCAATTCCCTCATCCAGTTCATTAATATAAATTGTAAATAGCTGGGGTCCCAGCACTGAGCCTTGCGGTACCCCACTAGTCACTGCCTGCCATTGTGAAAAGGACCCGTTTACTCCTACTCTTTGCTTCCTGTTTGCCAGCCAGTTCTCTATCCACATCAATACTGCACCCCCAATACCGTGTGCTTTAAGTTTGTATACTAATCTCTTATGTGGTACCTTGTCAAAAGCCTTCTGAAAGTCCAGATACAACACATCCACTGGTTTCCCCTATCCACTTTACTAGTTACATCCTCGAAAAATTCTATAAGGTTCATCAGACATGATTTACCTTTCGTAAATCCATGCTGACTTTGTCCAATGATTTCACCACTTTCCAAATGTGCTGCTATCCCATCTTTAATAACTGACTCTAGCAGTTTCCCCACTACCGATGTTAGACTAACTGGTCTGTAATTGCCCGTTTTCTCTCTCCCTCCCTTCTTAAAAAGTGGGGTTACGTTTGCTACCCTCCAATCCTTAGGAACTACTCCAGAATCTAAAGAGCTTTGAAAAATGATCACTAATGCATCCACTATTTCTGGAGCTACTTCCTTAAATACTCTGGGATGCAGCCTATCTGGCCCTGGTGATTTATCGGCCTTTAATCCATTCAATTTACCCAACACCACTTCCCGACTAACCTGGATTTCACTCAGTTCCTCAATCTCCTTTGACCCTCGGCCCCCTGCTATTTCCGGCAGATTATTTATGTCTTCCTTAGTGAAGATGGAACCAAAGTAGTTATTCAATTGGTCCGCCATATCCTTGTTCCCCATGATCAATTCACCTGTTTCTGACTGCAAGGGACCTACATTTGTTTTAACTAATCTCTTTCTCTTCACATATCTATAAAAACTTTTGCAGTCAGTTTTTATGTTCCCTGCCAGTTTCCTTTCATAATCTATTTTCCCTTTCCTAATTAAGCCCTTTGTCCTCCTCTGCCGGTCTCTGAATTTCTCCCAGTCCTCTGGTATGCTGCTTTTTCTGGCTAATTTGTACGCATCATCTTTTGCTTTGATACTATCCCTGATTTCCCTTGTTATCCACGGATGCACTACCTTCCCTGATTTATTCTTTTGCCAAACTGGGATGAACAATTTTTGTAGTTCATCCATGCAGTCTTTAAATGCCTTCCATTGCATATCCACCGTCAACCCTTTTAGAACTAATTGCCAGTCAATCTTGGCCAATTCACGTCTCATACCCTCAAAGTTACCTTTCTTTAAGTTCAGAACCGTTGTTTCTGAATTAACAATGTCACTCTCCATCCTAATGAAGAACTCAACCATATTATGGTCACTCTTGCCCAAGGGGGCACGCACAACAAGACTGCTAACTAACCCTTCCTCATTACTCAATACCCAGTCTAGAATAGCCTGCTCTCTCGTTGGTTCCTCTACATGTTGGTTTAGATAACTATCCCGCATACATTCCAAGAAATCCTCTTCCTCAGCACCCCTGCCAATTTGATTCACCCAATCTATATGTAGATTGAAGTCACCCATTATAACTGTTTTGCCTTTGTTGCACGCATTTCTAATTTCCTGTTTGATGCCATCCCCAACTTCACTACTACTGCTAGGTGGCCTGTACACAACACCCACCAGCGTTTTCTGCCCCTTAGTGTTTCGCAGCTCTACCCATACCGATTCCACATCCTCCTAGCTAATGTCCTTCCTTTCCACTGCGTTAATCTCCTCTCTAACCAGCAACGCTACCCCACCTCATTTTCCTTTCTCTCTATCCCTCCTGAATATTGAATATCCCTGATGTTCAGCTCCCAGCCTTGGTCACCCTGGAGCCATGTCTCCGTGATCCCAACTATATCATAATCATTAATTGCTATCTGCACGTTCAACTCATCCACCTTATTACGAATGCTCCTTGCATTGAGACACAAAGCCCTCAGGCTTGTTTTTACAACGCTCTTACCCCTTATACAATTATGTTGAAAAGTGGCCCTTTTTGATTTTTGCCCTGGATTTGTCTGCCTGCCACTTTTACTTTTCACCTTGCTACCTATTGCTTCCGCCCGCATTTTACACCCCTCTGTTTCTCTGCTCACCCATTTAAGGACCCCACCACCTCTTATTCTCTGTTTATTATTGTTTTCTTCTTTCCCCCCTACATGTTAGCTCTGAGTGCTTTCCTTCTCTGCCTCCTGCCTCACACACTGTCTAATAGCATTCTCTATATGAGTCCCTACCCCCAACCATTCTAGTTTAAAGTCTCCCCAGTAGCCTTTGCAGATCTCCCCGCCAGGATATCAGTCCCCCTCTGGTTCAAGTGCAACCCATCCTTTTTGTACAGGTCGAACCTTCCACAAAAGAGGTCCCAATGTTCCAGAAATTTGAATCCCTGCCTTCTGCACCAGTCCTTCAGCCACGCATTTATCCTCCACCTCGCTCCATTCCTACTCTCACTGTCGCGTGGCACAGGCAGTAATCCCGAGATTGTTACCTTTGCTGTCCTTCTCTTTAACTCCCCTCCTAACTCCCTAAATTCTCCTTTCAGGACCTCTTCTCTTTTTTTACCTATGTCATTGGTACCTATATGTACCACGACCTCGGGCTCCTCTCCCTGCCCTTTCAGGATATCTTGGACACGTTGAGACACATCACAGGCCCTGGCACCAGGGAGGCAAACTACCATCCGGGTCTCCCGACTGCGTCCACAGAATCGCCTGTCTGACACCCTAACTGTAGAGTCCCCTATTAGTATTGCCCTCCTCTTCTTTTCCTTACCCTTCATAACTCTTCCAGCCAGATCATCGGCAATTTGTCGGTCAGGGCATGGAGTATAAGTCTTTCCTGTAACATCAAACATTCTGGGTTTCAGATTTTGCTCATTCCTAATGAAAGGTCATCATTCTGAAATGTTAACTCTGTTTTTCTCCTTCCTAGCCGAATGAGTGTTTCCATCATTTTTGGTTTTCACAAATATAGTTTTATTTTCCAGCAGATCCAGTCTATTTTAAGTGTGTTGACTTTAATGCAGTTCTCAAAATAAGACTCAACTAAATAAACTGACTGAATGGCAAACGTCTGTGATTTATGAACAGATTTGTTGTTGTTTCTTTATATGTTAACAATTCTGTATTGTCTCGGTTACCCCTGCTCCAATTCAAGCAGACTTTCTAGTTGTGATTGCTTTGCTAACATACACCTGCTTCTGGCCTGTCCCAGTTTAACTCTGATGAATAATGTAATTCCCACTACGAAGCTTCCCTCCTTCATTTGTTCATTTCTGTCTAATCCCTTCTCTATTTCCGCAGGCAATGCAGGTTAAATAAAGAACTGGGCACTAGGAGGAGATTGCAAGGCTTCAGAGTGGAATTACACTGTTGATCAAAGCGTCACACAGGAGACAGCTCATGTGATAAAAGAGAATTTAAATCTGGTGAGAGCAAAGTTGTTTGTTGCTTTAGGGATTTCATTGAATAACAGTTACCACAGCGAATGATACATTGACATGTCTCTTGTAATTTGAAGCACAATTTGAAGGGGTCAGAGTTAAATACAAAATAAAGAAGATAGCTATATGACGATCAGACAGTATTGGGATACTACGAACTGTATGATAGCAGCAAAATTCTGCCAATTAGCGCAGCAAGTAAATTTGTGTCCTGTACGAGATTGATAAATTATTAAAATATAATGATTTATCGGCAGTTACAGAAAAAACAGATTGAATATTGGGAAGAGGCACAAGCTCGAACAGCGTCTCAAGTGACAATTATATTACACGTTCCTCTGGATAAGAGGTCCAAAAGAACAATGGTAATTTTGGGATAAAACACAGTCAACCAAAATGGGATACAGTAGACTTACACTATCCATAAGGGCGGCATGGTGGCTCAGCAGTAGAGTTGCTGCCTTACAGCGCCAGAGACCTGGGTTCAATTCTGACTATGGGTGCTGTCTGTATGGAGTTTGTACGTTCTTGCTGTCACCACATGGGTTTTCTCCGGGTGCTCCGGTTTCCTCTCACACTCCAAAGGCGTGCAGGTTTGTAGGTTAATTGGCTCTGGTAAGTTGTTAAATTGTCCCTAGTGTGTAGGATAGTGTTAGTGTACGGGGTGATCACTAGCCAGCACAGACTCAGTGGGCAAAAGGGCCTGTTTCCGCACTGTATCTCTCAAATGTAAGGTCCAAATCCCAAATGCAATACATTGCAATACAATGCAATACAGTACATTGGTGTAGTGGGCAATGCATGGTGCAGGTGTGCAGTGATGTGAATGGAGAAGGAACGGGTGGGGGAATCGGATGAGAAAAATGGAAAGCATTGCAGTTTTGCAATGTATCTTTATGAAAACAAATAATGAGTTGATGTTACAGGACAGTAAAAATGGGTGACATCCAATTGCTAGGCCTGAGATCCAACTGTGTGGTGAGAGGGAGCATCATTGTGAAGAATGTCAGTATGCTCATGGATAACATTTATAACCATATGAACTGTACATAGGACACGTCAGGAGTAAACATGCCGTCATAGGAAATGGAGATTGGAGTGATATGGTAATCACAAGTGTAAAATGCTGTGTAAAAATGTTTAGTTTAGAGATACAGCACGCAAACAGGCCCTTTGTCCCACCGAGTCCATGCCGACCATTCATATGGTGCCACTCATGACTATCTTGGGGCTGCCACAGCCGAAATGCAGGAAACGCCTCAGTAAAACGCCTCCCGCCGTGACCAGCAAGCTCCCACAAACTGCCGTGATAACGGCACATCATTCTCGTTTCTCTTTCGATTGATTTCGATAAAGGGGTAAGTATTAGCCAGGACACCTGGGTGAATTTCACACTCCTGCGTTGCATTCACCTGAGATGGGAAGCGTTCCTCTGCTTTTACAATCTCATCCAAACGAAGTCACCATCGATAGTGTTACAGGCCCTCACTACTACTACAGAAGCGCAGTCTAGTTTTGTGTGCTTAGGTTTCGGAGGTGAAATTAGAACCACAGTATCCTGAATGAGAAGTGGACTCAATGGCTTTGCAGCCAACAATATTCTCTGCAAATGGACGGGATGCTTTGTCTAATATGTAATGCCTGGCTCCTGGGAACATTTTACATTTTCTTCAATGGACAATTAATAACAAACCTGAACATTTCCTTCCTTTAAGTGCAATATCAAAATTCCAAACTCCATTTTTATTATGACAGGATCTCATTACTAGATGTAACTGATGGCAATGATTGTGACCTATTAGCTGATTGAATACACCTTTAATATCCAGTCATATCTTCCAACCAGAATGCCCTTGTCCCAGTTTAAATTACTTGACGATAATGGAGCTTTAATAATATTGCTGAGTAGCTGAAGTAGAGCTTTGCACCTTGCACTGTTTGAATCTGCTGAGAAAACCATCTCCAGGGATAGCCTTACCGTACCTCTATACCCATTCAAACAGTTCACGTCCATAAATGATTTAGCAGTGCTAGGCACATCAATAGTAACACTATTAAGCACTTGAGTTAAGTGCTACAAATTTAAAGCATTATTCCATTACCTTGCAATAGTGGTATATGTAGAACATTCAGAAGACGTTTATGATTTATCCCATTCATTTGCAAATATTGTTCTTAAAGTCCAGCATCGCACTGAGAAGACAGTAATGTCATGTCTTGGAAAAATAGGGCAAGGCCATTGAGAACTCCTTCAAAAGACATTAATGGCTTGCATTGAGTTACATCCTTTGCAATTTTACAATGGGGCATGGTAGATTATCTGATTACATTAATACAATAGCATGAAGAGTAGTAGTTGAAATAACCAAGCAAAAAATTACACCTAACATTGGGGAGTTAGTGTGATTGTTTGCAGAATAAGACAAACAATTGGTTTTGGATGGCACTGTGGCACAGCTGCTGGAGCTGATGCCTCACAGTTACAGATATCTGGGTTCAATCCTTATCTTGGGGTTTTGTCCATGTGGGTTCCCTCTGGGTGCTCAAGTTTTCTCCCACATCTCAAAATATGTGGATTGCTGGGTTAATCTGTAAATATGCTCTTCTAACGCTACCCCCCAGTCTAGTTCAGTCAAAAACCACTGAGTCAAGCACTGGAACAACTAATCTTTATTTTTAGATTGAACAGCAAATTCCCCTATACGATACCTAAACCACCATGGGTTTGATCCTTGTCTCTGCCTGGCCAAGCCCTTCAGCCTCGTGCAAGCAGAAACACTCCAAAAGGTCACGCAGTCCCAAGCGCACTTCCAGAAGATTGACATCGATCTAAGATGGAGACACTTGTTATAGGTCCCCGAACCTTGAGGGGCCAAACTACATAGGGGTGGTCTCTTTACAATCCAATCAAGCATATTAATTACATCAGTACATTATTGACAGTTCCCCAAAACAATAACAGAGTCTCCCATACTTTGTTTCCAGGTGAAGCTTCTGGAGCTAACAACTTGAATAATGCAACATTTACCCTGGAACTCAAACAAACCTGCCAGGGCTTAACAATTTGGCCAATCAACAAACAGCAGGGTAACTGTCTAACAACATTATTTACAATATTTACAATGCTTTTGCAGTAATCCAATCATATCAATGCATTTACGTTTGTTTGCAGAATTTTTATACATATTATCAATTGAGGGGAAATGAGGAGAACACCTGGATCCTTCACCATCCTGCATATCATTCTGAGGCTCAGACTAACCACCCTGCTGTGGGGGTTGGTGTCCGATGGCGGTGCAGTGACTCTGGGTGGGCAGAGGGACTAGCCTGTCCCACACCTTTGCTCCACCTGGCACTGCCGACACACAGCCCATCACAGTGCGGCCGCATGGGGGAGACGAGGCGGAGAGTGGCCGTGGCCGTGGGAGAGTGGGGGCTGTCCTGAGGGATGCGCTCCTTCGGCCGCTTACACCTTGGTGCTCGGGTTCAGAGTGCCCAGTCACCTATGGCTTGTGTGGGAAATGACCACCACCCTCCCGTCTCCATCGGCCAGTGATGTGATGGATGTGGGGGTCTGGACCAATCACTGACAAGTCCCCCCCCCCCCCCCCCCCCGGTGGCGTCATGTCTGTTCTTTGACTTTTCGGCAACGGCCATTCGGTGAGTTAGCTTGTTGGCGACGCCGCCTTTGGGTGAGTTGGCATTTTGGCAGAGCGGCCTTTCGGTGAGTTTGTTTTTAGGCGTCCCGCCCTTTCGGTTAGTTTGCTTTTAGGTGTCCCACCCTTTCGGTGAGTTGGCGTTTCGGCTTCGTACGCTTTCGGTTATTTGGCGTTTCGGCTTTGTTTCCGTTCGGTTATTTGGCTTCCACTTCTTTGCTTCGGCTTCTCATCCTTCGACGCCACGTCCGGGTACCGGTGAGGATGAATGGTAATTCCAATGCAGAGAGAGCGTGGCATTGTTCAGAAAGGTTGTCTTTTGTATGAGATATTAACCCAAATGCTCTATTTGCAGAAGTGCTGCAAACAACAATTATTCTCCAGCATCACTAGAAGCAAATTGCGTAATCACTTATCTCACTTCCATTTCTTGAAAAACACTGCCCTCTAAGATTGGCAGCAATGTTTACATGGTTCACCACAGGGCCAACATGAACAGTGCAATGGCTGTAAACTCCCTTCTTCTTCTTCTTAGGCCCCCTTCGGTCATGGCTGGCCATGGGTGTCTCCAGGGTGCTATTCCCTATAAGCAGGACTTTATTTAACATGGGGAGACTGGTGCACAGACAGCCACCCCACGGTCCTTGACAGATCTGGGTCAGGATCCAGTGGAATGGAGTCCAAGTCGAACGGAGACCCTTTTCTGCTGCAGCCTTCATCCGTCTTCAAAGCCATTGTGATGCTCAACTAAGGTCAGCCATCGTCCTCTGCCTGTTCCACCGTTGAGGTCTTGTTTGGATTGCTCTTTGTCAGAGACCTCCGCCTCGACCTTTCCGCCATGGGTGGCCAGGAGCATAGCTCCAGACGGTATAGCTCTCAGGATCTCAGGTCCACACAAGCTGCTCTACAACGACAAGGTGACAATCCACGGAGAAAGTCCAGGAACATCCAAAAGTCATGAATATTGTTATATAAATTTGAATTAATCCATGATAGAAACCATGCATGTGTAAGTGTGGGAAATATATGAATGATGTATGCACATATGCATAGTGTGACTGGAGAGGAGAGAACAGATTAAATAAACTGAATGTGTTTTAGTATTTTTCTACATCTCTTTGCGATTCATTATGTTCCTGCCACTGAATGATGTTAGAATAACTTCCCTCACATAAAGCATACAATATTGTTGCTTCAAAACGGAATGATCTTATGTGTAGGAAGGAACTGCAGATGTTGGTTTTAACCGAAGATAGACACAAAATGCTGGAGTAACTCAGTGGGACAGGCAGCATCTCCGGAGAGAAGGAATGGATGACGTTTTGGGGCAGGACAGTCTAAAGAAGGGTTTCGACCCGAAACATCACCCAGAATTATCTTAGTTGTGTGGGTTAAATGGAAACAAAATTGAACAGGCTTTGTTGAGTAATAGAACAGGTGAGTAATTGGATGACTGCATAATGCTTACAGATTTAAGAGAGATTAAAGAGGTTAGAACAAGAGTCTTGAAGAAGGGTCTTGACCCGAAACGTCACCCATTCCTTCTCTCCAGAGATGCTGCCTGTCCCATTGAGTTACTCCAGCTCTTTGTGTCTATCTTAAACTAAACTAAACTTTAAACCAGCATTAGTCTTTCCAGAAGTTCACCTGCACCTCCTCCAACCTCATCTACTGCATCCGCTGTTCCAGGTGTCAACTTCTCTACATCGGCGAGACCAAGTGCAGGCTCGGCGATCGCTTTGCCCAACACCTTCGCTCAGTTCGCACTAACCAACCTGATCTCCCGGTGGCTCAGCACTTCAACTCCCCTTCCCATTCCGAATCCGACCTTTCTATCCTGGGCATCCTCCATTGCCAGAGTGAGGCCCAGCACAAATTGGAGGAACAGCACCTCATATTTCGCTTAGGTAGTTTACACCCCAGCGGTATGAACATTGACTTCTCTAATTTAAGATAGTCCTTGCTTTCTCCCTCCTTGCCCTCCCCCTTCCCAGCTCTCCCACAAGCCTGTCTTCACCTCTTCCTTGCTTTTTCCCACTCCCCCCCTCGACATCAGTCTGAAGAAGGGTCTTGAACTGCAACGTCACCTATTTCTTCTCTCCATAGATGCTGCCTCACCCGCTGAGTTCCTCCAGCATTTTTGTCTACCTTTAAACCAGCATCTGCCGTTCCTTCCTACACAAATGTCTTCTCAAGCAGGCGATGATGGTGTGAATCATACCTCAAGGAAGAAAGACAAAGACTGACTGAAATGAAGGGATCAGGTGGCAGACAGAGGATTTACCAGAGTAGGAATCTGTCCTCACCCACACAGTGAACCAAAAAATGAAGCACTGCATTCACACTATACTGACAAGATAGATAGATTTCTAGTTTATATTTTAGCCCGGGAATGGAAGATGAGTAAACTGCCTTGTGACAAGTGCATAAGATTGGAGTAGAGCAGGCTGAACTGGTGCAAGAGGGAAATGAGTACAACTTCCCAATACTATCCTTATGCTGCTATTCCACAAACACATCCTTATTGAATTTTTGCTGGGAAAGTATCCAACAAGATGCAATAGTTCAATAGTCACTTTATTTTTACATGTATCTAGATACAGTGAAATGCTTTGTTCTGCATACAATGCAGTCAAATTATACTATACATGTGTACAACCATAAACAGGTAACACAGGTGAAAGGTCTGTCTCACTGTGCGAGTTGACCCACGAGTGACCCCGAGTTTAAAACAAATTTAACTCGTGGTAATCACGTACAATTAACGTAGCGGAAACGTCTGAACTCGTGGATGCAACTTAGCGACTCTTGGCGCTAACGGGAGGTACACGTGAAACTTGTTAACTCTTGCAAAAGTTCAAACATGTTTGAACTTTTCCACGAGTAAAATGTACTCTTGTGGTTAAAAATTGAAACATTTAAACTCGTTGTAAGAACGTAGTGGCCCGTGCGTTTAACTTTGTGACTCGTGATTCTACCGTGGGAACTCTTTTTAGAAACAATAATCAGGGACAGAAATATCAGTTACTTAGGCTTTTTAAAGACAAATTCTGCTTAACAAAGTTAAGCAAGTTATTGATAAGGTGACAGAGTGGGTTGAAAAGAAAAAAATGCTTGAAGTTTACATATAAATTTGTGTTGTGTTGTGTTGTGTTGAAAAGCTTTTTGCTGATCCATTTGATTCTCACTGTTTACTTCATTGCACAATAAAAAAGAGTTCGTTGCTATCAAGATCAAATTGATGTCTGGAAGTCTTCATTTTAATATCACTACAAAGTCTCATGACTTGAATGTAATATTCCTTTCATCATAAAACACAAAATAGAGGAAGGCAAAATATATTCACATCTTGATTCTCACAATCATTTGTGAGATTTAAGGACTCAGCTGCCTCATATGCTGTGCTTTTTAAATGTTTAAAATTGTCACCTCTCAGTAGATCAGAAAATAAGACAAAGTCTTATGTGAAACAAATGTCTTGAATGTGAAACAAAGTCTTTATTCTTGTTCAATATAAAAAACGCGTTTTTGCGCCTATTGAGAAAAGTAGCACTACAGCAAACACCACTGTCTGAAAAGGGCTTCTCATACATGAAAATCAACAAATGAAGCACAAATAAAAGTATTTCCACTATATACTAATTCAGCTGAGAAATGCACTAGTTTAAATTCAGGCAATAAAAGATACAATGCAATGCGCTAAATGACAAGTTTTGAGATCTACAATCAGATAAGCAGATGCATGATAACCACGTTTTAAAGGAAAGACAGATGCAATGAAATTACTTTTACACCACAATAAAAAATAAAATCCACACTTAAAGTTAAACAATGAAAAGTCAGCAGGATTTAAACTAAACATGAAATTAACTGGATTTTTCTGCATGTGGGATCTCCTCATGCAGTGATGTACCTGTGGTCGGCAGCCGCTCAAAATAAGCTGTCCTGCCACGGCACACTGCCCAATTCTGAATTATAGTAGGAGCAGAGATGGTCTCTCTGCTCTTTTGCACTGTTGGTCCCCGTACCTCGAAAACACTGCAGTGGCACCAACGTCTCGTCGTTTGTACCACTCCTCCACGCACCTAGTGTTATTCTCCCTGTTTGACTGTCCACTAAGTCACCGTCCTGCATGGCTGTTGCTGATCCTGAAGCTGCACCTCTGATACGGATCAGGTTGTGCAGAACACATGCAGCAAACACAATAGTCTCTACGTTCTTTGGCTGGCAAGACATCATTTTTTTTAACATGTGATGATTTTTCAACAGTTCGATATACATTGTTGCCTCAAGATTAACGGGAGAGGAATTTGGTACACTCGGGAGACGAACTTGGAACATCGCAGAAATGAGAAGTAAACGGGAAACATAGACATACCCGTGGGAACTCGGTTAAACTCTGGATCATAAACTTGTAGTATCGTACGCAACCACGAGTCTTTCACTCGGGGTCACTCGTGGGTCAACTCGCACAGTGAGACAGACCTCTAAAGGCCGTGTCTTACCTGTTTGCGGTCATCGGCGGTGAAGCGCGGCGTCGCCGGTAGCTAGGACCGCGCGGCAAAGGCGAGAGCGTCGAGCCTATCCACCGGAGCGCCGCACGGATGTTGCGCGGGGGCCGAGTTAATTCAAACACGGCGGGTCCCACGTGCTTGCGGTAAGTAAAAAAAGGGCGGGCCGACTGCGATGACGTCGGCCCCCCGCACGTGACTCACCAGCGGCGGCTGTGGCGGCGGCCATCCTGATCGCGGCGCTGTAGCGATGGCTGTGCCTGTGGCCGCGCAGCACACGTGCCTCACTGGCGGCGGCACGTGCGTCACTGGCGGAGGCTGTGGCAGAGGAAGTTTGACGCACGGCGCTCGACCCACACTGGCGGCGGCCCGTGTGAGCGGCCGTGCGCACTCGTGCATCACTGGTGGAGGTTGTGCGGTGAGTATAGAGTTTTCGACATTGTCGATTTTATTTTTGCACCGCGCGGTGTTGGGAACACCGTCGCACGGCCCGGGAATTGTTCTTTCTCACGAGTGCGCGGTCTATGGCGGCAGATTCTTCCCGTTTCGCCGCCAATGACCGCAGATTCGTGAGACAGACCTTTAACTGTGTGAGAAAAAGTAGATTCATCTGAGGTTGCCACATTTCTGGCGTCATCTTGGATTTTTGATGTATCAAGACCTTAAATTTATTTTTGTCTGTGCAATTATGAAGCTGACTCTGGGAAGTGTACTATCTTGCAAACAAGTTTATCAGTACGTTTTCTGTGGAAATCTTGCCTTAAAAATGCTTTGTGTGTGGTGTACAAGACAAGTGTGTTGATATTTCTGCTAGAACACACATCCTATTTACTCCTCTTCATTTTCTGTTGTAAGTGATAACATAAGGTGCCATGAAGGCTTTTGTTACAACAACAGACTTTTCACATCAATGACAGTAGCAAATGTAGTATTCTTTTTAAAAAGCAGTATTGACATTATCTGCTGTTCAAGCGATTAAACTAAAGGCCCTGTCCCACGATGCGAGTTTACCCAAGAGCTCTCCCAAGTAAAAAAAAAAATCAAACTCGTGGTAAGTACGTAGAATGTACATAGCGGGTACGTCGGAGCTCGTGGATGTCTCGTAGCGGCTCGTAATGCCAACAGCAGGTACTCGGGAAACACAGAAACTCGTGAAGTTTTTTCAACAGTGTGAAAGATTTCCAAGAGTAAAAAAATACTCGTGATGAAGTACCACGAGTTTGATTTTTTTTTTTAACTCGTGAGAGCTCTTGGATAAACTCGCATCGTGGGACAGGGGCTAAGTTGTCTTTTGCTCTTGTGATAGGTTTGCTTGTTTTAAAAAGATTAATGGCTGCATTTGATGTAAACAGCGTTGGTGAGTGAGCTTGTGGTTTGCTTGCAGAATGTATTTGTTGGTTGTATATTAGGTCATAAGGTCATAAGGAATAAGAGTAGAATTAGGCCATTTGGCCCAACAAGTCTACTCCTGGTTCAATCATGGCTCATCTATCTCTTCCTCCTAACCCCATTCTCCTGCCTTCTTCCCATAACCTCTGACACCGGTACTAATCAAGAATCAATCTATTTGTGCCTTAACAATATCGACTGACTTGGCCTCCACAGCCGTCTGTGTCAAAGAACTCCACAGATTCACCACCCTCTGACTAAAGAAATGTCTTCTTCCTA
Source organism: Malacoraja senta (assembly GCA_038087875.1). NCBI lineage: Eukaryota > Metazoa > Chordata > Chondrichthyes > Rajiformes > Rajidae > Malacoraja > Malacoraja senta. The sequence continues at coordinate 826,262 of JAXLNO010006126.1, read as the reverse complement.
AACGTACGTCCTTGAATTCTGAGGCTATAGCCACTAGTCCTGGACTCTCCCACTAGTGGAAACATCCTCTCCACATCCACTCTATCCAAGCCTTTCACTTTTCTGTATGCTTCAATGAGGTCCCCCCTCATTCTTCTAAACTCCAGCGAGTACAAGCCCAGTGCCGACAAATGCTCATCATAGGATAACCTACTCATTCCTGGGATCATTCTTGTAAACCTCCTCTGGAACCTCTCCAGAGCCAGCACATCCTTCCTCAGATATAGTGCCCAATGCTAGGTGGACATTCTAACGAGGGCAAAATCTACAACTCCCTTTGCAAGCCCATTGCTAACGCTTGTATCTTGAGACACCTGTTGAGCCATCAACTACATCAATTGCGTCCAGATCTTGTTATGTTCAGCTGCAACACCCACAGGCATAGTTCTAAGCTCGTCGTTTTGTGCCATCTTGGTGTTTTTATGTACACCAAACGTAATGTAAAATTCATTTTTAGTTTGTTTTTTAAAGTAAGTATTTTGAAGCTGTACAAAACTACCAACAAGTTCTTTAAATTTCTTAAACATTTTAATTTAGTTTTGTTTAGAGATACAACGTGAAAACAGGCCCTCCGGCCCACCGAATCAGCACCGACCAGCGATCCCCGCACGCTAACTCTAATACATTTATACCAAGCCAATTAACCCACAAACCTGTACGTCTTTGGAGTGTGGGAGGAAACCAAAGATCTTGGAGAAAACCCATGCAGGTCACAGGGAGAAGGTACAAACTCCGTACAGACTGCACCTGTAGTCAGGATCAAGCCCGGGTCTCTGGTGCTGTAAGGTGGTAGCTGTACCACTATGCCAACGTGCTGCCCTTCATTTCTTGAAGAGTCACTTGCTTCATGGGGTGGGAGATTGCAACCTTCACGTGGTCCGCCCTATTTCAACAAATGCAATCACCCCGGCGTGCACAATCAAATAAGATCATATAGAACAAGTTGTCCTACAACTTTAGGTTGTGCATGCCATAAGCAAGAAGAAGAAGACTTGCTTCATAAAGTTTGGATTTTGTGTGTGCTTGGACTATAGATGTCCTTATTGGGGATGTCCTACTGTAGTTGCTTCAGGATATCTGTGCTTGGAGCTTAGTGTGATTTAGCATCACTGGTCATTCATTCATGCTTGGATCTTGCATCTTCTAATCACTGGATAAAACTGCTAAGATCCATGAGAGTGAATGGAGAGCAATGATTACGCTTTTTGACTAACATGCCGAAATTTCACTTAATGAGAGAGTCTCTCACAAGAGACTGCAGATGCAGGAAGCTTGAGCAAAAAACAAAGTGTTGGAAAAACTCAGCGGGTCAGGCAGCATCTGCGGAGGGAAAATGACAGATGACATTTTGGATCGGACTTTCTTCAGATTTTTCTTCTTATCGAGTCCACTCACAAGATTAGAAGTTGTTCAGCCAGAGCTGAACACACTTCTCGGCATCTGCATACAATGGTGTCTGTCTTGTCTCTTCTTGTGCTTCTTGTGCGTGGTGGTGGAAAGGTTGGTGGAAACAGGGCCATGATGTGAAAGCTCTTTCCTTCACTCCTTCTTCAGATTGAAGTGGTGTCCTGACCCAAAATGCTGCATGTCCACTTCCCTCCACAGATTCTGCCTGACTTGATGAGCTCTTTCAGTACTTTATTTTTTGCCTTAAGCAAGAGAGGCAAGTTCAGATCTCACCACGATATTTTGGGGTCTAAACTCAGTTGGTCTAAACTATAAGGAACTTATGCCTGTCCTTTGAAATGCACACCAAGACACTCAGTTCAGGAGACCATATCAGCGATAGAGAATAAATGCTGGTCAGTGAGATAACCTTTGTCAAGGTATGAAATATATGGTGCAAGTGAGCATCATGTCATTATTTTCATTAATAAAATAATATATCCACTGCCTGACTATCACACTGGATTTGGTAATTCAATAATAAATACTTGCATGAGGGCATCACAATATATTTATAAGAATGAAAAACTTTCTTATATTTTGTGAATGTTTTGAATTTCAAGTCCTGCACTTTCATTTCTAATTGCAAGCAGGTTTTTCTGGAGTACCTACACGATTCTATGCTTGAAGAGAGACACAAGATGCCGGAGCAACTCAGCGCGACAAGCAGCATCTCTGGATTGAAGGAATGGGTGCCGTTTTGGGTCAAGACCTATCTTCAGTCTGAACAAGGGTCTTGACCCGAAACATCACCCATTACTTCTATCCAGAGATGCTGCTGTGCTGCAGCAAGCTAGAATTTCATTGTCCTATCTGGGATACAAGACAATAAAACACTCTTGACTCTTGACTCCTGCCTGTTCCGCTGAGTTACTCCAGCATTTTGTGTAATCTGCAGTTCCTTCCTACACATCTGCAGTTCCTTCCTACACATTTACCCAATCATTCCAGCTTGGGATGGGATGGGATGGCTGGTTAAAACGTAATTATTGTGATGCAAATATACTTTTTTAAAACTATTCCAAAATTCAAAGAGCAAAGATGAATTTCAAACACCTTTTCATTTCACACTATCTACAAGTTTCAAACTGGTGCTTGCCAGAAAAATAGAGAACTAGATCAAAGATATACCTCCACAGGGTGCATGTATTTGAATTTAATTGCAAAACCTAGGTACCCGTTTCAATCTGTTTGAAAAGCATTGAATTGGGTGCTTGTTGACAGAAATCGGCAGAAATCAATGAGCATTCATACTAAGTCTTTGTTGGACAAATTTGCTGCCATTAGCTGTTGCATTCATGAACTGGTTGGGTGTATTTAAACGGAGTTCTACATTCACACGTACCATTTACAAAATGTAAATTTACTTATGCTGTGATCATCTTTAAACATTTTATAAGCAACTTATCACAAAATTAATAATATTTAAAATATAAGATATATTCACATCATCATATCTGTCATCTTGATTTGTGTATATCATGTATATGCTCATTATAATTTGGTAAAAACTTGATTTTTGTTGGAAATGATGTGAAGGAGATTGTTGCAATTTCTGATGCTAATGTCCTGCCAGCAGAAGCATGAAGGGCCTGTCCCATTTAGGCGACTCTTTAGGCAACTGCCAGGGACTAGTTTTAATGGAATTCACCTACACCTGGCGACAACCTACGACAACACCTACGACAACCAACGACAGCAAAAATTGTCGGCACTGTCGCCGAAAAAATGTTCAACATGTTGAGAATTTTGCGGCAGTCGCCTGTAATCGCCCAAAAAATCGCCTAAGTGGGACAGGCCCTTGAAGCTTACACTTTACACAATGTGCTTCAAGTCAGCACTGAGTCTGAAAAAGACGTTAAAAGGAAGCAGATTTTTCCCATCCACAGAGACTGTTGCTTTCTTAAACTTCTCTGTGAAAAGTTGATTAACCCACTCTAAATGTTGCACATTTCTGCATTGCTTCAGTTACATTTGTTGATAGCGTTTCTCCTTCATAGTTCCATTGATTAAAAAAATCATGTTTGATTGTTCTGCACGATAAAAAGGAAAGCTAATTTAATATGTTGTCTTCTCGAGGAAGTGGCACCTTGAGGTGAGCCGATCGTTAATCCGGTACAAATAAGGTAATTGCATATCCTGTGGGGGAGGTAGCTGAAGGGAGACAAATAATGGGAGTGGAGAACATGATTCATTTACAGGAACTGTTGCAAAACCATGGAGAGAAGCTATTCTCGGAGGGCACATTACATTGCAACTGTGTGGTCAATGTAAAGCAATTTTACTTTGTGCTGAGGCTGCAGTTAGCACATAAATGTAGCCTGAACTCGTACAGGGCTTAACCTGACTGATTGATAAAATGGAGGAGGAAGTCTTGCTCTGCATTGCTTCTGACTTGATAAGGGCAGTGAGAGGTGATTCCAGGGTGCACAGTTAGATCTTAACTACCCATTTACAAAAATATAGTGAAAGGTTGAATCAATATTAGGCTTTACTTTAGACTTTTAGACTTTAAATTTAGAGATACGGTGTGGAAGCAGGCCCTTCAACCCACCGAGTCCACGATGACCAGCGATCACCCCGTACACTAACGCTATCCTTACACACTAGGGACAAGTTACAATTTTACCGAAGCCAATTAATCTGCAAACCGGTACATCATTGGAGTGTGGGGGCAAACCGGAGCAGCCGGAGAAATCACACGTGGTCACAGGGAGAACGCACAAACTCCATATGGATCGCACCTGTAGTCAGAATCAAACCTGGGTCTCTACTGCTGCACCACTGTGACTCTGGCAGTGGAGGTGGCCCAGGACACAAAGGTGAGTGTGGGAATGGGAAGGGAAGCTAAAGTGATTACTAATCAGGAGATCCAGTAGGCCTGGGCAGACCGAGCGCAAGTGTTTAGCGAAACGGTCTGCGAGTCGACGTTTGGTCTCGCTAATGGACAGGAGGCCACATCGGGAACACTGGATGCAGTAGACGAGGTTAGAGGAGACGCATGTGAACCTCTGTCTCACCTGGAAGGACTGCTGGAGTCCCTGGATGGAGTTGATGGAGGAGGTATAGGGACAGCTGTTACATCTTCTGGGGTTGCAGGGGAAAGTACCCAGGGAGGGGGTGGTTTGGGTGGGAAGGGATGAGGGAACCAAGGAGTTGCGGAGGGAGCGATCTATGTGGAAGGCGAAAAGGGGTGGGGATGGGAAGATGTGACTGGTGGTGGGATCACGTTGGAGGTGATGGAAATGTCGGAGGATGCTGTGTTGGATGCATACGATGGTGGGGTGAAAGATGAACAAGAAGTGACCAGTCTAAAACATTTAAGTCATAATGCAGCTTGTTGAGGCTGAACACATTTAGAAACGGTTCAAAATTGATATATGTTGGACCAACGTGAACAAAGATAATGCAAGAAAGGAAATAAATAGTTTCATTATAAAGGACTACCTGTCAGGAAACATGAGTAGATTTTTAACTCTATGGACCCAATGCTTTCTGTTGCATTAAAGTGATTGATGGTACCTCTGAGACATGCTGTAATAGCTAACTTGAAATGCTGGGATTTATAGGAAAAAATATTAACCTCAAACAAAGCCCAATCTAGTGAATTAAAAGGCAGAGGTTTAAGAGCATAATCCTATGATCATTGCCAAATCCTCAAGTATTTATGCAGGAGACATAACGACTTCACCTTATAATGTATTATATAGTACTGTTCTAATTTGAACCTGATTACAATACCATACTAATATTGTAATTGTAATTGTAATTGTAATTAATTTATAAAGCCAAGTATGTAAAAACATACAAGGAATTTGATTTGCCATACAGTCATACAAAAAAGCAACAAGACACACAACTACATAAAAAATTAATATAAACATCCACCACAGCGCACTGTGATGGAAGGCAATAACGTATTATCGTCTTCCCTCCTTTTCTCCCGTGGTTGGGGCAGTCGAATGATCCGCAGCCCGGTTGATCGAAGCTCCCGCAGTCGGCGATTGAAGCTCCCGCGTCGGGATGATCGAAGTTCCCGCGATTGGGGCGGTCGAAGCTCCCGTGGTTGGAGCTCCCAAAGTCCATCCCTGACAGATTAGTGGAAATGTGTCATGGAACCCAGAATTTAGTAAATCACTAATGATACTGTAATTCATTGTAAGTCAATGATACTGTAATTCATTCTTGTTAGATATATGCATTTACTGTCATAACCTCAGGATGTCCTTGAGAAAATAAAAGTAACATGGATGGTGCTGCCTTCTCTACTGGATTTATATCGCATCATAAGGTCATAAGGTCATAGGTGATAGAAGTAGAATTAGGCAATTTGGCCCATCAAATCTAGTCCACCATTCAATCGTGGCTGATCTCTCTCTCCCTTCTAACCCCATTCTCCTACCTTCTCCCCATAACCTCTGACACCTGTACTAATCAAGAATCTATCTATCACTGCCTTGAAAATATCCACTGACTTGAATTCAACAGCCTTCTGTGGCAAAGAATTCCACAGATTCACCACCCTCTGACTGAAGAATTTTCTCCTCATCTCCTTCCTAAAAGAATGTCGTCTCCCAAAAAGTGTATTCAACATAGAGCACAATACTTATACTTATGTTAACTCTGTACAGAGACCCGATATTGGTGATATCGATTCAGACACAAAGTGCCCACATTCCATGAACTATGATAGTTAGAATTTCTCCTTTATCTGAATTTCTGTTAAAACACAAAGTACTTGTGCTATAACACCAGGATATGCTCTCAACAAAAAAATATATTTTAACAACATATTTATGTGGGGTCAAAAGCATATTCTGGACATGTGCTGGTGTTCTTACTGGGCTAACAACATTCTTGGTAAGAAGCTGAGACAAAGGAAGTATTTAATCAAATATTGTAGGAAGGAACTGCAGATGATGGATTAAACCGAAGATAGACACAAAATGCTGGAGTAATTCAGTGGGACAGGCAGCATCTCTGGAGATATATGCATTTACTTGACGTTTTGGGTCAAGACCCGAAACGTCACCCATTCCTTCTATCCAGAGATGCTGCCTGTCCCGCTGAATTACTCCAGCATTTTGTGTCTATTTAAATCAAATACCCTGTTGCAGATTCAAAATTTAGAATTGCTGATTCCTGGAAGGAATTAACATTTTTCAATTGAATCCAAACAAGACAAAGGAGATTTCTTTCCCTCGTACACTCGTGTAAGATTATAGAAACTTCACTTTTCTGTAAATACCACAGATTGAGTTCTCCTAAGCTGAATGTGTAGGAAGGCACTGCAGATGCTGTTTACATTGAAGATCCTCGGTGCAAACCAGCATCTGCAGTTCCTTCCTAGCCATTTTACCCTGACGGCCATGTCACCCTGTCGCATTGTGCGATACTCAGTCATAACATCCTCCTGTCTAGCAGAGTAATGCAGCATTGAACCAATGCTTGTGGCTAATGGATGGTGGGCAGATGCAGGGCCACGACCTACAGAAATCCACGCTGAGAACATGGTGCTCACAGACACTGGAGCAGCTGCTGCTGAGTCTGTCGTCACTGACAGACCGGATTGATGGAAGATGAAGGCACGTTCATAAATGAATCTCCCCATCCCCATCCATCTCTCAATCACGGACTGCAGATGGTGTTCGTGGGTGGTCCTCCATTTCTTACCTCCTTGCAACACAATCCCCAGCTTGTCCCTTACTCTAGTCGCGTGACCAAGCACCGCAGTCTGGTCAGGCAGGAGAGCAGGAAGAGTTCCGTTTAAGATAGACACAAAGTGCTGGAGTAACTCAGCGGGACAGGCAGCATCTCTGGAGAGAAGGAGTGGGTGACGTTTCGGGTCGAGTCCCTTCTTCAGACTGAGTTTAGTTTAGTTTAGATAGACACAAAATGCTGGAGTAACTCAGCGGGACAGGCAGCATCTCTGGAGAGAAGAAATGGGTGATGTTTTGGGTCGAGACCCTTCTTCAGACTGGTTAGGGAAAAGGGAAATGAGAGATATAGACGGTGATGTGGAGAGGCAAAGAACAATGAATGAAAGATATGCAAAAAAGTAACGATGATAAAAGAAACATGCTGTTTGTAGGGTGAAAATGAGAAGGTAGTGCGACTTGGGTGGAGGAGGGGTAGAGAGAGAGGGAATGCATGGGCTACCTGAAGTGAGAGAAATCAAAATTCATACCGTTACACCAATAATCATTATTTCGACCCCAAAACTTCTCCCATTCCTTCTCTCCGGAGATGCTGCCTGTCCCGCTGAGTTATTCCAGGTTTTTGTATCTATCTTCGGTTTAAACCAGCATCTGCAGTTCCTTCCTACACATTTAGTTTAGCTTCGTTGAGTTTATTGTCACGTGTACCGAGGTAACAATGAAAAGCTTTGCTGCGGTAGGTAGTTAGAGGCTTGCTCCCCGGCTGGAAATATCAAATTCTAGAAGGCATAACTTTAAGGTGAGAGCAGAGTGTTCAATGGAGATTTACAGAGATTTTAACGAGGATGTTGCCAGGACTCAAGGGCCTTATTTATGCGGAGAGGTTGACAGGCTAGGACTTTATTCCTTGGAGTGAAGGAGGATGATACAGTAGGTGGTCTTATAGAGTTGTATATAATCATGAGAGGAATAGATAGGGTAAATATGCAGTTTTTTCCCCAGAGACGGGGAATTAAGTACCAGAGGACATGGGTTTAAGGTGAAGGGGGAAAGATGACCTGCTGAGTTACTCCAGCACTTTGTGTCATTTCAGCTAACAAATCCATTATTTCAATGTATCACGAGCCAATTATATGCATGTCAGGCGACATCATGGTTTTCAAGGTTTCAAGGTATCAAAGTTTTAAGGTCAGTTTATTGTCATTAAGGTACAGTGAAATTCGAATTACCAGACAGTCACACTAAGTTAAAAAGCAACAAGCCACACAACTACATAAAATTTAACATAAACATCCACCACAGTGGATTCCCCACATTCCTCACTGTGATGGAAGGCAATAAAGTCTAATCTTCTTCCTCTTTTGTCTCCCGCGGTCGGAGCAGTCGAACCTTCTGCAGTCAGGGCGATCGAGTCTCCCACAGCCAGCGATCAAAGCACCCGCGTCAGGGCGGTCGAAGCTCCCGCTTCGGGGCGGTCGAAGCGCCTGTGGCTTGGAGTTCCCGAAGTCAGTCTCTGACCAGAGACCACGAGCTCCACGATGTTAAAGTCTGCAGGCTCCGGCGGTGGAGCTCCCGAAGTCGGTCTCCAGCAAAGGCGCCAACGCCTCGATGTTAGGTTGCAGTGCGGACGGAGACACGATATGGAAAAAAATCGCATCTCCGTCAAGGTAAGAGATTTAAATAAAATTCCCCCAACCTACCCACCCCCACATAAAACAACCTAAAGAACACTAAAAACATACATTTAACACATACAAATAAACAACAAAAGAAGGAAGGGACAGGCAGACTGTTGGCGAGGCAGGCATTGCTGGCACCTCCCGGTGGATTGTACATATGCTGATCCCATGCATGTGAACTGCGTCTATGTTTCTATGATTCTGCTGCAAGTAAGATTTTCATTGTACCCCTTAGTTTAGTTTAGTTCATTGTCATGTGTACCGAGGTACAGTGAAAAGCTTTTGTTGCGTGCTAACCATTCAGCAGAAAGACAATACATGATTACAATCAAGACATTTACAGTGTATAGATACATGATAGAGAATAATCTTTAGTGCAGGGTAAAGCCAGTAAAGTCCAATCAAGGAAAGTCCATGGGTCACCAATAAGGTAGATTGTAGTTCAGGACCGCTCTCAGGTTGGGGTAGGATGATTCTGTTTCCTGATAACAGCTGGGAAGAAACTGTCCCTGAATTTGTAGGTGTGCGTTTTCGCACTTCTAAACCTTTTGCCTGATGGGAGAGGGGAGAAGAGGGAGTGGCCAGGGTGCGACTTGTTCTTGATTATGCTGCTGGCTTTGTCATGGCAGCGTGAGCTATAAATGGTGTCAATAGAAGGAGATCAGTTTGTGTGATGGTCTGGGCAGCGTTCACAATTTGCTGCAATTTCTTGCGGTCTTAGGTAGAGCTGTTCCCAAACCAAGAGTGTGATGCATCCTGATAAAATGCTTTCGACGGCGCATCTGTAGAAGTTGGTGAGAGTTGTAAGGGACATGCTGAATTTCCTAAGCCTTCCAAGGAAGTAGAAGGGTTGGTGTGCTTTCTTGGTCATTGCTTCAATATGTGTGGTCCAGGAGAAGTTGTTGGTGATATTGAATCCCTAGGAATTTGAAGTTTTCAACCATCTCTACTTCGACACCGTCAATGCAAACTGGGGTATGTGTACAGCTTCACTTCCTGAAGTCCATCACGATCTCATTTCCCTTGCTGACCTTGAGAGAAAGGTTGTTGTCTTGACACCAGGACACGAGGTTCTCAATTTCCTTCCTGTACTCTGTCTCATCATTATTTGTTGTCCAGCCCACAATAGTGGTGTCATATGCAAATTAGATTTATACATGGTTGCCCAGTCATAGAGTCATAGAGTGATACAGTGGGGAAACAGGCCCTTCGGCTCAACTTGTCCACATGTTCCAGCTACACGTGTCCCACCTGCCTGCGGTTGGTCTATATCTCTCCAAACCTGTCCTATCCATGTACCAATCCATGTACCTATGTACCAGTTGTGGGTGTACAAGGAGTAGAGAAGAGGGCTGAGAACGCATCCTTGTGGAACACCCGTGTTCAGTATTATCGTAGAGGATGATTTGTCCCCTATCCTCACTGATTGGGGTCTGTTGGTCATGGTCGAGGATCCAGTTGCAGAGATGACTGCTGACACCAAGACCTGCGAGTTTGGTGAAAAGCTTGGATGGGATAATGATATTAAAGCAGAGCTGTAGTCTATGAATAGGAGTTTGATGTAGGTGTTTCTCTTATCCAGGTGTTCTAGGGATGAGAGTAGGGCCAGGGCGATGTCACAATACCTTTGGTTTGAAGATAACTAAAAAGGCAATACGGGGAGAAAAGATGATGTATGAAGGTAAGCTAGCCAAGAATATAAAGGAGGATAGTAAAAGCTTCTTTAGGTAGTGAAGAGGAAAAAATTAGTTAAGACCAAAGTTGGACCCTTGAAGACTGAAAAAGGTGAATTTATTATGGGGAACAATGAAATGGCAGATCAGTTGAACAGGTACATTGGATCCATCTTCACTAAGGAGGACACAAACAATCTTCTTGATGTACTAGTGGCCAGAGGATCTGGGGTGACGGGGGAACTGAAGGAAATCCACATTAGGCAGGAAATGGTGTTGGGTAGACTGATGGGACTGAAGGCTGATAAATCCCCAGGGCCTGATGGACTGCATCCCAGGGTACTTGCGAAGTGGTTCTAGAAATGGTGGACGCATTAGTGATAATTTTCCAGTGTTCTATAGATTCAGGCTCAGTTCTTGGGGATTGGAAGGTAGCTAATGTTATCCCACTTTTTAAGAAAGGCGGGAGAGAGAAAACAGGGAATTATAGACCAGTTAGCCTGACATCGGAGGTGGGGAAGATGCTGGTCAATTATTAAAGATGAAATAGCCGCACATTTGGATAGCAGTAATAGGATCGGTCCGAGTCAGCATAGATTTACGAAGGGGAAATCATGCTTGATTAATCTTCTGGAATTTTTTGAGGATGTAATTAGGAAAATGGACAAGGAGAGCCAGTGGATATAGTGTACTTGGACTTTCAGAAAGCATTTGATAAGGTCCCACATAGGAGATTAGTCGGCAAAATTAGGGCACATGGTATTGGGGGTAGAGTGCTGACGGAAAGAAAATTGGTTGGCAGACAGGAAACAAAGAGTAGGGATTAACGGGTCCCTTTCAGAATGGCAGGCAGTGACTAGTGGGGTACCACAAGGCTCAGTGCTGGGACCGCAGCTGTTTACAATATACATCAATGATTTAGATGAAGGGATTCAAAGTAACATTAGCAAATTTGCAGATGACACAAAGCTGGGTGGCAGTGTGAACTGTGAGGAGAATGCTATGAGAATGCAGGGTGCCTTGTACAGGTTGGGTGAGTGGGCAGATGCATGGCAGATGCAGTTTAATGTGGATAAATGTGTGGCTATCCACTTTGGTAGCAAAAACAGGAAGACAGATTATTATCTAAATGGTGTCAAGTTGGGAAAAGGGGAAGAACAACGGGATCTGGGGGTCATTGTTCATCAGTCAATGAAAGTAAGCATGCAGGTACAGCAGGCAGTGAAGAAAGCAAATGGCATGTTGCCCTTCATAACAAGAGGAGTTGAATATAGGAGCAAGGAGATCCTTCTGCAGTTGTATTGGGATCTAGTGAGACCACACCTGGAGTATTGTGTACAGTTTTGGTCCTTTATTTTGAGGAAGGATATTCTTCCTATTGAGGGAGTGCAGCATAGGTTTAAAAGGTTAATTCTTGGGATGGCGGGAATGTCATATGCTGAGAGAATGGAGCGGCTGGGCTTGTATACTCTGCAGTTTAGAAGGATGAGAGGTGATCTTATTGAAACATAAGATTATTAAGGGTTTGGACATGCTAGAGGCAGGAAACATGTTCCCGATGTTGGGGGAGTCCAGAACCAGGGGCCACAGTTTAAGAATAAGGGGTAAACCATTTAGAACGGAGACGAGGAAACACTTTTTCACACAGACAGTTGTGAGTCTGTGGAATTCTGTGCCTCAGAAGGCGGTGGAGGCCGGTTCTCTGGATAGGGCCCTTAAAGATGGCGGAGTCAGGAGATATGGGGAGAAGACAGGAACGGGGTACTGATTCGGGATGATCAGCCATGATCACATTGAATGGCGGTGCTGGCTCGAAGGGCCGAATGGCCTACTCCTGCACCTATTGTCTATTTGTCACGATGCAGATGTAACAAACATCTGGCACAGACTGAAGTCCTCATGTCCATGGTCAGGATATCAGGCACTGAAGATGCCCTGCTTGAGTTCAGATGGAGGTTGACAGAGTGGATTCCATCTGAGAATTGACATATAGCAGCCTCAATACAAAACACATTCAACGATTCATTTGGTTTATTGTTCATGTGTGAAAAGCTTTTGTCGCGTGCAAATCAGTCAGCAGAAAGGCAATGCCTGATTAAGTCCATCCACCTTGTACCATGTGGCACCTGCTATCCCTACAAGGTCATATGTTCTCTCCAGCCATGCCCTTGGCCAAGAGACAAGGAAACATGGTCAGCTCTCATTATGAAGAAAAAAATTCGATGACCTTCCAATTGGAATGAGGAATGGAAAGTCGTGAGATGATGAGAATATTTCCATGTGAAAAGTTTACTTTTTCTTGCGAGATACAGCACGGAAACAGGACCTTCGGCCCACCAAGTCCACGTTGGCCAGCAATCCCCGCACACGAACACTATCCTACACACACTAGGGACAATATACAATTCTCACCTAAGCCAATTAAGCTACAAACCTGTACATCTTTGGAGCATGGGAGGAATCCGGAGCACCTGGGGAAAATCCATGCGGTCACGGGGAGAACGCACAAATTCCGTACAGACAGCACCTTTGGTCAGGATTGAACCGGGTCTCTTGTGCTGTAAGGCAGCAACTCTAACGCTGCCCCATTGTGCAAGTCTGATGCTTAGACATTCAATGGCAATGCAGTCCACGCCTGCTCCAGATTACATTCATGGCTGTAGCAAGTAGTAGATAATGGTGAGGGTATACTTGCTGAAAAACACATGGCTCAGAGAAATGGAAGATCTTCTCCCCTGAAGACCACAGGTGCACAAAGATCCTAGCTGTGAGCTCTTCTTGCTTCTTCTTCTTCTTCCTCCTCTTGCTCTACTTATTATTTCAGACATTTGGAATTTCAAGAGGAACGTACACTGATGCACCCAGGTCTGTATCTTGCACAGAAGGCTTGAAATCATCAAAAAGCCCCTCAGCACTTGCGACATAACTTCTGTCAGATGTTAGCACCACTAGAAAGAAGCAAATGCCTCTGACACCACAACCAATAGAAATTTAAAAAAAAAACCTTGCAGCGGTTGATTTAATCTTGCAGCGGTTGATCCTGGTGAGGATGGACATACAGTGGGATGGGGGCAAATTATTATTCCACTGGATACACATGCAGTTGCGCTATTTCAAAAAATTCTGAATGATCATTTGAAATTGGGAGCTCAAACTTGCCTCAAAGTCAACTCTTATTGCCAAATTAACTTTGTACGCTGATGGATGGCATGGTCTGCATGCCATACTTCAGACCGGCGTTCAATTATCAGCGTGTTAAGTATCTCATCAACTTGACAGCCAACAGGACCTGTACCACAAATGCATTTGGCTGCACTTCTGACAGCACCAGCAGGAATGCAATAAAGTGCTCAGTTTGAAGAATTTGACCCAAAATATTTGACTGTTGAGTCGCCAAATTGTACATGCTAAACTCAGCTATAATCAGTACCACAAGTGCTACTACTTGAGATGTGCTGCAGAAGATATGAGTCAGTTTGTACATTTATTGTTTGAAGACTCCATTGTGGATTTGTACACTTCATAATGTTTCGTTTAGTTTAGTTTAGTTTTGAGATGCAATGCGGACATAGGCCGTTCGGCCCACCGAGTCCCCACCAACCAGTGATCCCCGCACATTAACACCATCCTACACATACTAGGGATAATTTACATTTATACCAAGCCAATTAGCCTATAAACCTGTACGTCTTTGGAGAGTGGGAGGAACCCGGAGCTTCCCGGAGAAAACCCACGCAGGTCACGGGGAGAACGTACAAACTCTGTACAGACAGCGCCCATAGTCAGGATTGAACCTGGGTCTGTGGCACTATAAGGCAACAACCTTACCACAGTTTCAACATACAGGCAGCTAATGTACGTCAAATAGATAGAGTGGCAAAGAAGGCACACAGGGCATTAGATATAAGCGTCAGGAAGGCATGTTGCAGCTTTACAGGACTTCTGTTAGGGTGTATTTGGAGTATTGCGTGCAATTCCGATCACCCCATTACAGGAATGATGAGGTGTCTTTGGAGAGGGTATAGAACAATTGACCAGAATGCGGTTCAGATCAGAGAGTATTAACTATAAGGAGAGATTGGACAGTTGGATTTTTTTATCTGGAGTGTTGCAGACTGACAGAAGTATATAAAATTATGAGACGCTCAGATGGGGTGGACAGTCAGAACCTTTCTCTCAGGGTGCGAATGTCAATCACTTTGCGCATAGCTGTAAATCTAGCGGGGAATGTTTAAAGGGGATTTGCAGGGCAGGTCTTTCACACAGAGAGTGGTGAATGTACAGAATGCACAGCCATGGGTGGTAGTGGATGCAGTTAATAGCATCTCAGAGGCTTTTAGATAGGCACATTGATATACAGGGAATGGAGGATTATGGATTGCATGCAGGCAGAGGAGATTAGTTTGAATTAGTATCGTGTTCAGCATGGACATTGTAGGACTGGTCCTGTGCTCTACTGTTCTATGTTCTATGAAATTAATTACTTCTTGAGACCCCAAGTTTATTAAAAAATTGTGGTAAGATTGGAGATTAATCAAATCTATGGAAAAGGAGAAACTAACAGGCAGGTTAGCTCAATTCTTCATTTTTATGGGGCATTGGTACCTGATATTGTCTAAAGGACAGATATGTTTGAAGCAGGGCGGCACGGTGGCACAGCGGTAGAGTCTGGTGCCTTACAGCGCTGACAGGGTTACAGACCTGGGTTCGATCCTGGCTACGGGTGATTGTCTGTACAGAGTTTGTACGTTCTCCCCGTGACCCGCGTGGGTTTTCTCTGAGAACCTCAGTTTCCTCCCGCACTCCAAAGATGTTGTAGGTTCATTGACTTGGTATAAATATAAAAATTGTCCTTAGTCTGGGTACATATGTTAATATGCGGGGATTGCTGGTCGGTGCGGACTCGGTGGGCCGAAGGGCTTGTTTCTGCATTGTATCTCTAAACTAAAAAACTACCCAAGATGCGATAATATATTAGGCATCTCAAGTCTTTTTGGAATGCTACGCTGGAAACGGCAATTAAAGTCGTTTACATTTACAAAAAACTAAATGTTGTAATGCTGGCGGACATACATAATGCAGAAAAGGTTTCCCAGAAAGCATCTTCGCCTTTTCACATGCGGTGCACAGTCACACACTTTTATTATCAAATAATTGTTGTGTGATTTAAATAATTTCTTTGAATATATTTTTGAAGTAAATTACACATGCCGATAAGAGATAAAAGTCACAGCTATGTTTCCAACACAAATGTTATTTCTCTTATATTAGCTCTCCTGGTGATGAGAGAGAAAATAGGTTCTCAGTTTCTTCACGTCAGTTGCTGAGGAGTTTCAGCAGATGCTGTGCTATTAAATAGCACAGGGTGAACTGCCACTAAACTACTTGGCATTCAGCTTAAAACATACAGAGGCAAGACACGGAGCCTTTTCTGCAGTCAGAGCTATAAAGGTTGTCACAGTGCTCAGATAAGGAAGGGAACTAGATGATTGATGTGTAGGAAGGAACTGCAGATGCTAGTTCACACCCAATATGGACACAAAAAGCTGAAGTAACTCAGGCAGCATCTCTGGAATGGGTGACATTTCTGGTCGAGACCCTTCTTCAGACCGTCAGGAGAGAAGAAGTCTAGAGATATGGAAGAGCAAGGTGTGAAAACAACAGATCAAAGCAGATGAAGCTAAGGAAATGTAGAATGGTTCGTTGTTAGAGAAAGGGAAGATGACAAGAAAGCATACGATCAGTAAAATTAATCAGAAGGACAGTGAAACTAATCAGAGAACTAGGGTGAGGGAGACGGAGAGAGAGGGAAAGCAAGGGTTACTTGAAGTTAGAGAAATCAAATTCATACTGCTGGGTGGTCAGCTGCCCAAGTGAAATATGAAGTCAGTTACTGTAAGGTGTATCATTCATCTGTAGATGTTTTTTATAAGAGACTGTAAACTATCCTTTGTGATCAAGAGTCAATAGTCAAGAGTGTTTTATTATCATATATCCCAGATAGAACTATGAAATTCTTACTTGCAGCAGCACAACAGAATATGTAAATATAATAAATAATATGATAAACGAGAGAGAGAAAAAAAAGTTCAGTGTGGATATGTACACATACTCACATATGTTTAAATATATATATATGCACATACTCAAAGAAAAAACAATAAAAGTGCAATAATAATAATAATAATAATAATAATAATACTACTACTAATAATAATAATAATAATAATCTATTGTAGTTCAGAGCTTATGAGGTTGTAGTGTTTAATAGCCTGATGGCTGTAGGGAAGAAACTGTTCCTGAACCTGGACGTTAAAGTTCTCAGGCTCCAGTACCTTCTTCCCGATGGCAGTGGTGAGATGAGTGTGAGGCCAGGATGGTGTGGGTCTTTCATGATGTTGGCTGTCTTTTTGAGGCAGCGACTACGATAAATTCCTTTGATGGTGGGGATGTCAGAGCCGGTGATGGACTGGGCAGTGGTCACAACTTTTTGCAGTCTTTTCCGCTCCTGGACGTTCACGTTGCCGAACCAGGCCGTGATGCTAAATTTATAATTTTACACCTTAATCACAGATGTTAATTTCACTGTTCAGCGAGTAAAACGTTAAAAATTCCGACAGTGAAATTTAACAAAAGTCCAATAATTTATGACTGAATTAACAAATTTATTGAGCAGGTTTCTGGTGAACCACCAGGCTGTCAACTTAATAACCGGTTATTCATGAATACTGTCAGTACAAACATCTGATCTTGGGCAATCATTACATAATTCCCAGCTTTTAATATATGACAGCCTTCAAACAAAGATCACTCAAGCAAGTAATGACATAAGATGCACATGCCATTGGGAAGGGAATAATACCCTAGACAAGAGCTCCCTGCAACTGGCTGTCAAGGCTACTTAGATAGTAAATAGGGCCGGGAGTATTCACCCTCAATTATTGACTATAGGGTAACACTGTTTATTCTTCTCAGCCTGTCCTATGGCAACTACTGGACATAGTTTGAGGACTGTACACTGGTAACTGGCAGCTTAGACTTAGATCACCAGTAGTGCTTCTCTGTGAGCCACCATGAGGTTAGGGACAATAGAGTACTCTGCTGGCTCCTCAGATGTTTTTATATACAAGTGCCCCATTTCTGACGTCAGGAGATTCTGTGGTTGCATGTTTAGCTTAGTTTAGTTTCGAGACACAGCTCGGAAAGGGGCCCTTTGGCCGCACCAGTAATCACCCCGTACACTAGAAATGTCCCACACATTCCACAGTCAAAAAGGCCCCACAGAGGATGTACTTCCTGCGGCAGCTGAGGAAGCACAATCTGCCTCAGGCAATGATGGTCCAATTCTATACGGCCATCGTAGAGTCTGTCTTCACCTTCTCCATCATGGTCTGGTTTGGCTCAGCCACCTAGCATGACATCCGGAGGCTGCAGCGATTCGTCCGATCAGCTGAGAAGGTTATTGGCTGCAACCTTCCCTCCATTGACGAACTGTACACTGCAAGGGCCAGGAAGCGAGCGGGTAAGATCATCTCTGACCCCTCTCAGCCTGGCCACAAACTCTTTGAATCACTTCCCTCTGGAAGGCGACTCCCGATTGTCAAAGCTGCCACAGCCAGACATAAAAACAGATTATGGAAATCTGCCATAAATACTCAGTAAATCAGGCAGATAAACAAAGTTTCAGGTCAATGATGCTACATAAGGAAATCAAGTAGAAAAAGCTCAACTTCTGCTTCTCCATCCTAACATTCCATTGTCCTGGTACTTCCACTACGCTGGGTCTGCTGAAGGGTCTGCAGGTGCTCCGCTTTCTTCCTATATCCCAAAGACATGTGGGTTTGTAGGTTCATTGGCCTCTGTAAATTTCCCCTGGTGTATTCAGGGTGTAGATGAGAAAGTGGACAACATCAAACTAGTGTGAACAGGTTGGTGTGGACTCGGTGAGGCGAAGGACCTGTATCTTTCAATAACGAAATGAGCCAATGCAGACCCAAATAGATATAGACATGATGACAGCCCAACTCTCAGGCAGTCTAAAGACCCAAGAAGTCACCTATTCCTTTTCTCCAGAGATGCTGCCTGACCCAATGAGTTATTCCAGTTTTTTGTATCCATCTACCATTCCGGCAAATATTTACGCACCCTTTCCACACTGTAATGATTGTGAAGTTGTTGTTCGTAGAAGAACATGTGATCGTTTTTCTTCCCCATATCCTCTGACAATTTTTTTCCATTCCTTCCTTTTCATTATAAGCTAAAGTCTAGCAATTTGCAGTTTCCTAGGGTGGAAAGAAATCTCTGCAAAACAGTGGTTCCAGAAACAGTATGAGCAGGAAGGCTGTCTTACACTGACATTGCCTTTAGTTTGGTGTCGAGAGCTCCCAAGGAAATAAATCTCATCAGTACCTGCTGTTGTTGGCATCACTATGGTTCAAAACTGTGACAAATTGGCACACACTGTTGAAATATCAACAACACTGTCAAGCCAGGTTTGGCAAATAACTGCCTAAAGTGAGTTTTAAAACAAAATTTAGTTCTTTAAAAAAAAATCAGTCAAGGTGAACCAATAAACCAGATCTTTAGTGTTAGGAGTTTAAGATAATGCTGAATACTCAATGGATATTTTTAAGGCAAAGATAGATAGATTCTCGACTAGTATGGGTGTCATGGGTTATGGGGAGAAGGCAGGAGAATGGGGTTAAGGGCCTGTCCCACTGTACGAGGTAATTCAAGAGTTCTTTCGAGTTTCCCCTGATTCGAACTCGGAGATTTACGGTAATAGCCGCTCGTAGGTACTCGGGGCTCTCGTGGGCATTTTTCAACATGTTGAAAAAACTTCACGAGCTTACCGCGTTTCCCGAGTACCTGCCGTTAGTGTTACGAGCCGCTAAGAGACGTCCCGAGCTCCGACGTACCCGCTACGTACATTCGACGTACTTACCACGAGTTTGATTATTTTTTAAACTCGGGAGAGCTCTTGGGTAAACTCGTATAGTGGGACAGGCCCTTTATTAGGAGGGAGAGGTAGATCAGCCATGATTGAATGGCGGAGTAGACTTGATGGGCAGAATGGCCTAATTCTACTCCTATCCCTTATGACCTTATGGCCTTATGACTAAACTATCTGATGGCTTGAACACACAATATGAAAAATGTTAAAATCTTACTCTTGGAAAGGATTGCAAAATATGTTACATATTTACAACTGATAATTGTGGTGAATTGTGCTTTTCCTTAAACTCGTGCTGAACACCTTCCATGCTATTTTGAGATGGGTGTTAAATATTTCATCTCTTTCACCCATGCGGTTAGTTTAACATGCTGACAGATACCAACACGACTGTGCTGAATGGGAATGTGTCAAGATCACACCAGATGGTGGGAAGATGAACATTCTTGGCCAGGGTTTCTTGCTGGAAAATGGCTGGAAATCTTCCATTTCTCGCAGAATTAATTGTATCGCTCAATGCACTTAATGAGGTCTGACATGGAGCCCAGCTTTGATTGGGTCAGGCACCAATCTTTGACAGGATTGCTGGGGCTATTTATTCTTTGGCAGCAGAAGCAGAGGTACAATGGTTCTTAATACTTGAAATTAAATGCAGTGAAAGAATTCAAGCAAATATTCAGCAATGCTGTGCCTTTCCACCTGTTAAATATTATATTTCCGAGCATGGAATCAGACGAGTAGTCAGTGAGAGGGTTGAAATAGTCATTAAGCAGAGAGAATTCCCATCGGCACTCAATTCCCATAGTTATTTCTGTCAAAGATAGAATCAAAATGCTGGAGATAACTCAGTGGGACAGGCAGCATCTCAAAATAGATGGAATGGGTGATGTTCCCGGTAGAGACCTTTCTTCAGACGCTCGAACCGAGAGCCTCGACCAAATATTTCCCCCATTCCTTCTCTCCAGAGCTGCTGCCTGTCCCGCTGAGTTACTCCAGCATTTTGTGTCCATCTTCTGTTTAAAACAACATCTGCAGTTCCTTCCTACACGCTAATTATTTCTATCAATATATTTTTGCTTACATTTGCTACCAATTTCAATTGATAATCAAATACAATTAAAAAAATGAATTAAAAATTTAAATATGCACTAATTTCATGTTCTATAGCTTAGTTATTGCTTCCAAAGTTTTGGACCATAAATTGCCTGGTAGCATAAGGGACGTTTGATATCAATGCTTCAATACAATACAATACACAATACAATACGGTTTTATTCGTCACATTGCACATAAAGTGCAAGTGAAATGAATTTGCCAGCAGCGGTACAATGATAAAGAACACACAATACACAATAAAAATTTAACACAAACATCCACCACAGAATTCAGCACTGTGGTGGAAGGCACAAAAATTGGCCAGTCCTCCTCCATTTTCCTATTCCATTTCCCATTTTCCATTTGATTGTTTTCTTTTTAAGTAAAGGACTCCATTCAAAAACTACACAGATGCTATGTTTCTCTTTATAATGCCACCCTGTTGTTGAGGTTGAAGATAGATACAAAAAGCTGGAGTAACTCAGCGGATTAGACAGCATCTCTGGAGAAAGGGAATAGTTGACGTTTCGGGTCAAGACCCTTCTTCAGACTGAGAGTCAGGGGAAAGGGAATCGAGAGATATAGAAGGTACAGAGAACAAATTAATGAAAGACATGCAAAAATCAACAATGATCAAGGAAAGGTGGAGCCCACAATGGTTCATTGTTGACTGTGGGGTAGGTGATAACAAGTTATACAGACAGTGAAACAAAGCAGGATGTCTGTGAACCTAGTAGGTGACTAGGGTGGGGGAGGGATGGAGAAAGAGGGGTTTCAAGGGTTCATTGATGTTAGAGAGATCAATACTTGTACCGCTGGGTTGTTAGCTGCTCAAGCGAATTATGAGTTGATGTTCCTTCATTTTGTGTTTGGCCTCATTCTGACAATGGAGGAGGCCTAGGACAGAAAGATCAGTGTGGGAATGGGAGGGCGAGTTAAAGTGCTTGTCAACCGAGAGATCACGTAGGCCGAGGCAGACTGAGCGAAGGTGTTCAGCTAGACGATCGCCCAGTCTGTGCTTGTTCTACATCTCTTGTTTTCCCTTCCCCAGACTCTTAGTTTGAAGAAAGGTATTGACCCGAAATGTCACCTATTCCTTTTCTCCAGAGATGCTGCCTGTCCCGCTGAGTTAAGGAGCTGTCCCACTTGGGCGACCTAATTGCCGAGTTTAGAAGAGTTTGAAAAAATGACGTTGAAGACCTCCTTCAACTATGTAGAAGACCTCCTTCGACCTCCTTCGACCTCCTTCGACCTCCTTCGACTATGTTGAAGACCAGCTTCGACTAGCTACGACTAGCTACGACTAACTTCGGGAAAATTGGACACCGAATAGTGGAGAGTGAAGACGACCTCCTTCGATCTCCTTCGACCTCTCTTCGACCTCCCTTCAACTATGATGAAGACTACCTACGACTACCTTTGATTACCCTCGATTACCTACGACTAACATGCCGACCTACTACGACCTACTACGACCTACTACGACCTACTACGACTAACCCTACAAGTAAAAAAAGTATAGATTTTTTCCATGGCGACCTTTTTTTACTCGCGGACATTTTCTAACATATTGAAAAATACGCCGTGACTTAGCTGAGGCCTCGAGTACGCGGAGACCACTCTCGAACATGAAGAAGAGTTACGAAGACCTCCTACGACCTCGTGTCGACCTCGTGTCGAGTATGAGTCGAGGGCAAACTCGCCAGAACTCGTGGATTAGGTCACCCAAGTGGGACAGGCCCTTTACTCCAGCACTTTGTGTCTAACCATGTGACCATCAGTTATTTAGGTACTGATCTTTAATTGGTTTCATAATGTTTAATACTTTTTCAGAACAACCTCTGTGCATTATTTGTTCATTGCTCATTTTGCTTTTTAAAACCAAATCTAGAGGAGTGACTCATCTCCATTGAAGTTTGCGTTAACAAATCAAAGCAAATATTGATGTTAATGGTTTATTTCTTTGATTAACTCAAAACATGCTATAAATTACTTCTGAATAACATACAGCTGTCCATTCTTATGTTCATTTTTATATTCCGCGACTATTTGGTGCTCCATAAAATAAATGAACGACAAAAAGACATTTGCATCGTAGTATGTAAGACACGCAGCTAAAATATATCACTCAGAAGACCAACGTGACTGAGGCCTCAATGAACAAGCTGAGCAAATCAAAAATGTGTATGGCAATTACTAACAAGGAAGGACAATGTATTTTTCTATAAATTATGTAACAGATTTCAGTTGTCATTGTCTCTGTCATTGTTTCTTCATTCAGTGAAACATAATCTAAACACACAATTTTACTTCTGTGTATGTGTCCCCATTATGCTGCTTCAAGTTACCAAAAGGACACCTTTGTTCGCAATGCCTTATATTGGTTGGTGTACTTTGAATCAGATGAGGGACATCATAGGAACTTAATGCCTTGGAAATTACTACTCCCCAGCCACCTATACAGGCTAGGTGCTGTCTATCTGAAGCACCGTGAGTGTTTATAGGAATAGAGTCATAGAATCAATACAGCACAGAAACAGGCCTTTGACCAAACGTCCATGCCCACCAAGATGCCCCATCTAAGCTAGTTTCATTGGCCCACTTATGGTCCATATCACTCTAAACATTTTCTCTCCAAGTACTTATCCATGTGTCTTAAATACTGTTATGGTACCTGCCTCGACTATCTCCTCTGGCAGCTCGTTCTATATACCAACCACCAACTGTTGCTCCTCAGCTTCCTAATAAATCTCTCCCCTCTCACCTTAAACCTTGGTTCTTTGGCACTTGATTAAACCTACCCAGAGAAAAAACTATGGTAATCACCCTTCCTATTCCCCTCATGAATTTTACACACCAAATGATTTCCGATTTGCTGTAATTCCCCTCCCTTGCATGGAATATGTTTTTTCCGACCCTTCACACCTGAGAAGCATCCCAGATGCCGATCGGCTTCTGAGAGACTAGAACTATCCCTGGAATACCAGGTGGCAGATAATGCTCTGTGCCCGTTTTTCAACTCTTTTAAAATATCTCTGGTCGTCAGAGACTTATAACAAACAAATTCATATAGCGTCATACAACGTGATAGCAGGCCCTTCAGCCCAACTTTCCCACGCTGACCAACATGTCCCATCCTTGCAAGTCCCACCTGCCTGCACTTGTCCCAGAGCCCTCTAAACCTATACTACCCAATTACCTGTCCAAATGTCTCTTAAACGGCAGCTCATTTCATAAACTCACCACCCTTTAGGTAAAATATGTTACCCGTCAGGTTCCTATTAAATCTTTCCCCCCTCACCTTAAACCTATGTTCTCTAGTTCTATGTCAGGTCGGAGGGAGTTCCCTCTGCCACGGGTACCATGTAATCCCGTGCTACCTGCTGCATGGTCAGCTGTCGACGACAGAACCATCTCCCCCACCTGGTTTACCAGGTGAGGGGGGGGCTATGGACCCCCAGCAGGACCAAAAACAAGGCCTGTCAAAGCTTCTAGCGAGCCAATGGCCATCCACATGCTGTAGAAGTTACGATCACTGTCGTACATACCATTGTAAGGAATGATGATAAAGCACACACACCAAAATCCTATACTTCCAGTGGCAGAAGTCCATAGGAACTGGAGGACAGAGATGTGTGGTGCTTCCATCACCGTTCCTGTTGGAAACCAGCACCACTGCATCACTAATGCTTTCAACGATGATGAATTAATGAATCTATTTCTTGATTCCCTTACTCTGAGCAAGAGACTGTGTCTAACTGATCTATTCCTCTCATAATCTTATACACCTCTATAACATCACTCCTCACCCTCCTGTACTCCAAGGAATAGAGCCCTAGCCTGCTCAAGCTCTCCTTATAGCTCAAGCCCTCAAGTCCTGTCAACATCCTAGTAAATCTTCTCTGCACCTTTTCCAGCTTGACAACATCTTCCCTAAATAGATCTAAATAATTCAAAAAGTAAGTTTAAAAAATAATGTTTAACTTAATTTAAACATCACAAAGCACTAAAAATAATTCAAATCATTAAAATAAAGTACTGTAAAATAATACGTACACTGATCTTTGAACTGCAAAGTGACTTGGGAGTGCTGGTGCAGGACTCCCAAAAAATGTATTTGCAAGTCGAATCGGTAGTAAGTGAGGCAAATCCAATGCTAGCATTTATATCAAGAGAACTGGAATACAAAAACAGGGATGTAATGCTGAGGCTCTATAAGGCGCTGGTCAGACCGCATTTGGCCAAATTGTGAGCAGATTTGGGCCCCATATCTGAGGAAGAATGCGCTGGCTCTGAAGAGGGTCCAGAGGAGGTTTACAAGAATGATTCCAGGAATGAGATGGTTAGCAAATGATGAGCGCTTGACAGCACTGAGCCTCTACTCGCTGGAGTTTAGAAGTTTGAGGGGGGACCGCCTTGAAACTTACAGAATAATGAAAGGCATAGATAGAGTGGATGTGGAAAGGATGTTTCCACTGGTGGGAGAGTCTAGGACCAGAGGTCATAGCCTCAGAATTGAAGGGAGCTCTTTTAGAAAGGAGGTGAGGACGGACTTCTTTGGTCAGAAGGTAGAATAGTCAGTATCTGTAGAACTCATTGCCACAGAAGGCTGTGGAGGCCGTCAGTGGATATTTTTAAGGCAGAGATAGATAAATTCTTGATTAGATTCTTGGTTCTTGGGTGTCAAGGGTTATAAGGAGAAGGCAGGGAAATGGGATTAGGAGGCAGAGATCAGCCATGATTGAATGGCGGAGTAGACTCGATGAGCCGAATAGCCTAATTCTACTCCTAGAACTTGTGAACTTGTTGAACGTGAACTGGAGATAAAGCAAAACTCACAGGTACTTTTTGTTGAATTTCTTCAATTATGATCGCAAATATTTCAGCAAAGTTGTTCAGGTGCTGCTATACAAGAATCAATCTTTTTCAGCAAACATTGAAATCAGCTCTATTGATAAAAAATTCAGGTCTCTATAAACTGATCAGTGTAAAATTCCTGAATACCATAACAAAATGTTTGGGATGATTTAAGTCCTCACTGACATTCTGATCCTCAATGACATTTTAGCTCATTCTCAGCATTAAAACAAAACTAATTTAATGATGTGGATTGAAATTCCCCCGTGAACATATCCAAAATAAAATGAATTTTAAAATTATACTTGTGTTATTTTTTAACAAGTTTATTCGTGGTGTTTTAGCATTTCCTTAATCTTCTGTGTGTGTTCCAATTTTTAGTTCACACTTCGTAAAATTATTAAATATACCAGCTAAATTGTGCTTTTTTATGTTTGCTGTTCTCTTGGTGAATTCTTAAAATTCGCTGCTGAGGCACTTTGGTTGCTAGTTGCCAGAGATCCCTACAAACTGATGCTCGAGAGCAACTAATACTGGGACAGCGGACATCCATAACAACCAGCTTTCCTTGTGAGCAGTTTTCTTTATGGTCAGGAGTGCAAGTCCTCACTTCTGTGGTGATTATAAACTGTACTTCACAGAAAACGTATGTTATTTACAGTTAACTTTTATAAAGAGCCTGCAGCAAACAGAATAGATGACCAGAATTGCAGCAATCACCGGCAATTAAAATAGACTGATTCCTCCAACAAATACAATAAGTGGAGGGCAGTTATATTCACATTATGTGGGTAACATTAATACTTGTTACATGTATTAGTTCATCGGGGGTTGGCTTGGGATAATCATCATAGTTTTGTATATGGGAGGTTGTGTTTTTTGAAGTAACCAAGATGTTTAACAGGGACAGGGTGTAGGTAGAGTCTACATGGACTTCAGCTACCCTTTGATAAAGTTCCATGTGGTAGGTTGCTCTGGATGGTAGATTGCATGGGATCTAGGGAGAGCTAGCTCACTGGGTACAGAGTTGGCTTTATGGTCAGAAGAAGAAGATGACAGTGGATGGTTGCTTGTCAGACTGGAGACCTGTGACTTGTGGTGTACCTCAGGGTTCAGTGTGGGAGCCCATTGTTGTTTGTCATCTATATCAACGATATGGATGTACATGGATGTACAAGGGATGAATAGTAAATTTGCAGATGACACTAAAATAGGTGGTATCGTAGATAGTAAAAGTGGTGATCAAGAATTACTGCGGGATCTTGATCAGCTGGGAAAGTGGGCTAATGGAGTTCAATTCTATAAGTATGAGGTGTTGCATTTTTGTGGAACCAATGCAGGACTTTCACATTGAAGGGTGCGGAGAGCAAAGGGATCTAGTAGTGGTGAAGAGGCTTTAGGCACATTGTCATTCATCAGGCATAAAAGTGGAGGTGTTATGTTTCAGTTGTACAAGACGCCAGTGAGGCCGCACTTAGGGTATTGGAGGGAAGAAATGGTTTCGGGTCGAGACCCTTTCTTCAGACAAATATTAATGTACTTCCTCCATAACCAGTAGCAATCTTGGTGCAGTGAGAATGGGCCCATTCCAATTGTGCCAAGATTGTTCAAGAGAGTTCAAGAGTTCAAGAGTTCAAGAGAGTTTATTGTCATGTGTCCCTGATAGGACAATGAAATTCTTGCTTTGCTTTAGCACATCAGAACATAGTAGGCACAAATACAGAACAGATTGTTAATCGTTATGGAGGAAGTACAGTAATATTTATGCTGGATAAAGGTTTTCTTGATGGGCTGGTTTTATTGATGGGCTGTTCCTTGCATATCAATGCATCTGATCGATAATTTCCTGCACGATTATAGGAACCCCCTTTCCTACCATGATACTTCCTCCTGGAATTTCACAACCATTGTGGAGTTGTTCTGCGAGACACTGTGTTATCACGCGTTAGTAGAGTAATTGCCTTTCACGCGCACAATTCCTCATGTCAGAGAGCAGAATGAGAAAGTTGCTTAACTGACACTAACGATAGAAATTTAAAGCAGGTACAGCCGCATAAAAAATACAGATTAATGGTGCATCAAATTCCTATTTAAAATCGCTAGTTCAATGATTCATTGTTACACTAAGTCATGTGAAGTGAATTAACAGATTTTATCACATTTTGAATCCAACATTAATAGCTCATGTCAGACTGCATGTTCAGTTGCACCTTCTCACTTCCTTGAGGGGGGAATTAAAAGAGGACTGCAGCCCCATTAAGAATGCATTGTGGTAACTTTGCAATGTTAAAACCATATTCATAGTCTTGTAATATTTATAGTATCAATAATCATGAAGCGAGAGACTGAAGCAGCCCAATAATAAATTATTAAAATATACTCTTTACGGTGCATTAACTGAGGTGATTTCAAAACTTAAATGAGTGTTAGAAAAGTCGCCCCAGTCTCCCAGTCGCACAAATGAGGCCTCATTGGATACCAGAACTTACTCAGCAGTGTGTGTGTGTGTGTGCTCCATGGTAAAAAATGCAAGGGGTGGAGATTTAAAATTAGTGGTCAAAGGATAAGAGGGAAGATGAGGAAAGCATTTTCACTCCGAGACTTGATGGGCTCTGGAGCTTACTGTCAGACAGCGTAATGAAGGCAGAAACCCTCACCGCATTTCAAAATGCCTGGACGTGTATTCGAAGCCGTGACCCATTGGTCTAAGGATCCAGTGCTGGAAATTGGGGTTAGTAAGCTAGGTAGCAAAAGGCACCACCATGATGAGTTCAATGGCCTTGTCGTGCATCACAAATCATGAATATGGGATAATTCTAAAATACATTCCATAATTTAAGCAACTATTACCGTCAACAGCTAAAGGGAAGGAGAGCCCAGGAGAGGTTATTGAAGTCTCCGGTATAAGAAATAGAACAGAAGGTTTAGAAAGGGATGAGTCCAAACGTCTGGCAACGTAGGGCAAATTTGAGGAGAGGGGTGATGAATACAGAACTAAAGGTGTTATATTTGCATTCACACTGTATGCAAAACAAGGTGGGTGAGCTTACAATGTGGTTAGAAATTGGCAGGTAGGACTTTTTGGACATCACAGAGTTGTGGCTAAAAGAGGACCAGAGCTGGGAGCTGAACATCCAAAGATACACATCCTATCGAAAAGACAGGCTGGTGCGCAGATGGGGTGGGTTGGCAAGGAATGAAATCCAATCCTAAGCAAGAAACCAAGAGTCAGAAGATGTAGAATCCTTGTGGATAGAGTTAAGAAAATGCAAGGGAAAAGGACCCTGTTTGGAGTTATATACAGGCCTCTGAATGGTAGCCAGGATGTAGGATGCAAATTACATCAGGAGACAGAAAAGGCATGCAAGTAATTTTGCAGTGGTCATGGGAGATTTCAATATGCAGGTAGTCTGGGAAAATCAAGTTGCTACTGGATCACAAGAGAGGAAATTTGATGAATGCCCACGAGGTGGCTTTTTGGAGCAGCTTGTAGTCAAACTCATGAGGGGAAAGGCAATTCTGGATTTGGTGTTGTGCAATGAACCAAATTTAATTAGGGAGCTTAAGGTGATGGAACCACTAGGAGGCGATGATCAAAATATGATAGAATTCAATCTGCAGTTCCAGAGAGAAGCTAGAATCAGATTTATCGGTATTATAAAACGTGGTATAAAACTGGGCGATCCTTTCATTGAACACCTTGGCCTACATGATCTCCCGGTCGCCAAACATTCTAAAGGATCTGAAGAAGGGTCTCGACCCGAAACATCACCCATTCCTTCTCTCCAGAGATGCTGCCTGATCTGCTGAGTTATTTCAGCATTTTGTGTCTTATCTTAGGTTTAAACCAGCATCTGCAGTTCCTTCCTATGCATTCTAGTTCCCCTTCCCATTCCCATACTGACCTTTCTGACCTGGGCCTCCTCCACTGTCAGAGTGAGGCCAAGCACAAATTGGAGGAACAGTACCTCATATATCTCTTGGGCAGCTTACAAACCAGCTATATCAATATTGATTTCTCTAATTTCAAGTAACCCCTGCATTCCCTCAGTGATCGTATGGCAAATGCAACGTTAGTACTCAAGAGGACTAGAATATAAAAGCAAGGATGTAATGCTCAGGCTTTATAAGGCCACATTTGGAAAATTGTGAGCAGTTTTGGGTCCAATATTTGAGGAAGGATGTGCTGGTATTGGAAAGGGTCCAGAGAATGAACCCAAGGATGATTGGGTTAATGTATGAGGAGCGTTTGATGGCTTTGAGGGGGATCTCATTGAAACCTACCACAAAGGCCTAGATACATTGAATGTGGAGAGGATGTTTCCGGTAGTGGGAGAGTCTAGGACCAGAGGATACAATCTCTGAATAAAAGGAGGTACCTTTAGAATGATGAGGAGAAATTTATTTAGCCAGAGGATGGTGAATCTGTGGAATTCATCTGTGGAGGCCAAGCCATTGGGTATTTTTAAAGCAGAGATTGATAGGTTTTTGATTAGTAAGGGCTTCAAAGATTATGGGGAAAGGGCAGGAAAACGGGGTTGAGAGGGAAAAATAGATCAGTCGTGATGGAATGGTAGTCGACTTGATGGGCGGAATGGCCAAATTCTGCTCCTGTGTCCTATGATCTTATGATCTTACAATTATTGCTAAACGTTTTCCTCATTGTTTAAAGTTCCCTTTTATATTGCCACGCTTTCTCCTGACCCACTCACCACCTGTATGGGTCTGACATTTGTTATCATAATGTTTTCTTGAGCTGTATGGTGTAAATTATTTGATTTGGTTTTGATTTTGGTTTTATTGTCACGTGTGAAAATAACATGAGATATGATTAAAACTTGGTTTAGCTTGCAACCCAGGTAAAAAAGCCAAACCACACATGAATACTACAGGTACTGCACAGAGAAAGGAAACAGAGAGCAGAATACAGAGTAAGAGCTACCGAGGAAGTGCAGATAAAAAATATGCATGAGACACAGAGAGATATCTTGTGGGATGAAAAAATGCAAACTTTAGCTTGTAAGAGATCTGCCCAAGAGTCTGATGAACAGCAAGGAAGAAGCTGTGGTAGACACAAAATGCTGGAGTAACTCAGCGGGTGAGGCAGCTATGGAGAGAAGGAATCATGGAAGAAGCTCTCCTTGAATCTGCGCTTCGTGCTGTCAAGCTTTTGTTCCATCTGCCCAGTGGGAGTGGGGAGAAGAGAGAATGACCTTGATTATGTTGGCTGCATTCCCAAGGCAGCATTAAGTGTAGATGGGAGTCGATTGGGGGAGGAGGCTGGTTTGCTTGACATTCAGTTGCTTGACTCTGCAATTTCTTGCAGTGTGGGCAGAACAGTTATCAAACTAAGCTGTGATGCTTCCTAATAGAAATGGGTGCAAGTCATTTGAGACATGTTGAATTACTTTGGTTTTCTGTGGAAGTAGAGGCATCGGCCTGCTTTCTTGGCCTAGCTTGTTGGTGATATTTGGGCTTAGGCACTTGAAGCTCGCAACGATCTCCACTTCAGTGCCATCGATGTAGATGGGGGCATGTACACCATCCCGCTTCCTGAAGTTGATGACTAATTTGAACATCACTGTACCTTAATTGGTACACGTGACGATAAAAGACCTTTCAAACCTTTGAATTTTGGGCCCCCACATCTGAGGAAGGTTGTGCTGGCTCTGGAGTGGGTCCAGAGGAGGTTTACGAGAATGATCCCAGGAATGAGTGGGTTAAAATATGATGAGCGTTTGATGGCACTGGGCCTGTACTCGCTGGAGTTTAGAAGGATGAGGAGGAATCTCATTGAAACCTACCGAATAGTGAAAGCCTTGGATAGAGTGGATGTGGAGAAGATGTTTCCACTAGTGGGAGAGTCTAGGACCAGTGGTCATGGCCTCAGAATTAAAGGACGTACGTTTAGGAAGAAGACATTTCTTTAGTCAGAGGGTGGTGAATCTGTGGAATTCTTTGACACAGAAGGCTGTGGAGGCCAAGTCAGTGGATATTGTTAAGGCACAAATAGATAGATTCTGGATTAGTACCGGTGTCAGAGGTTATGGGAAGAAGGCAGGAGAATGGGGTTAGGAGGGAGAGATAGATGAGCCATGATTGAACCAGGAGTAGACTTGTTGGGCCAAATGGCCTAATTCTACTCTTATTCCTTATGACCTTATGACCTAATATACAACCAACAAATACATTCTGCAAGGAAACCACAAGCTCACTCACCAACGCTGTTTACATCAAATGCAGCCATTAATCATTTTTAAACAAGCAAACCTATCACAAGAGCTAAAGACAACTTAGCCCCTGTCCCAAGAGCTCTCACGAGTTTAAAAAAAAAATCAAACTCGTGGTACTTCATCACGAGTATTTTTTTACTCTTGGAAATTTTTCACACGGTTGAAAAAACTTCACGAGTTTCCGCGTTTCCCGAGTACCTGCCGTTGGCATTACGAGCCGCTACGAGACATCCACGAGCTCCGACGTACCCGCTACGTACATTCTACGTACTTACCACGAGTTTGGTGGGTTTTTTTACTTGGGAGAGCTCTTGGGTAAACTCGCATCGTGGGACAGGGCCTTTAGTTTAATCGCTTGAACAGCAGATAATGTCAATACTGCTTTTTAAAAAGAATACTACATTTGCTACTGTCATTGATGTGAAAAGTCTGTTGTTGTAACAAAAGCCTTCATGGCACCTTATGTTATCACTTACAACAGAAAATGAAGAGGAGTAAATAGGATGTGTGTTCTAGCAGAAATATCAACACACTTGTCTTGTACACCACACACAAAGCATTTTTAAGGCAAGATTTCCACGGAAAACGTACTGATGAACTTGTTTGCAAGATAGTACACTTCCCAGAGTCAGCTTCATAATTGCACAGACAAATATACATTTAAGGTCTTGATACATCAAAAATACAAGATGACGCCAGACATGTGGCAACCTCAGATGAATCTCCTTTTTCTCACACAGTTACCCGTGTTACCTGTTTATGGTTGTACACATGTATAGTATAATTTGACTGCATTGTATGCAGAACAAAGCATTTCACTGTATCTAGATACATGTAAAAATAAAGTGACTATTGAACTATTGCATCTTGTTGGATACTTTCCCAGCAAAAATTCAATAAGGATGTGTTTGTGGAATAGCAGCATAAGGATAGTATTGGGAAGTTGTACTCATTTCCCTCTTGCACCAGTTCAGCCTGCTCTACTCCAATCTTATGCACTTGTCACAAGGCAGTTTACTCATCTTCCATTCCCGGGCTAAAATATAAACTAGAAATCTATCTATCTTGTCAGTATAGTGTGAATGCAGTGCTTCATTTTTTGGTTCACTGTGTGGGTGAGGACAGATTCCTACTCTGGTAAATCCTCTGTCTGCCACCTGATCCCTTCATTTCAGTCAGTCTTTGTCTTTCTTCCTTGAGGTATGATTCACACCATCATCGCCTGCTTGAGAAGACATTTGTGTAGGAAGGAACGGCAGATGCTGGTTTAAAGGTAGACAAAAATGCTGGAGGAACTCAGCGGGTGAGGCAGCATCTATGGAGAGAAGAAATAGGTGACGTTGCAGTTCGAGACCCTTCTTCAGACTGATGTCGAGGGGGGGAGTGGGAAAAAGCAAGGAAGAGGTGAAGACAGGCTTGTGGGAGAGCTGGGAAGGGGGAGGGCAAGGAAGGAGAAAGCAAGGACTATCTTAAATTAGAGAAGTCAATGTTCATACCGCTGGGGTGTAAACTACCTAAGCGAAATATGAGGTGCTGTTCCTCCAATTTGTGCTGGGCCTCACTCTGGCAATGGAGGAGGCCCAGGACAGAAAGGTCGGATTTGGAATGGGAAGGGGAGTTGAAGTGCTGAGCCACCGGGAGATCAGGTTGGTTAGTGCGATCTGAGCGGAGGTGTTGGGCAAAGCGATCGCCGAGCCTGCACTTGGTCTCGCAGATGTAGAGAAGTTGACACCTGGAACAGCGGATGCAGTAGATGAGGTTGGAGGAGGTGCAGGTGAACTTCTGGAAAGACTAATGCTGGTTTAAAGTTTAGTTTAGTTTAAGATAGACACAAAGAGCTGGAGTAACTCAACGGGACAGGCAGCATTTCTGGAGAGAAGGAATGGGTGACGTTTCGGGTCAAGACCCTTCTTCAAGACTCTTGTTCTAACCTCTTTAATCTCTCTTAAATCTGTAAGCATTATGCAGTCATCCAATTACTCACCTGTTCTTTTACTCAACAAAGCCTGTTCAATTTTGTTTCCATCTAACCCACACAACTAAGATCATTCTGGGTGATGTTTCGGGTCGAAACCCTTCTTTAGACTGTCCTGCCCCAAAACGTCATCCATTCCTTCTCTCCGGAGATGCTGCCTGTCCCACTGAGTTACTCCAGCATTTTGTGTCTATCTTCGGTTAAAACCAACATCTGCAGTTCCTTCCTACACATAAGATCATTCTGTTTTGAAGCAACAATATTGTATGCTTTATGTGAGGGAAGTTATTCTAACATCATTCAGTGGCAGGAACACCCTTTAAAAGCCACAAAGAAATTATTTTGTGAGCCTGTTCTGTATTAATTGCAAGCTGGGAAATTTAAGTTTGGTTAATCAAAACAAATTAAAATTAGTGTGGTTTTAAGAAGCTTGTCTCAGTAATAGTGAGTAGTAATAGTAATAGTACTCCAAAGATGTGCCCGTTAATTGGCCTGGTATAAATGTAAAAAATCGTCCCTCGCGTGTGCAGGGTCATGTTAATGTGTGGGGATGGCTGGTCTGTGCGTACTCGATGGGCCAAAGGGCCTGTTTATCACGCTGTATATCTAAACTAAACGAAGAAGAGGGTTAAGGACCAGGATGGCCAAGTCCCGAATCAACCAGACGTGGGCTTGTCCCATTTACGCGACTTTTTCGGCGACTGCCGGCACCCGTCACAGGTCATTGCAGGTCGCCGAAAATGTTCAACTTGTTGAAAATCTAGCAGCGACCAGAACAAGGTACGACTCTTTGGGCGACTACACATGACCATACAGGCTTCACCCCGCGACATGCCGCCAGGGTGTCGCCTGTATGGTCGTGAGTAGTCTCCTCAGTCGCCCAAAGAGTCGTAGCGTCTTTCTGGTCCTCGCTGGATTTTCAACTAGTTGAACATTTTCGGCGACCTGCAACGACCTATGACGGGTGCCGGCAGTCGCCGAAAAAGTCGCGTAAGTGGGACAGGCCAGTCAGAAGCTGGTGGTAAAAGAAATAACACAATGGAGAAGTTAACTTTGTACACAACAATCTACCTGCTGCTGATGCATGCATTCATGACAGTGCTGACAGCATCGTCCCATGCTAAATAGGACAGATTCAGAATATATCTAGCAGCTCCTGGTGCATGTGAGACATCAGAACAGCAGAACTGTATTATTCTGCTATCTGTAGCCCCTCGGCACATCACGTTCCACACTACCATTTTCATCGAGCTAAGAGATCAACCCCGGTTCAGTGAGAAATGCAAACGAATATGCCAGAAGCATCATCAAGCCATCTAAAAATAAACTGCCAAACTGCTGAAGCTACCACACAATACTAAGTGCATACTAAATTGCAGCCTGAACACACTGTGCATAGAACTGAGTTTATCCACAATGAAAGGATCAGATTAAAGCTCCATAGTTCCACTTGACAATGTAGTGAATGGTGGTGGATAGTTACATAGGAGGAGAACGCTCCATGAATACCGACTGTGTCAATGATGGTGGAACGCAGCATGTGGGTGGAAAAGACAAGGCAGGAACATCCACAAACATATTCAGTTACAGGTGGGGTGGTTGATCAAGTTGATCCATTCCATTGGCACTCCTAACAATGTCACTCCATCCCTTCAACACAGGAGTCAGAGTGGATGCCTTCCTAGAAACATAGAAAATAGGTGCAGGAGTAAGCCATTCAACCCTTCGAGCCAGCACCACCATTCAATATGATCATGGTTGATCATCCAAAATCAGTACCCCATTCCTGCTTTCACCCCATATCCCTTGAATCTGTTTGCCCTAAGAGCTATATCTAACTCTCTCATGAATACATCCAGTGAATTCGCCTCCAGTGCCTTCTGTGGCAGAGAATTCCACAGATTCCTAAATGGCCCACCCTTTATTCTTAAACTGTGACCCCTGGGGAATATTTTTCCTGCATCTCGCCTCTCCAATCCCTTAAGAATTTTACATGTTTCTATAAGATTCCCTCTCATCCTTCTCAATTCCAGTGAAGATAAGCCCAGTCGATCCATTCTTTCATCATATCAGTCCCGCCATCCCTGGAATTATCCTGGTGAACCTACGCTGCACTCCATCAATAGCAAGAATGTTCTTCCTCAAATTAGGAGACCAAAACTGCACACAATACTCCAGGTGTGGTCTCACCGGGGCCCTGTACACCTGCAGTAGGACCTCCTTGCTCCTATACTCAAATTATCTCGCTATGGCCAGTATGCCATTTGATTTATTCACTGCCTGCTGTTCCTGCTTTACCTGTCTGAGATATTGTTTGGATAACGGTGAATTCAATGATCCTTCATAATGTTGACGTCACGGGAAGAGGCAACATTTGAAGTTAATTAGAGTATAGTTCTATCTAAGTTAACTACAGATGCTGGTTTAAACTGAAGATAGATACAAAAAGCTGGAGTAACTCAGCAGGACTGGCAGCATCTCTGGAAAAATGGAATAGGTGATGTTTCGGGTCGAGACCCTTCTTCAAACTAAGAGTCAAGGGAAACTCTCAGCCTGAAGAAAGGTCTCGACCCAAAACGTCACCTATTCCTTTTCTCCAGGGATGCTGTGTGACCCGCTGAGTTACTCCAGCTTGTTGTGTCTATCTAGAGTACAGTTCTGGTCATTGCAGCCCACCATCTCAGATAGAGGATATTGCTGCAGGAGGACAATCCAGTAGTGGCGTCCAATGTCCAGCCTTCTTCAGTGGATTCAACAATTACCTTAGTTTCATATTTCCTTACAATTTTGCTTTGCACTCATCAATTTACGCCAGCATTCAAACCAATGGTGGCGCAACGGTGGTACAGCGGTAGTGTTGTTGCCTCACAGTGCTTGTAGCGCCGGAGACACGGGTTTCATCTCGACTACGGGAGCTGTCTGTACGGAGTTTGTACGTTCTCCCCTTGACAGCGTGAGTTTTCTTCGAGATCTTCGGTTTCCTCCCACACTCCAAAGACATACAGATATGTAGGTAAATTGGCTTGGTAAATGTAAAAATTGTCCCTAGTGTGTGTAGGGGAGTGTTAATATGCGGGGGTCGCTGGTCGGTGCGGAATTGGTGGGCCGAAGGGCCTGTTTCCTCGCTGTGTCTCTAAAACTAAACTCTAAACAAAAAAAACCCTCTAGCAATCCCATTCCCCTGCTTATTTACCCTGTTGCCTGTTCTCTCTCATGTGCCCATTAACTCCCCCCAATTCTCATCCTAGACAATAGACAATAGACAATAGGTGCAGGAGTAGGCCATTTGGCCCTTCGAGCCAGCACCGCCATTCAATATGATCATGGCTGATCATCCCCAATCAGTACTCCATTCCGTCTTCTCCCCATATCCCCTGACTCCGCTATTTCTAAGAGCCCTATCTAGCTCTCTCTTGAAAGCATCCAGAGAACCTGCCTCCACCGCCCGCTGAGGCAGAGAATTCCACAGTACACCTGACGTACATCTCGTCTTTGAGATGTGGTGGGCAAACTGGAGCACTCAGGGAAGCCCACACATTAATAGGGGAGCATGCAAACGCCGCGCAGGTAGCACCGGAGGTTGCGATCGAACCACTGCGAGAGAGCACCAACACTAGTTGGTGTAGTGGGCCCCATCCCCACCTCCATCATACCAGAAGTGAAGAAAATGCTGATTTACAGGATGTGGGCAATGCTGGTGGAGATGTTTGTTGCTCTGAAGATGAGAATGCTAAACTAGTCTGAGTTCTCAATTGAATATAAAAAAAATGGTTAGGAAATACTCCCTGGCACACTGGTCAATGTTTAATCTTCAACCAATATCACTAAAAATGGTTTACCTGGCCTGCACTGTGCTGCAGTTTGTTGAATCTGTATAAATTGATGGCTGGGATTACCAAATTTAAAAAGTAATTACTCTTCAAAAACATTTCATACACTGTGCAGCGAGTTGGGACATCCAGGGCCATGAAAGGTGATGTAGGAAGGCAAATCATTCTTTCTTTACTGTGGAAATAATAATTAATATATTCATCAACTCATATGCTAATGTGCAAGCAAGTTGCAGTACATGAGTAGGAAATCTTGCCACAATGGCTCAGGGCTTTGAGATTCCTACTTCTCTGACGTATTATGTGAAGCTGAGGTCTCCATTCTTAAGGAAGGATCAGCTTGCCTTGGAGTAGGTGCAGCATATTGTCTTAGATTATTGAGGATCCAGAGAGGGAGCAAGGATGCTCTTGTCCAGTAGAGAGATTGAGTGAGATTGGCTCACATTCAGTGGGGATTAGAAGAAAGAGGCATGCTAGACTTTGAGAGGGAGAGGCAGGGTTGAGACCAGACACCGTTTAATCAGGCTAGTAAACCTAGAACTTATCACAAAATAAGTAGACGGCCATTTAGGGTTGAGATCAGAAGAATTTCCTTTTGCAGAGAGGGCTGTCAATCTACAGAATTCTTTCTTTCAGCAGAAGATGGATGCTAATTATTGAGTATATTCCAGACTAATTGGTGGACATTTGGAATATGAGGAGTTTCGGAAGTGGTGTTATGGTTGAGGATTAGACTCGAATGTACTGGATGGTAAAACAGATTCAAGGGCCACACTGCGTTTTCCTGCTGCTCTCGCTCATGCAATTACACTTACTAATAAGGAATGAGACCAATTGAAATAGGTCAAGTATTGATTTGACATCCTAAATGTTGCTTAAAAGCCATATCCCCCTGCTATGAGAAGAGAGGAATCAATTGGTTCCATATCAATGAGCAGAGCTCCCTTTTCTGCTTATGAAATTGGTTTGACAGTGGTTGCTGTGGATTGGAGAATGAGGTGAGGACATTTCTTTCGGGGGGGGAGGACTACTATCTACCTGTTTGGTGACCCTCGGACAATCCTTGATCGGACTTTGCTGGCTTCTCCTTACACTAAACGTTATTCCATTTTCATGCATCTGCACACTGTAAATGGATCGATTGTAATCATGTATTGTCTTTCTGCTGACTGGTTAGCACGCCACAAAAGTTTTTCACTGTACCTCAGTACACGGGACAATAAATTAAACTGAACTGAATTGTCCTATACCTTACATTTCCTTATCCCTGTTTGCTTTGTTGTTACCTTGTCCGAGCTAACAATGATCTATTCTACCACTTCCTTGATCCTCACCCCCTTTGTCTCATTTTCACACCTTACATTCCCTTATCTCTGCATCTCCCTCTCCGCTGATTCAGTCTGAAGAGGGTTCTCGACCCGAAACGGCGCCCACTCCTTCTGTCCAGAGATGCTGCCTGTCCTGCTGAGTTACTCCAGCATTTTGTATTCTCAGGAGAGCTGAGATCATTATTTTCCCAGCAAAGCACCAAGTGGTGCTAAATAGCTATATGTCTGTTGTTTACTGCTCAGTAAGCAGTGCCATATGCTACCCAATGTACAACCATGTAGTAACGGCTTCTGTGGTTGAAGATGTTTTGCCAATAACCACGTTGGAAGAAAGTCGTTTGCTCATAAAATGCCTTGTGACGTCTCGCAGAAACATTTCACAGCCATGTGTCACCAGTATCACTCTGTGACAGCCGCTGCTTTGCCCATTAACCGTTTGAATAGCAAGAGTGGCATTGACTCAACACCTTATCATATCCTTCAGAAATCCCACACTGTCACAGATCAGCAGTGCACGAACCTCCTGTCGTTTTCTGTCATCGCCCTTAGCTGTTCTAAAAGAAGGATTTTCATTTACATAAGCTTATCACCTTTCCCGGAAATGTCTCAAAGGGCTTCACATTTAAAGGGTGACTCTGTGATCTGGTGCTCCTAATCAGAAGTAGTCTTGCATGGAGAACTTCACAGGTACTCCGCTGTGATCTATTTGCTGGTTAGCTACAATGCACGGAAAATTGTAGGCTCTGCACCAACAATTTCAAGGGACAAATGCTCTTCTGAATTACCATCAAATGCTGCGACTGTCAAGAGGGGTGCAAATTGGTCAATGGCTGCATGATAGACAAAGTGCTGATATTTAGCGTAGTTAGAGATACAGCGCAGAAAAAAGCCCTTCGGCTCACCGAGTGCACGTCGACCAGTGATCCCTGCACATTAATACCATCCTGCACACACTGGGGGCAATTTACACTTATACCAAGCCAATTAACCTACAAGCCCGTATGTCTTTGGAGTGTGGGAGGAAAGTGAGGATTTGTGGAGAAAACCCACATGGTCACGAGCACAATTTCACAAGCAGAACGCACAAACTCCACACAGACAGCAGCCGTAGTCGGGATCGAACCCGGGACTCCGGCACTGAGGTCCTGTAAAGGGCCTGACCCGGTCACGCAAAAATCGTCTAGCAGTACGACAGTCGCGCGCCAAGTGGTCTTGAGGGCCCTGCTTCTTTTGAGAACGATTTGCGATGTTGTTCATACTTAGTCCAATCTCCGTGGCAAGGATTTTCCCAGTGAAAATCAAAGATACTATGGTGAAAATGTTTCAAAACTACGTGCGCTTATACCCAGGTGGTCACGTGGTGCGGCGCTCAAATGACGTGCAAATGGCGTGCCGACGCCGTACGGGTGGCGCATGGTTACGCATAATAAATTAGCATTGGCAAAGTTCGTGCGTCACCGTGCGTAACCATGCGTCACCACGCGCTACACGTACGCCGTCAGTACATCAGTGTAAGCCATCAGTATGTCAGCATGCGCAAGGGATATGTCACGCAGGTGGCGCACGAGGATTTTGAGCCTCACAAAATCCTGGGGCGCCGCGCGTTACAGCGCGTCACTGCGTACGCCACCACGCCTCACCATGCGCACGTCACGACACGCCAACCAATTTTTAGGATGTCGCCTAAATGACGCGCAAATAACGCCCAAGTGGGACAGGCCCTTAAATCAGCAACTCTACTGCTGCTCCACCGTGCCGCCCACTCATACCAATCGTAGGTAACACTGTTAGCCGGGCACCATTTACCAAACAGGGAAATGTTACAGATGTTTAAGTACAATGTAAGTTGACAAATGAATCTTTAACAATTTCACTCTGGAGTAGTTGCCCAGTCAGTGCAAATATTTGTGAAAGTTCCACATTTTGAATCCTGCCTTCTTCAATCTTTGCTCCTGTGAAGAAAAAACTGGTGCATCACAAACCTAGGCAGAGGAAATTTTATAAACAGTCTGCATAAAATCAAAGACTAAACAGTCCACTCAAGAGCACCCTTGTGTTTTATTGCATATTGGAAAGACTTCATGCTGCCGGTTTTAAATTCAGCCTCAGCTAATTTATCCATCTAACCAGAAAATACTGGAAAGTCTCAATGGGTGAAGCAGCATCTGTAGCAAGCAAAGCAGAGTTAATGTTGCTTGCTGCTCACCTTTAGACAACTGTCAATTGTTGATTATAATGGCTCTAAAACTGCAGCCGGAGACTTCATGTCAAGTTTCCCGATGGTCTTTGCGGTGGATACTGATCGCTAGACAGAAGCAGAGAGAAGGGCTGGAAAAACAAAAACTAAAAAAAGCAGTGTGATGAAGGTCACATGAGTGAAGTGAGAGCATGGCTAGCTGAAGATAACTTCATGGCTACGCAGTGTGGCCTTGAGAAGATAAGGTGTCTGGGAACAGGCATTGAGCAAAGGGAATATATGATGAGCAGGAAAATATGAACAGGTAACATAATTCTGAACTCTCAAGACTGATAAGGATAAGGATATGGATAACCAGCCAATTTCCCTCTACTCCACCTAGCAGAGCTGGTCCTCTCAACATCTTCAACTTTGAGTCCTCCCACGTCCTCCAAATCAAATCCACTCGAATGGGCCCCCAATATGCCTGCCTCTTTATAGGGTACGTTGAACAATCCCAGTTCCAGGAGCATACTAGCCCTATCCCAGAACTCTATCTCCATTAAACTCCTCAAGGAATGAAGACGTGTTTTGTTTATTCAGCCCTTGGATGAGTGACTACGTGAGATGACAGACTTCAGAGTTTTGAGAGCCTTGCGTTAGATTTCCTTTTGAAGCTTGAAGGAAACATTTGTATGAATGAAGGACAGTCCGAGATGTCAGCAGCGAACAACCGTGACATGAAGGAGGGACCAGAGTTCAAGGCACAAAGAAGGCTACCGCTCGCGACCAGCAAAGTGCATTTGGCCAATTCATTCATGTGGGTAATATCTGAGTGCAAGTCATGATTTAGTGTAAGAAGTGATAAGCTGGAACAGTAAAGCAAATGAGAAATTACTAGGTCAATGGCTTGCATGCTTGGTCTAAAGGTCATAATGTCATAAGTGATAGGAGTAAAACTAGGCCATTTGGCCCATCATGTCTACCCTGCCACTAAATCATGGCTGATCTACCCCTCCCTCCTAACCCCATTCTCCTGCCTTCTCCCCATAACCTCTGTCACCTGTAAGGGCCTGTCCCACGGGCATGCGACTCCATGCGGCAAGCGCGACCTAACGTGGTCGCTTGAGCCGTACGGCCTTGCGGGCCCGGTCCCAACTGGAGCTGTATGGAGTTGTGCGGAGCTGGTCCCGACATCGCGCGGGGTTCGGAAAAACTGACCGTGTTCAAAAATTCGGCGCTGCAACGGCCCGCCGGCCCGCAGCCACATTGAGGCCACACGCACCGCCTCGACGGGCGTATGCACCGCCTCGACGGGCGTGCGCAGCGTCTCGACGCCGTACGCAGCGTCTCGATGGCGTACGCAGCATCTTGACGCCATACGTCACGCCCGAACTTCCTGCGTCACTCACTCGACCTCCGCGCGGCCCCCGCTTCCGATTTGGTCGCGCTTGCGGCACGCAGGCGCATGCTGGTGGGACCGGCCCTGTACGGGGATCACTCGACCTCCGCGCGGCCCCCGCTTCCGGTTAGGTCGCGCTTGCCGCATGGAGTCGCATGCCCGTGGGACAGGCCCTGTACTAATCAATCTATCAATCTCTGCATTAAAAATATCTACTGACAGTCTCCACAGCCTTCTGATGCAAAGAATTCCACAGATTCATCACCCTCTGACAAAATTAATTTCTCCTCATCTCCTTCCTAAAAGAACGTCCTTTAATTCTGAGGCTATGATCTCTAGTCCTAGACTCTCCCACTAGTGGGAACATCCTCTCCACATCCACTCTATCCAAGCCTTTCACTATTCTGTATGTTTCAATGAGGTCCCCCCTCATTCTTCTAAACTCCATACTTGCATACTTAAGTAACTTGAATGCTAATAAAGATTAAATTGTACGAAACCTTGGTGTAGAGCCTTTTGTTTGATACATCAGTGGATACGGTATACAAATACTAGGGTCAACAATTTCAATGCTGCTGGACCTTTTCAGACAAATTGGCAAATGTTGCAGTTATAATGGCTTTAAAACCAATGCAGAACAAAGGGGAGCTATCGGAAGAAGGGTCTCGGCCTGAAACGTCACCTCTTCCTTCTCTCCAGAGATGCTGCTTGACCCGCTGAGTTACTCCAGCATTTTGTGTCTATTTATAGGGGAAAGATAGGAAAGGCCAGCAGAATCATTGTCTGTGGCACAGCAGCACATTCGGTAGAGCTGCTCTCATAGCACCAGATTGCCAGATTTGATCCGGACCTCGGGTGCTGTCTGTGTGGTGTTTCCACGTTCTCCTAGTGACCGCGTAGGTTTCATCCTGGTGCTCCAATTTTCTTCCTTTCTCCTAAGACGTGCAGGTTTGTAGGTTACCTGGCCTCCGTAAATTGCCCCGAGTGTGTAGTGAGTGGATGCGCATGTGGGATAACATAGAACTAGCGATCGGCATGGACTCCGTGGGCCGAAGGGCCTGTTTCACTGCTGTGTCCTTCAATTAATCAATCGATTGTCAGTAGCTGTCGTGAAAAAAAAAAATCCAGTTGCTCTTTATTATCTGAAATTATTGATTTCTATTCAACCCCGAGATTTGTGAGTTCCCACTAAGAAGCAGTGAAGCTGCTGTCAGGGGTTTTGTTGAGCTTCATTAGCCTAATGTAGGAGACCCAGGCAAAGGGGGCAGGGTGGAGGTGAGAGGGAGAATTACAGTGACGGGGGCTGGAAGCTTGGGGTCATGTTTGTGAACTAAACAGAGGTGTTCAACAAAACGTTGACCCAATGTTGAGGAAAATACAGTGAGGACGGCAAATAATTATCAAAATTAAAAATTAAAGTGAATTGCAGCAGTGGCAAAAATGTATACCTCCAGATTCAGGGGCAGTTTCTTCCCAGCTGTTATCAGGCAACTCACCAACAGGAGAGCGGTCCTGAACTCCCATCTACCGCAATGGAGTCATTTGAACTATCTATAATTGGACTTTACTGGACTTTATATTGTACTAAATGTTTTTCTACCCTTTATCCATTATCAGTGCACTGTGGACGACTTGATTGTAATTATGTATAGTTTTTCACTGACTGGATAGAACCCACCAATAA
This sequence comes from Malacoraja senta, assembly GCA_038087875.1. Lineage (NCBI taxonomy): Eukaryota > Metazoa > Chordata > Chondrichthyes > Rajiformes > Rajidae > Malacoraja > Malacoraja senta. The sequence continues at coordinate 782,235 of JAXLNO010006126.1, read as the reverse complement.
AACGCTTTTCACTGTACCATGGTACCCTTGACAATAATAATAGACTAAATTTAATTGGAAGAACTCATGTGGAATGCTTCCTCGATGGAGCAGATATGGGAAGGTGGGAGAAATATGGAATATTGCCCAATGCTTGCAGGTAGCAAGGTGTGTGAGAGGGAGGAGGCATTAATGTTTCAAGTGGATATTTGGCACTATCCTATCCTCCTAACGCTTTCCCTGGCTTAATCATGTGTGGCAGACATATTATCATTCAGTGAGGTCCCAAACCTGGTGCAGCTAAGGACCTGGAGTATTGTGTGTAGTTTTGGTTCCCTAATTTGAGGAAGGACATTCTTGCTATTGAGGGAGTGCAGCGTAGGTTTACAAGATTAATTCCCGGGATGGCGGGACTGTCATATGCTGAGAGAATGGAGCAGCTGGGTTTGTACACTCTGGAGTTTAGAAGGATGTGAGGGGATCTCATTGAAACATATAAGATTGTTAAGGGCTTGGACACACTAGAGGCAGGAAACATGTTCCCGATGTTGGGGGAGTCCAGAACCAGGGGTCACAGTTTAAGAATAAGGAGTAAGCCATTTAGAACGGAGACGAGGAAACACTTTTTCTCACAGAGAGTGATGAGTCTGTGGAATTCTCTGCCTCAGAGGGCAGTGGAGGAGGGTTCTCTGGATGCTTTCAAGAGAGAGCTAGATAGGGCTCTTAAAAATAGCGGAGTCAGGGGATATGGGGAGAAGGCAGGAACGGGGTACTGATTGGGGGATGATCAGCCATGATCACATTGAATGGCGGTGCTGCCTCGAAGGGCTGAATGGCCTACTCCTGCACCTATTGTCTATTGTCTATTGACCTATGATTAAATAACCGACACGAGACTTGGGGAAGGCTTGTTGTCTTCCCACTTGGCTCCTGCAAATGAGTACAACAGACGAATAGAGTGTGTGTAGGAAGGAATGGCAGATGTTGGTTTAAACCGAAGATAGACACCAAAAGCTGGAAGTAACTCAGCGGGTCAGACAGCGTCTCTGGAGAAAAGATAAAGGTAACGTTTTGGGTCGAGTCCCTTTTTCAGACTGAGAGCCAAGGAAAGGGAAACGAGAGATATAGATGGTGATATAGAGAGAAAAATGAATGCATAGAGTGGCCTTGTGTGGGCAGCTTCACTGCAATCTGCAGCAGCCCTCCATACTGTCATCATTGAGCTGATTAAAGTCAAGCAGCATCTTTCGCCAAACTCCGTTCAACTCAAGGGAATGTGGAGTGTATTCAGTGCAATGAAACCATTAGGCGAAGTAAAGGTCTATTTACTCGGGAACTTCTCTAAAGCAGCATGGGTTTATCAACGATACACACAAAATGCTGGAGTAACTCAGCAGGTCAGGCAGCATCCCTGGGGAAAATGAATATATTTGGTCAAAACCAGCATCTGTTTTTTATTACATTGGGTTTCTCAATAGTTTCCTCTGGGAGTTGGCATTCATATTTAAAGGGCTTGTGCACAACTTGTAGGTCAGTTGCTTTTTATAAAGGTAACAAAGCTCATTAAAAGTTGGGCGTCTGGCTTTCTGAGTGAATACTCATTTCCACCTGCAGAGAACTTGCTTTTCTCTAGGGAACACTATTTTGGCTTCATTCACAATGAATGTTGGTCGGCAGAGCAGATTCGGATTCAATCCTGAACTCCGCTGCCTATGGGCAGATTCACATTCTCCTTGTGATCGTGTGGTGGTAGATTAACTTGCCCTGTAAATAACCCATGGCGTGGGAGGGTGCTCGCAGAATTAACAGGCGACAGGGAGAGAGTTGATTATAGGGAGTTAAGTACGGGAATGGGACTGATGACATTGCTCTGAGAGCCAGTATTTCACTCTATAGGTGGAATGGCATCCTGTGTCAATATTGTTGGATTCATGGGAGGTGGTCTTGGAGGGGAGGATGCTCCTCAAACTGCGGAGCATCTTGGACAATACAGCTCACCCCCTCCTATGACACACTGGTCAACCTGAGGAGTACCTTCAGCAACAGACTGGTTCTGCCAAGATGCAGGAAAGAATGCCACAGGAGATCCTTCCTCCCTGTGGCTATCAAACTGTACAACTCCTCCCCCTTCTGTCGTGGGGTAGACTGAAACTGAGACAGATTACCCTCCCCCCAATCTTTGCACATCCCCAATCCTTTCCACTCGTCACTTTAATTTCATGTTTCATGTATTTTGTGTTATTTTGCGTTTTATGACTGGGCAGATCAATTTCCCTCCTGGGATCAATAAGTTCTATCGTAGCATATCGTATTGTATTGATTGACTGATTGAAAGAGACAACATGGAAACACGTGCTTTGGCCCATCGAGTCCAAGCCGACCATTGATCATCCATTCAACCTGGTTCTGTGTTGCTCCACTTTCTCATCCACACCCTACACGCCAGGGATCATTTCTCTAGGTCTCTTAACCAACAAACATGCACGCCTTTGGGATTTGCAAGGATACTGGAGCACCCGGAGGGAACCCATGTGGTTACAGGGAGAACGTGCAAACTCCACACAGGCAGCACCCAAGGTCAGAATCAAACCCGGGTCTCTGGCACTGTGAGATGGTAGATCTAGCAGCAACGCCACTTAGTTACCCTCAAGATATTTACTGTATAAAATGAATGAGGCACTGTAGCTGTGGCAGGGGGTGCAGGAGGACGGGCTGCAAGGTGATGGTGAACAGGGAGGAGACAGAGGGAGAGTTGCCCTGAAGAGGGGGAAGAGGAGATGAGCCATTACCTCATTGGTTCTCAGGGAGGCCTTCATCATTTGATGGGAAGGACTGCTGAGAGGGTTGCACTTCACAACGTCATCTGTCATGGAGCTATATTACCCACCATAGTCACGATGTGAGTCGTGCACCAAGCTATCAATAGTCATCATGGTCACACAATGCCCAGAGGTTTTATGCAACCCTCCTGAAGGCTCCAGCAGACAATGTTAGTGACATCCACAGTTCATGTTTCCCTGTGGCTTCAAGAGAGAGCAACAGATCTCATCACCATAATTGTTTACCTTTGTGAAGTGAAATTCCTTTCTTCCACACAACACAGTTAACATCTCACCAACTTAAGCACAATTATAGTTAAGAACAAGGGAGTAAAGGGCCTGTCCCACGGGCATGCGACTCCATGCGGCAAGCGCGACCTAACCGCAAGCGGGGGCCGTGCGGGGGCCGCGCGGAGGACGAGTGATCCCCGTATAGGGCCGGTCCCACCAGCATGCGGCTGCATGCGGCAAGCGCTACCAAATCGGAAGCGGGGGCCGCGGAGGTCGAGTGCCGTCAAGACGGTGCGTATGGCGGCGAGACGGTGCGCACGGCCTCGATGCGGCTGCGTCCGGCGTCGAGGCGGTGCGCACAGCCGTCGATGCGGCACGCACGGCCTCGATGCGGCAGGCTGCTGCCGCACGGAATTTTTGAACAGTGTCAGTTTTTCGGAGCCCCGCGCGATGTCGGGACCAGCTCCACACAACTCCATGCGGCTCCCGCGATCGAAGTGGGACCGGCCCCGCGACCTCCACGCGGCCCCCGCACGGCACCCGCTTGCAGTTAGGTCGCGTTTGCCGCATGGAGTCGCATGCCCGTTGGACAGGCCCTTAAGAATAGTAGATTTCACCGAGTCAGTACACAAGAGTTATCACTTTTCCGTCTTGCCATCTTGTATCATTCCAGTTTCAAAGTTGATAAAAATGTAGAGTCTTAACTTGGCCTCAAGGCCCATTGCCCTGATGGTGGCACTGGGTCGGAGTTGCAGGGATCGACCTAGCCAGGCGATGATGGTGATGTCAAAGATAGACACAAAATGCTGGAGTAACTCAGCGGGGACAGGCAGCATCTCTGGAGAGAAGGGATGGGTGATGGTTTGGGTTGAGACCCTCCTTCAGACGATGATGCTGATGTCCTTTATGGACGCTCCACCGTTCTGTGTTGCTGCAGGCCGTGTCCGATCCATGCGATCAGACTCTTGGAGCAATGCCCGATCCAATTGATCCCCAAGCTACTAAATCCCCAACCTTCAGCAGCCCACTCCACCAACACATCAAACCGGAAATGTCGACCCGCGAGGTCGCTTTCCAACCCCCTCAGCCTTTGCAAGGCTGCCCCTTGCAAAGGCTGAGGTTTGCCCCTACCAAACCTACAAGGCTGGGCGCCTTAATATTGTGCTTCTCCTGCATAGAATTGTAAGATTAAACGAGAACTTACCAGTTTGAAGTTTGATCTTTATTTATGAGGAGTTACGTTGGTGATTACGTGAAGAAGACCCGTCAGGGCGCATGCGCGTCAATCTTCAAAGCAGCGGTGTGAAATCACCAATAACGAAGTAACATAGTAACATAGTAAAAACGAGTAAATTTTAGAACTTCCAGCTGACCTTTATGAAAGAGGGTTGGGCGTGTTGGGCACGTAATCACCAACGTAACTCCTCATAAAATAAAGATCAAACTTCAAACTGGTAAGTTCTCGTTTAATCTTACTATTTTACTTCAGAGTCACGTGACTACGTGAAGACTTTAAAGCTTTGTGATTTCATGCCGCAGATTCAAATCCCGGCTTCTCACTGCATTGATTGACTCGGAACGAGAAATAATCAACAATGCATTAATGGCATTTGCATGAAAAAATGCAGTAATTCATTTATTTGAATAATAGAATTAACAGTATCCCCTTTAACCCAGGGGAATTTAAGCAGAACTTAATATAGTATCTGCAAACAGCCCCGTATTGGCAATAGGCCGATGGTAAAAGTGTTGAAACACCAACTTATTAGATCACCCGGCGGCTGCGAGAATATGGTCGACGGGACGTCCTTCGCCCTGGCCGCCAATGTTGCTGCTAAACTGAATGGAATGTAAAACCATCAATGTTAACACCTGCAGCAACCAAAACTTGTTTTAACCATCTTGAAATAGTTTGAACTGACACTATCTTGTATGGTTTTTCATGAATGATAAACAATCTTGTTTTCATATTTCATAAGACCTTTGTAGCCTCAATGTATTGCAACAAATATGTCTTAACATAGACATGGCTCCATGGAATATGCTAATAAAACACTCTTGAATCCTGTCACACCTGACCCTACTTCATTTGAGTAGGTCATAAAATGTAAAACATAACATTATCCTGATGTACTTCCATCCTGTGTATCTGTAACTTTTGTAATGTCTGCACTCTCTATGCGTGTTACAAGTGCCATAAGCATGACTACCTTCATGCTGAATTTGGCCAAAATCAGAATCGTACCAAGAGTCCATTGATGAAGTAGCTTAAAACCACTATATTCCAGATTGCCATACCTAGGTTTAGAAGGTCTGGAATTAAAATTCCTTTCATTAATCTGGAAACGAAAGAACAAGACTCAACAGGATGTCTTTCCAACCCCATCAATAAAAAACGAGGACAATGTACTTCTGGCTGAATAAATCGCACTATAACTCAACCCCTCATAATAGAGTGTTGAGAAAACCTAAGACATTTGAGACATGTGCCGTACAACATTCAATATTCTTTTGTACACAGAAAATGTTCCCATTCTTTACATAATGGGAAAGCAGCATTTACAGAGTCACAACCTCAGATTCGCAAATGTACTGCTTTTGAGTGCTCTTCCGCCAGACTGCTGAAAGCATGTCCACAGTATGCCCAGACAATCCTCTTTTTAAAACCTGCAAATTAACAGATCCATACAGGCATATAACGGATTTTACTCTCCAATTATCGGATACACCAGTAAATCCCTTCTTTTGGGAACCTTTATCAGAACATGTGTCATTAATTCCAATATCAAAGGTAACCATGGCTGCGTAGACCAGTCCGGTACCACCAGTACCCCAGAGGCAGCATCCTGCTTCATTTTAAGCATACACCGGTTTATGAGACAGAATGATGGAAAATGCAAATAAAAACATACCACCCTAATGTAGCGAGAAAGCATCAATCGCTACTGTCTCCCGATGTAGTTCCCATAACACATATCTCTGTAACTGGTGATTGAGTCTGGATGGAAACAAGTCGTATCTGGCTTCCCAAATCTGACTACTATATCATTAAAATCTTAAGATTCAACATCCATTCTTTGTTATCATGGAAATTCCCGTAACCTGGTGTCTGCTACTATATTGAATCTATTTGGTAGATAAATAGCTGTAACCAAATATTTGTCAACACACCAAGTCCAGATTTGATTAGCCAATTTGTCACATGACACCGACTTAATTCCACCCATACGAATAATACATGCCATTGCTGTAGTATTGTTAATTTGAAGCTGAACATGCAGATTAGTTGTATTAACAACAAGTTTGGAGCTCATAAGCCTTCCAACAGCTGTAAAACGTTGATTCTCCATGTCTGCAAAAAATAATGTCTCTTCCATATTCCATCTGTCCACAGACGGATACCATTTCAGTGGCACCAATCCTAGTGACCTGACATCAGTCTGTAAGACCATGGAAGGCTGTTGAATCAGTATCTTGCTCGAACTACTGGAGACATGTTAAATCCACCACTGCAAATCAGAAGCAGTATTTGTTGTTTAACTGCATGGCCTATCAAAAATGGCCACCATGCATCTTAGTGCCTTTTATTTTTGCCGTATGTAGCTGCTGGTAGTACAATGGCCCATATTGTATTGCTGGAAATAACACTAATTTTCCTAGCAAGCTGGCCACCTGTCTTAATTGAAGATTGTTGCTTTTTCAACAACTTAATGCAACCATCAATCAGCTCTAGCCTTTACCCTGGGTAAAATTACTACCATGTCAATTGAATCAATTGTTGTAAGTGGCGTTAACCTTGATTTCCCTGGATGAATTAAACCCAAAACTTTCAGAAGTGGATTGAACAATTGAGAGAGATAACTCACTAATTCTCTTGTTCGTCCTAATTAGGACATCATCCATATAAGCCATCAACATCTGTCCTTGGACTCTAATTAGCCCCAAAATTGATTTTACCAATTTAGTGAAATTCTAGGAACTGAAGTTAACCCATTAGACAGAACTTTAAATTGCCATAATTGTTTAATTCAGATAAATTTCAAATATTTTCATCTTACAAATTAACAGACACTGAGTAATATACATCTTTCAGATCTATAGGTGCCATATAACATCTTTTGAAATAAGTTGTTTCGCAGTCTCAATGTCTCCGTTTTGAAGTGTCTATACTTCACAAAATTTTAAAGACTTGTCAGATCTAAAATACTTCTCACCTTTTTAGGTCGAGAAAATTTAAACACAATTTGGTGGTTTTGGTCAACCTTTCAATTACTTGTTTATAGACAAGTTTTCAAATTCAGCTTGAACCTCCATCACTTCTTTTTGTGAAATTGGAGTGTCCTGCTAGGAACATGCTGGATGGCAAATCACTATTTGGATCGAATCAATTCGAAACCTTTGAATAATACTCAGAATAATGAATCTGAAGTAATTTGCTTCCAATATTTGGCTGTTTTTGCCTAAAAGGCCTGTCTCACGAATCTGCGGTCATTGGCGGCGAAACGGGAAGAATCTGCCGCCATAGACCGCGCACTCGTGAGAAAGTACAATTCCCGGGCCGTGCGACGGTGTTCCCAACACCGCGCGGTGCTAAAATAAAATCGACAATGTCGAAAACACTATACTCACCGCACAACCTCCACCAGTGATGCACAAGTGCGGCACGGCCGCTCGCACGGGCCGCCGCCAGTGTGGGTCGAGCGCCGTGCGTCAAACCTCCTCTGCCACAGCCTCCGCCAGTGACGCACGTGCTGCCGCCAGTGAACCACGTGTGCTGCACGGCCGCAGGCACAGCCACCGCTACAGTGCCGCGATCAGGATGGCCGCCGCCACATCCGCCGCTGGTGAGTCACGTGCGGCGGGCCGACGTCATCGCAGTCGGCCCTTTTTTTTTTACTTACCCCAAGCACGTGGGACCCGCCGTGTTTGAATTAACTCGGCCCCCGCGCAGCATCCGTGCGGCGCTCCGGTGGATAGGCTCGACGCTCTCGCCGTTGCCGCGCGGTCCTCGCTACCGGCGATGCCGCGCTTCACCGCCGATGACCGCAAACAGGTAAGACAGAGCCTTTAATATGTTCCCATGAGAACCAGGTCCACCTACCTCCTTTGTCACCTGAGTGACCTGTGGTCCCTGGCTCCTGGCAGGAAAACCCACGCTTTTTCGTGTTCCCGCTGCAGGATGCCAACTGCACCCCTGCTTCAATGGTCGACTTGCTCCTGGTGTAGGCCCAGGATTCTGTATGATGTCTGAAAGGATACCTCCTCTTCACAGACTTGCCGACCATCGATGTTTTGATCAACCTTGCTGTTTTTGCCTCATCATCCAACTCTTTCCCACGTTTCGTGAGGTTTTTCTCCGAAGAGTAAGTTGAGTGACTGCACATTGCTGGGCTTTACAGAGTTGCTGCAACTTGGGGTTGATGGTGGGCTGAATGGCATACTTCTTGAAACAATTCATCTCGAAGTGGGTGCTACATAGCAACCCTTGTGCCACTTGATGCATCTCCATCCCTGGCCTCCATCCATTGTTCTTGCAAAAATGCAGTTGTTCCTCAACCCAGCAGCTTCAATATTCTCTGCAGTTTTATTTCTTAGGCTCACATGCCCTCGCCCATCTGACCCCTTATATCTTGGTTCACTGCTAGTACTTTCAGCAATACACAGTTCCTTGGGGTCTCGTGCTTTTTTGGCATTTTCATCCATCGTAAGCTACTGGAGCTGATGGAAGACAAAATAGTTGATCGTAGAGGCCACTTCTTCTCCCAGTGGCTCTCCTGACTGACGGGGCAGCGAATCGTACTGCCAGGAGTAGAACATCTGGCAGCTGCCGTCTTCGCTTGTATCGGCCTCACCGTCAGAGTCAGGGTCAGAACTCTCACAGAGCAGCGAATCGTACTGCCAGAAATAGAACATCTGGCAGTTGCCGTCTTCGCTTGTATCGGAGAACTCTGCTGACCCTGTGCACGCGCCTCATCAATGAGAGTGCTATCAAGCAGCCCTTTACTAGATGCTGCTGACCTGGCTTCTGCAGCCTGGCTCTGACATCACTCCTCCTGGAGTATGTCTTGTTGGAGCAACCTGTGTACAGGTTCTCCATTTAGCGCCCAACTGACGCTGACACCGTTCTTTTTCTAAATACACAAGTCCACAGTCGCCCCGCTCCCAGCCGGCGACTGTTACAGGGATATGAGGCAGCCCTTCACCAACCGCATTCTCGCGGCTCTCTATCGGCTTTGCGGCTCGCCTCTTGCCCTTGCCCGTTTTGTTCATGGTGCCTGTGAAAAAATCGCAACAGACCACCACAGCAAACGGACCTAAAAAACTCCAAAAAAGTGTTTTACTTACCTTGGAGTTGTAAACACTACATTCCACTAGATCTCATCCATGAACGCCAATGCGTCTGACGTAATGACGCGCATGCGCCCTGACGGGTCTTCTTCACCTAGTCACTCACGTGACTCCGAAGTAAAATGGGCAGCCATGTGTTGCTAGAGGAAGCAAGCTCTGTGTCGAGTGTTTCCCCCTGATCATTGCCACTTCTGTAACCACCACCGCCCCCCCCACCGCCCCCCACCCCCCACCCCCCACCCCCGCCCATGGTCACTGCTCTGACTCCAGGCACTGGGTGGCTGTAAGGGCACCGGACACTAATAATGTCTCCAAGAATGTGGAAGGCAACCCTCCATCCCCCTCACCGGCACAGTTCCTCATCTCCATCCACCGCCGCCATCTTGATGGTATCAACACACACAGCGAGTGTGTTCCCCGTCTGTGGAAAGAGAATTCACTGAATGGGTAAGGCTAACTGCATACCTGAGTCAACTTATTGGGTTGTAGAGTCCAGTCCTCTTGCAGTGCTCTGAGGTTGTGAGGTCCCAAACAACAAATTTGCTGTGTTGCTATGATGATGTCAACAGACATTGCCACAGAAGGCTGTGGAGGCCAAGTCAGTGGATATGTTTAAGGCAGATCGTTAGATTCTTGATCAGTATGGGTGTCAGAAGTTATGGGGAGAAGGCAGGAGAATGGGCTTAGGAGGGAGAGATAGACCAGCGATGATTGATTGGCAGAGTAGACTTGATGGAGTAAATGACCTAATTTTAATCCTATTCTTTATGACCTTATAACAGATGATAATTGTGGGGTTAATCAGATTTCTAATCCCACATGCAGCACCTAGCCTGCACCTTTTGTGCAGTTAGTATTTCCAGTGACTGTATTAAGGGATCTTTCATTGGAAATCAGCATCACATTATCATAATGTCACCTTAATGGACCTGTCCCATTCAGGTGACTTTTTAGGCAACTGCAGGGGACTCTGCGGTCGCTACATAATCGGCACATGTTCGCGGGTGGTTGCCGGGGAGTCGCCTTCATGGTCGTGAGGAGTTCTCGCATTCTGGGAACTAGTTACGGTCTCACTATGGTCGCCGCGAATTTTTCAACATGTTGAAAAATTAGCGGCGACCAGAATGAAGCCGTCATGGAGAGTAACGAGAATTCTCGTGCCATAGGTGGGTCGCCAGGAGATCCTAGTGGGTTGCCAGGAGGTCGAAGGTTCTCGTAGGCAGTTGTAGCTGGTGTTGACCGCTAAATTTCATTGGCTCATTGGGGAAAAAAACCCCGTAAGCGGCAGTTTTCAGAACCAAGGATAATCGACCGCTAATGTTAAATGTCCGCCGAGCTTCACAGCCTTGTTTCTCTGGCTTCTTAAAAGTTGGCTCCACTCCTTCTCCCTCCTTCTCCCCCCTTACCCCCCCCTTCTTCACCCTCCCCTCCTCTTTTAAAGGACTTAACGTACACTGTGCTTTAGCCATCTTAATTACAGCGCCAACCTTCCTGTTCATTGCGGTGTGTGTCTGCATCACATTGGCTTTGCACCGTATGAATTTCACTCTGACCGCACCCCCCCCCCCCGCTTGCCCTGTCCTACGCCTGTATAACGGGCTGGTGAAGGAAGCGATGTGACAGTCGCCATTCCAGTTGATGTTTTTTCAGGCGACTGCCGGCCACTTGACAGTCGCCGGCAGTCGCCTGAAAAATTGCTTAAGTGGGGCAGGCCTATAACTCATGCTTGTTTCCTCTTTGCAGCTTTGCTGGTTCACAGTTTCTTCACAGGCCATTCTGGAGCTTGTGAGTTTTTAGTTTATTGAAGGTGCTTTCAAAAATTGATGTCTCCTTTATAATTATGCCCCGTCTTCTCGCTGTGATAACTGCCTTTAAAATTCCCTTTGCTGGAAGTGTAATTTCCTCCAAAATTAAGCCGATAACATTTATATTGAGCAAAATTTTGGGAATCAAGGATCTTCTTTCTACTTTGTTAAGCTGCCTAGCAAAATATATTGACAACTTGAGCCAACCAACAATATATAAGACGTTGGTGAGACTACATTTCGAATATTGTGTTCAGTTCTGGGCACCGTGTTATAGAAAATATATTGTCAAGCTTGAAAGGGTTCAGAGAAGATTTATGAGGATGTTGCCAGGACTAGAGGGTGTGAGCTATAGGGAGAGGTTGAGGAGGCTGGGTCTCTATTCCTTGGAGTGCAGGAGGATGATGGGTGATTTTATATAGGTTTATAAAATTATGAGAGGAATAGATCGGGTAGAAACACAGAATCTCTTGCCCAGAGTTGGGGAATCGAGGAACAGAGGACATAGGTTCAAGGTGAAGGGGAAAAGGTTTAATAGGAATCTGAAGGGTAACTTTTTCACACAAAGTGTGGTGGATGTATGGAACAAGCTGCCAGAAGAGGTAGTTGAGGCTGGGACTATCCCAATGTTTAAGAAACAGTTAGACAGATACATGGATAGGACAGGTTTGGAGGGATATGGACCAAGCGCAGGCAGGTGGGACTAATGTAGCAGGGACATTGTTGGCCGGTATGGGCAAGTTGGGCCGAAGGGTCTGTTTCCACACTGTATCACTCTATGACATTATAGTAGTTGGCATAGATGTTGTGCAGTGAAACGGCTCATGACATGAAGATGAGCTCATCCACTATTTATTGTGGACACAAAACTATAGGCAGTGCAGTGGTGCAGCTGATAGAGTTGCAGTCTCGCAACGCCAGAGACCTGGGTTCACTCCTGAACCCGGGTGCTCTCGGTGTGAGGATTGCATGTTCTCCCTGTGACCACGTGGGTTTCCTCTGGATGATCTGGTTTCCTCCCACAACCCAAAGACATGCGGGTCTGTAGAATTATTGTAATTTGCTCCTGGTATGTAGGGAGTGGATGTGAAAGTGGGATAACAGAGAACTAATGTGATGGTTGGCTTGGACTCGGTGGGCCAAAGGGCCTGTTTCCCTGCTGCATCTTTCAATCAGCCAATCAATATAGCTGCAAATTTCCATAATATAAGAAATAGCAACTGGAATGGGCATTGCAGCCCCTTGACCCTGCTCCATCATTCAATAAGACCAAGGTTGATCTGATCTTGACCTTAAACCCACTTTCCATACCCTTGACTCTTCTGTACACCATAATTTTTCTATCTTCATTTTGGATATTTTCAATGATTCATGTTCCTCGGCTCTCTGGAGTAGTGAATTCCAAAGATTCAAGACCCCCTGGAAAGATGCATTCTTTCTTAACCATCTTAAGTGGGTGTCCTGTTATTCAGAATCCGTGACCCTTATTTTTAGATTTCTCTAAGTGAGCAATATCGTTGCATTACTTACGCTATCAGCTCCTTCAGAATGGTCACGGTAGTGCAGCAATAGAGTTGCTGCCTTACAGTGAATGCTGCGCCGGAGACCCGGGTTCGATCTCGACTACAGGTGCTTGTCTGTATGGAGTTTGTATATTCTCCTCGTGACTGCGTGGGTTTTCTCCGAGATCTTGGGTTTTCTCCCACGCCCCAAAGACGTACAGGTTTGTAGGTTGATTGGCTTGGTAAATGTAAAAATCGCTGGTCGGCGCGGACCCGGTGGGCCGAAGGTCCTGTTTCCGCACTGTATCTCTAAACTAAACTAAACTAAAGAACCTTGGATAGACACAACATGTGGGACAGGCATCATCTCTGGATAGAAGGAATGGGTGACGTTTCGGGTTGAGATCCTTCTTCAGATTCAACCCTAATTGTCACCCATTCCTTCTATCCAGAGATGCTGCCTGTCCTGCTGAGTTATTCCGGAATTTTGTGTCTATCTGCGGTGTAAACCAGCATCTGCAGTTCCTTCCTACACATACATCCTTCAAAACGTTGCAAGATTCAATGAGATCATTTCTTCTAGAAGAAATCTGAAGAAGGGTTTCGGCCCGAAACGTTACCTATTTCCTTCGCTCCATAGATGCTGCTGCACCCGCTGAGTTTCTCCAGCATTTTTGTGTACCTTCATTTCTTCTAGACTCCATTGATTAAGGGTCCAAATTCCTCCACCTTTTCCCCAGAAAACAGCCTTCTTCAGCCCAAGAGTCAACCTAGTGATCTACTTCCAAAATCGAGTATATGTGCTTTAGACTAAGGAGAGCAAAACTGTATGCAGCACTCTAGGTGTGCCATCACCAATGTCTCAGACTCTTGTAACTTGCCTTCCCTGCTCTCATACCCCTTTCGTCTTGTGATAGAAAAATTGTTACATCCCACCCCAACTGCGACAGCTCAGCCAATATCTGCCAACACACCAGGACTCCAAGGCAGCAGATATGAATTTATGCTCGGCAAATATATTTCAAAAAATGGAATAATCTATGTTATCGTTCAGGTTCTTGGAGGACTTATGTTCCTTTACTGCCAGTTCCTTTTTGACCACTCACAGTTATGTTAATCAGTCTGTGGAAAATGGTGCAATGAAAAGAGATGAGATTTTGTTCTATTATTCCATTGCAAGGTTTAGCAAGGGTAGACAAACTGGTTAAATTGAGCAATGTTTGTCACTGTTAGAAAATGAACAGGTTTAATACTCTGCACAGAAAGGATTTTTCTGTATTCTTTGTACATCGAGGAATGAGATTGCTTACTACAGCCACTTAATGGCAGAAGTTGGTGATTGTGGTGTTGTTAAGCCATCAATATTTTATGTTACTTTATAGTTTCCACTTTAAGAATAAACTTGTGGGTTCTCATTTTAGGAATACTGTATAGTTTGGAGCTTTAACAGAAGATTGCAAGGCACCAGGGACATTGCCTGTGAATTCCATTCTGTGAAGCAGTAATATATATATATTTAAGCCAGGGTTAAATTGTTAGAGTTTACAGCAATAGAGCTGGAAAAAGCCATGTATGGACATTCTGTTAGTTTTATAAGATTCTTTCCTGCACTACTCCAAAAAGTTGTCAGGACTGAATTTTCTGCTGCTCATTCCGGGGCAGCACGGTGGTGCAGTGGTAGAATTGCTGCCTTACAGCACTTGCAGTACCAGAGACCAGGGTTTCAACCCGACTACAGCCGCTGTCTGTACGGAGTTTGTACCTTCTCCCCGTGACTGCATGGAATTTCTCCGAGATCTTCGGTTTCCTCCCATATTCCAAAGACGTGCAGGTTTGTAGGTTAATCGGCTTGGTGTATGTGTAAATTGTCCCTAGTGTGTGTACGATAGTGTTAATGTGCGGGGATCGCTGGTCAGTGCGGACACGGTGGGCCAAAGGGCCTGTTTCTGCGCTGTATCTCTAAACTAAACTAAACTAAACATTCATGTTGGGCTTTCAATAAAATGTGCAGATTAGTATTGGTGGATTTGAGAACACTGAAGGGCCTGTTCCACTTTCACGACCAAATTTACGACATTTTTTACTCGTGGACATTTTTCATCAGGCTAGAAAAATGCCCCGACCTACTTGATGCCACGAGTACCTACGACTAGCATCACGACTTACCTACGACCTACCTATGACCTCCTACGACCTCCTACGACCTCGTCACGACCATGCTGTGAGTATGAGTCAAGTGCAAACTCGGCAGAGGTCGTGAATTAGGTCATGAAAGTGGGACAGGCCCCTGATGGAGACTGACTCCTGCACATAGTTGGAAGTCATTTTGTCCTGAAGTTTGAAAACCATTTTAGCAGACTAAAGGCTCAATGCGGATTTTACAAGTTGGTGGAACATGTGTCCAAGTTCCCTCAGAGATGAGAAACTCACCCACCCCATTCTCGTGATCTATTATCCAATAAATTCTCCACTCACTGGAATCTTAAACTTCTGACTCAGGGTCCTTTTTATAGAATAGCAGTAAAGGTTTATAAGCCTCCAGTGCATTGCTGAGCTGTGTGCTTGATGTTCCTCACACAAAGGTAAAATAAATCATGGACTTTACATTTTTGGGTAAATTGTTAAAGACACCATGATGAACACCACTGGTTATCACCTTCCCCACAGCCAACAATGGATCATTGTGGGCTCCACATTTTCTTGATCATCTGGCTGGTTTTGATTTGTTCTTTCCATACGTTTCATTCATTCGTTCTTTGTACCTTTTCATATCTGTAGTTTCCCTCTCCCCTGACTCAGCCTGAAGAAGGGTCTAGACGCGAGACGTCATCTATTCCTTTTCTCCAGATATGCTGCCTGACCCGCTGAGTTACCCAGCTTTTTGTGTCTATCTTCGGTGTAAACCAGCATCTGCAGTTTCCTCCGACACAGAACTAACTGAGAAATTGATTCAGGTAACTTTGAACACTGCACAAATTTAGGAAAGGTTTCAATCATGTTTTGATTTTGATTTCAAAACTTGAAGGCAATGGAAAATGACCTCTGGATCTACATCTTTCAACCAGTCTGAATATCTGGAAAAGATTTCATGAGTGAATTGGGTGTTTAAATCTGCTAGACTTCTGCAGAATCCCATTTGAAGAGCCTTCCCCCATGCTTGGTTGGTTAAATAGCTTTAATCCACTTGAGAGGCACAAATTGAGCTGCATTGCAGGCACATTGTGAGTGTTCTGGATGTTTAGCTTAGTTACATTTAGTTTCGAGATACAGCGTGGAAGCTGGCCCTTCGGCCCACCTAGTCCACACTGACCAGCAATCCCCGCACACTAACACTATCCCACATGCACTAAGGACAATTTATACTTATATCAAGCTAATTAACCTACGAACCTGTACATCTTTGGAGTGTAGGAGGAAACTGAAGATCTCGGAGAAAACCCATGCATGTCATGGGAGAACGTACAAACTCCGTACAGACAGCACCCATAGTCAGGATCAAACCCTGGTCCCTGGCGCTGTGAGGCAGTAACTTTAACGCTGCCCCATCTTGCCGCCCCTGTTACATCCATAGAACATGCTCACCCAGTGAAAAAGAAAATCAAGGCATTTATATTTGTATTTGTTGTCTTTAAAATTCACAGAATGACAGCATTAACTTCCTCTTTTCTAACTGGAAACATATATCCTGCTGTGTCCTCTGCTGCTCAGCATTTTTTGACGCGATATTCATCAAGCACCTTTTTTGCTATAGCACGGATCAAAGCTACCTCCAGAGACTCTGAAACAATACCAAGCTGAAACGACGTTGTTCCTGGACACAAGCCAGGCAAGATAGGCAAACAGAACAAAGATTCCTCTTCATAGTGACAGCTTCCCTCATGTGGGATCAATATTGTTAAGAAAAACTCTAAAAAGAGTTAAGCGGTCCCCGAAGGATGCCCATTAAGCATCTGCTTGCCAGTCAACTGTTTCAATTCTTAAATGTATTCTAAATCAAAACATCTTTTGGGTAGCAGCACACCTACAAAATGCTTTTGCAGGTTTCTAAATAGGAATGAAGTCGTTACAGTGCATGAATATAAAGAAACAGCAACAGGGGTGGGTCACATATCCCTCTGGTCTTTTCTGCCATTCGATAAGATCATGACCACTTTGCTACCTCAGTTACACTTTGGACTTTTCATTTTTGGGTAAATTGTTAAAGACACCCTTCTGCTCTTCATTCTTTCTTTTTGCATCCAAGGAAACCTAATGCCCTGGAATGTTGTTTGCATTTAAGAATACCACGAGTGTTTAAACCAATTGCTGAATACTGGGAACCAAGCAAAGGGAAGATACAGAGTGCTGGAGTCGCTCAGCCGGTCAGGCAACATCTCAGGAAAACATGGGTAGATGACGTTTTGGGTGGGGTCCCTTCTTCAGGCTGATTGAATGGAGGAGGTGGAAGAGAGCTGGAGAGGAGGAGGGGCCAGACAAAGCCTGGCAGGTAATAGGTGAGGAGGCTTACAGGTGAGGAGGCTCACAGGTGAGGAGGGTTATTTGTTGGCAGATGGTTGGACGAAGGCCAGAGATGAAAAGTCAGAAGGAGTGATGCAAAATGATTGGAGGTGTGAATTATGAAGCAGGAGGAAGGAATGTAGGTGAAAAGGGAGGAGGAGGGGAGAAATAGGTACGTCCGGGTAGGGGGTGGAAGGAAAGGGGTTGTTATGGGGGGGGTTATGGGGAAGAAGGGAGAGGGGCTGGGTTATGTAGTTACCTAAAACGGGGGAATTCAATGTTCATACCGTTGTGTTGTGAGCTACGTGAGCGGAATATGAGGTTCTGTTCCTCCAGTTTGTGTGTGGACTCACTCTTGAAATGGAGGAGGCCCAGGACAGAAAGGGCAGTGAGGGAACGGGAAGGGGAGTGGTTAGCAACCGGGAGATCCATTAGGGCTTGGTGGACCACACCGAGTGAAACGGTTGCCGGGTCTACACTTGGTCCTGCCGACGCACAGAAGGCCTCATTGGGAACACTGGATACAGAAGATGAGATTAGACATGATGCGCGTGAAGCCCTGCCTCACCTGACAGATCTGCTGGGGTCCCTCGATGGAGGTGAGGGAGAAGGGACAGGCGTTACATCTCCTGCAGTTGCGGATGGAAGTTCCTGGGGAGTGAACCAAAGAGTTGTGGAGGGACTGGTCTCTGTGGAATATAGAAAGGTGATGGGAAGATGTGATTAGTGGGTTCACGTTGGAGGTGATGTGTTGGGTGCGGAGGCTGGTGAGGTGATAGGTGAGGACCAGGTGAACTCTATCCTTGATCTGTGGGAGGGGAGGGGGACGGGGACGGGGTGCAGAATTGCAGGACACAGAGGAGATGTGAGTCTTCTTTCATGTCCATCATCCATGTTTCAAATGTTCAGTACAGTGGACAGCCTTCTCGTTTGCAACCGCTAGATCTTCCAGGCAGCATTGTTCACCAAGAATTGGACATCTTAAGGCTCTGTCTTACCTGTTTGCGGTCATCGGCGGGGAAGCGCGGCGTCGCCGGTAGTGGGGACCGCGCGGCAATGGCGAGAGCGTCGAGCCTATCCACCGGAGCGCCGCACGGATGCTGCGCGGGGGCCGAGTTAATTCAAACACGGCGGGTCCCACGTGCTTGCGGTAAGTAAAAATAAGGGCGGGCCGACTGCGATGATGTCGGCCCGCCGCACGTGACTCACGAGCGGCGGCTGTGGCGGCGGCCATCCTGATCGCGGCGCTGTAGCGGTGGCTGTGCCTGCGGCCGTGCAGCACACGTGCCTCACTGGCGGCGGCACGTGTCTCACTGGCGGAGGCTGTGGCAGTGGAGGTTTGACGCACGGCGCTCGAGCCGCACTGGCGGCGGCCCGTGCGAGCGGCCGTGCCGCACTCGTGCATCACTGGTGGAGGTTGTGCGGTGAGTATATAGTTTTCGACATTGTCGATTTTATTTTAGCACCGTGCGGTGTTGGGAACACCGCCGCACGGCCCCGGAATTGTACGTTCTCACGAGTGCGCGGTCTATGGCGGCAGATTCTTCCCGTTTCACCGCCAATGACCGCAGACTCATGAGACAGGCCTTTTAGTAGGTGTGGCATGGATTGTACAGATGTTCCACATTCACATTCTGTGTCTGCCACATCTGCATAGCCCCATTTGCTCATATTGGTCTTGCATCGGCCCATCCCTGTATGAAGCCTATTGAGGGACTTCCAGGTCTTCCAGTCACACCTGTGACCAGATGTGAGTGAGGGACCCATCTATGACTGTAGGAGGGAAGCCATGTTTACTAAAAAACTAGGATTTCTCAATGTCCTAGAATGGAACACCTTTTCTTGGGAGCAGATGGGATGGAGATGGTGAAACTTGAGAATAGGGGTTAGCATCCTTGCAAGAGGCAGGGTGGAAGGAAATGTAGTCCAGATAACTGAGGGAGGTGGGTGGTTTATAGGAGACATCAGTCGATATTCCATCCCCTGTGATGGAGACAGAGAAATCAAGAAAGGGGAGAGGGGTGTCAGGGACAGAGAACCATGCGAGGGGCTGGGCTCTCCCAATTCTGGGAAACCTTGGGGTGATAATCCTGCAAATTCTGGGGAAATTAGCTCCCATGGAAAGAAGGGATGCAGAAACGGCCATCATTTTGAACCCCTGATACCCGCTCTTTGGAAGTCACCACCTTCTCCCCTATCCCCGACCCAACTTCCCAACTCCTCTTTCTCCATTTTTTTGCAAATTAAATAAAACATTGTGCTTCCAGGAGGACTTGCTTTTCCTACAAGCCACTCCCAGGGCTTCTCTGCTTTAAGAATCATGAAGCCACAGGGCATTTCACATGAGCAGCTCAAACAAGTTTGTAAAGTAGATAATGCCGTTGGAAAAAGCATAAGCTGAGCTTATGAGTATGTGGCCAAAGTGCTATAAAGATAAATGGATATAAGCAACATGGTCTGTCTGCACCCAAGAGTATGAACATTAACTTTAGACTTTAAACTTTAGAGATACAGTGTGGAAACAGGTCTTTTGACCCGCTGACTCCACTCCGACCAGCGATCATCCCATATTCTAGCAGTATCCTACACACTAGGGACAATTTATACGTAAATTAACATATAGCCATACGAAAAGAAAGCAACAAGACACTTAACTACATAAAAGTTACATAAACATCCACCACAGTTTCCCCCAACCCCCCCCCCCCCCCACACACACACACACACACATAAAACAAGCTAAAGACACTAAAAACATACATATAACACATACCATTAAAACACAATGAAGGAAAGGGCAGACAGATTGTTGGCAAGGCAGTCACTGTTGCCACCACCCTGTGAAAGAACACAGATTAAGGCCATTCAGGGATGGGAGATTGCAACCTTTCGACGAATGCAATCAACCTGGTGTGCACAATCAAATAAGATCAAATAGAACAAGTTGTCCTACAACTTTCGGCTGTGCATGCCATACAGAAGAAGAAGAAGGCCATTCAGGTCATCATGCCTCTGTGGTTGACCTATCTGCTACATCCCCGTGTTTCACTCTTTTCCCCATAGTCCTGTAAGATTTGTTAGAGGCGGCATGGTGGTGCAGCAGTAGAGCTACTGCCTTACAGCGCCAGGGAACCAAGACCTGGGTGCTTGCCTGTACGGAGTTTGTACGTTCTCCCCATGACCTGCATGGGTTTTCTCCAGGTGCTCGGGTTTCCTCCCAAACTCCAAAGACGTACTGATCTGTAAGCTAATTGGCATCAGTAACAATTGTAAATTGTCCCTAGGGTGTAGGCTAGTGCTATTGTATGGAGATCGCTGGTCAGCTCTGACTCAACGGACCAATGGGCCTGTTTCCGCATTGTATCTCGAAAACTAAAAAATTGTCTCCTGTTAATATATTTAAATTTCAGTTGCATCTGTAGCATTTGAACTGTACCACTACTGACTAAATGCAATGGTTGGTATAAACACAATGCTAAACTGAATTCCCGCTGCAATATTAATGGTTTACCTTACGGAAAATGTTAGTCGTGCTACAGGAGTTGATTAAATTAGTAATAGTTACAACGTGTCATCTTTGATAACCCTGGGAAGAGTGAGCTATCTTATTTCATTTGAATTGTGCTGTAGTTCTCTG
This sequence comes from Malacoraja senta, assembly GCA_038087875.1. Lineage (NCBI taxonomy): Eukaryota > Metazoa > Chordata > Chondrichthyes > Rajiformes > Rajidae > Malacoraja > Malacoraja senta. The sequence continues at coordinate 761,417 of JAXLNO010006126.1, read as the reverse complement.
TTAATTGACTTGGGGATACTACCAAATTATTCTGGACTTGGTGTTGAAGATGATTCGGAGATGAGTTAATTTGGAATCACACAAACGTTTGAAAAGCATCCAAACGAAGGCAGAATTTAATTCCAGTCTGTGCATATGAGGGAGGACTGGTCTTAATCCTCCAATGTATTAAGTCAGAAATTCCAAGAAGCTATTCTGTATGCACAAGATGAATGTCACCATCAACACTCATTACTTACTGCTAGCTCCGGGTTCTACATTATTCATTGAATCTGAAGCAACGATCCCATTCAAATAATAGGCTGTAATGCAGATTTCACTGTGTCTAATTTTCTCTCAGCTGGAGATGAAGTGTAGTTCCAACAAAGATCTTTCCAAACCAGTGCAACTTGTAACCCACAGAGAAATTTTAGCACTTATTATCTCAGAACTCATGCTTCCCAATATTGATGATGATTTAATTGTTGCATTTACCTGCATTGCCTACAGTGACTCCACTTCAGAAGTACCTCACCAACTATAACATGTACATAATCTCACTCTCTCTCTGTGAGTGTTCTCTTTACTCTATCTCTTGTATTTGTGTATAGCTCGATTGCATTCAAACATTAGCTGATTTAATTGGATAGCACGCAATTAACCGTATCTCTGTACACGTGATAATAACAAATTAACACCAAATTGCCATACCAATTTTTTTTAATGAAATAGTTATTCCTTAACTTTCTCATTCCAACAGATTCTCATTTGAATAGGATCATGGAAATTGATGGATTGATTGAAAGATTCACCATGGAAACAGGCCTTTCAGCCCACTGAGTCCACACCGGCCATCGATCACCCATTCACACAAGTTCTATGTTATCCCACTTTACTGCGGGAAATTTAGAGACATATTAACCTACAAACCTGCACGTCTTTGGGATGTGGGAGCAAAATGGAGCACCCGGAGAAAACCTATGTGGTCACAGGGAGCAGTGCACCAAGGTCAATTTTGTACCTGGGTTTCTGGCACTGTTATTTATCATTGAGCTATTTAGCACCACGTTGGGCTACAATTAACAACAAGAAAATAAGCATCGTTTTCTTCCACTTGTAAATTCATATACAAGAGCGCAGCTGTGAATGGAGTGGACACTAGGTGTCAAATGCTGCATTTCATTCTACCTTTCTTATCTTGCCTCTTTAATTTGGAACAATCATTATGGCACTATTGTACTAAATTATTCTCTACATTAATGATCAACCAATAATTGCCAAGAAAATTGTATCTTGAACAGGCTGTTCTGTGTGTGCGAAATGAAGGGGTTCTGTTTTTGCAGATGTCCATTCATTGATTTTGTCAGTAAATGCGGAAAATACATAAGAAATACTCGGCGTGGTGATCAAACCACCACAGAGTTGTAATGAATGACATCCAAAGCATCTAAGACTGATAAGAAAGACCAATTGCTGAAAGTGGAGAGAGAGAGGAAACTAGTTCTGCCACTCACAGGAATGGTTTAGGTTAGGATTTATTATTGTCATGTGCACCAAGGTACAATGAAAACTGAAGAATCTAAAGAAGGATCTCGACCCGAAACGTCACCTATTCCTTTTCTCCAGAGATGCTGCCTGACCCGCTGAGTTACCCAGCATGTTGTGTCTATCTTCGGTGTAAACCAGCATTTGCAGTTCCTTCCAACACAGAACTAGTGATTCCTTCCAGCGATACTGCCTGACCTGCTAAGTTACTCCAGCCTTTTGCGTCTGTCTACAATGAATGCTTTGATTTGCATACTATCTAACCAGATTAGATAATACTATGCATACAATCAAGTCAAACTCAAGTACAATAGATAGAGCAAAGGGGAAGAAACACTGTGTGAAATATAGCTCTCAGCCTTGTGGAGCTCCAGTTCGACAGACGAAGTCCGAGGTCCACAATGGGATAGAGGTAAAATGGACTATATGAAAGGACCACTCAGTAGCCTGGTAACAGAGGGGAAGAAGCTGTTCTTGAGTTTGGTTGTGCATGCTTTCAAGCTTCTGTATCTTCTGCCCTATGGGACCCGGGAGAAAATAAAATGGCCGGGTGGGGCAAGTCTTTAATAACGTTGGCAGCTTTTCCGGGAGTAGTGTGAAATGTAGATGGAGTCAATGGTGGAAAATGTGTGTGGTAGACTGGGCTACATCTACAATTTTCAGCAATATCTTGCAGTCTTGTGGAGAGCTGCTCCCAATCCAAGCTCTCATGCAACCCAACAGTATGGTTTTTTTATGATGAATCTGTATGTTTGAGGAAATTTGTCTCATCTCTCACAGTCTCACAGCCAAGGATGTCTTCTTGATAGTTGGTCCATAAGGTCATTTGTAATATAAACGGCAAAGGACTTGAAGCACTCAACCATTTCCACTTTGGTACCATTGATGCTGATTGGGGCATGTGGTCCACAACATTTCCTGAGTGTATAGAATAGAATAGAAGAATAGAATAGAATGCCTTTTATTGTCATTCAAACAGCTTGGTTTGAACGTAATTGCATTTCTACATTCCTATCATAGCAAAAAATAACAAGACCCACACTTAACACAATTTACACAAACATCCATCACAGTGAATCTCCAACACCTCCTCACCGTGATGGAAGGCAAAAGTCTTATCTCTTCCCTTTGTTCTTCTCCCGCGGTCCGGCAGTCCAACTGCAACATTGATGCAACTGGGGCTCATGATGTTAAAGCCCTCGGCGGGCGATGGTAAGTCCCGCGGCCATTTAAGCCACGCCAGGCGATGTTAGGCCCCGCTCCGAGTCATTTAACCCCCCGCGATTCCGGCGGGAGAAGTTGATGTTGCGGGAGCTTCGAAAAGCGGTCTCCCACCAGGGACCTGCGAGCTCCCGATGTTCCTGTCCACAGGGCCTGCGGCCGGAGCCTCCGAAGCTCCGAAGTCGGGTCACAGCCGCGCGCCACCACAGCGCTTCCCGCTCCGAAGTCGGCCAGCTCCGTGATGACGAGTCCGCAGTCTCCGCAACTGGAGCCCTGAGGTTGGTTCTGGCCGGTGGCCGCCGCCGGCTCCACGATGTTAGGCCCAACGACATCGGAGACCCGACAGGGAAAAAGTCAGGTCCCCGTACAGGGAAGAGATTAAACGGTATAGCATATAGTTAGAGGTCTGAGAGCGCATCTTTTTGATGCACCCATCTTGAGGTTTATTGTGGAGGAGGTGTTGTCACCAATATTTACTGATAGTGGTCAGTGGGTCAGAATGTCAAGGATCCAGTGGTGTGGAGGTTGCTGATTACTAGGTCCAGGAGTTTGGAGATGAGTTTGGATGGGATTATGGTGTGGAAGGCAGAGCTATAGTCAATAAGTAGGAATCCTTGAAGAGATGAGTTTCGGGCCAGGTATATGGCGTCTGCTGTGGATCTGTTGTGACAGTAGGCAAACTGCATTGGATCAAAGCTGGCTGGGAGGTCTGAGTTAACGTGAGCCATCACCCATCTCTCAAAGCACTTCATAATGGTGAATGTCACAGACGCATGACAGTCATTGAGGCATGATATCTTACTCTCCTTTAGCACCGGGATGATTGTGGTCTTTTTGAAGCAGGTGGAGACTCAAAATGGACTCGAGAGGTCGAAGAGGTCTGTGAATACCTCTGCCAGCTGACCCACACAGGTCATGAGGATGAAGCCGAGAACTCCATTTGCTCCAGTCACTTTGCACAGATTCACATTCAGGAATGCCAAATGTACATGTGCCACAATAACTGTTGGCACAGGTGCCCCCAAGAGTGGAGGGGTGGGTGATATTCCTCCGCCGACCTTCTGTTCAAAGTAGGCATAGATGCATTGAGCTCAACGAGGAAGGACCCAATGTTGCCATCAATACTGCCCGCTTTGTAGCCTGTTACAGCATGCAAACCTTGCCATGATCTACGGGTATCATTGTCATTGCTTCAGGCCTCCATCTTAGCCTGGAATTCCCAGAATTAACCTATGTGCATATGTCCGGGATTTGAATTTAATAAAATTATAACATGTGTTTGATCGTATACAGGGGTGTCTTTAACAGAGTTACGCCCTGTCCAAAATTCACACTAACAAAAAAATAGGTCCCATAGTTATTCCTTCCTTGAAAAATTCTGTCAGCTTTCAAAGCAAATTATTTCACATGAGCTTCTACAAATATGAAATGTGATGGGAAGGCCTCAAGGTAATTAGATGGCGATGTATTACTGGGTAAGCCATTTCATCCATGAATTTAGACAACAAGAAAGGACAAGGTTACTAAAACAATTTCAGTTCAACCTTTATATTGCTCTGAATAAAACTCAGACATACTTGGTTTTTGTCAATTGTCAGTATGTATTTAAGTCCTACAGTCCTGGTTTAATTTCATCTATGAATCCCTTTTCACTTGGGGTTTTCTACAGCGCAATAATATCACAGCATGAACTGTTTAGTTTAGTTTAGAGATAAACATACAGCATGGAAACAGGCCCTTTGGCCCACAGATTCCACGTCGACCAGCGATACCCACATATTAACACTATCCTACACACACTAGGGACAATTTATATTTCTACAAAGCCAATTAACCTACAAACCTGTACGTCTTTGGAGTGTGGGAGGAAACCAAAGAGCTGGGAGAAAGCCCATGAGGTCATGGGGATAACGTACAATCTCTGTACAGACAGCACCCGTAGTCGGGATCGAACCCGGGTCTCTGGCGCTGAAAGCGCTGTAAGGCAGCAACTCTACCGCTGCACCACCGTGCCGCAGTCTCCCTACTGGACTTTAGGATTCATGCTACTGTATTATAATCTCACAGTTCAATTCATTTCCTTAAGCATACACTGTTCTTACTGTTTTTGAACTCTTTTCCATAGTGTGTTTTCAGTTGCATGTTAAGGAAGGAGATGAGGAGGAATTTATTTAGTCAGAGGGTGGTGAATCTGTGGAATTTATTGCCACAGAAGGCTGTGGAGGCCAAGTCAATGGCAGGGATAGATAGATTATTGATTAGTACAGGTGTCAGGTGTTATGGGGAGAAGGCAGGAGAATGGGGTTAGGAGGGAGAGATAGATTGAATGCGGAAACAAGCCATGATTGAATGGCGGAGTAGAGTTGATGGGGTAAATGGCCTCATTCTGCTCCTAACACTTATGAACATGAACTTAAAGGTATTGACCTGAACAATCAAAGTACTCCAAGATTGGTTTAGCCAAGGTTCAAGCCATCAAGATTTTTACTGTTTTGTTCAGGTTTTTACCCATTGTCCTCTAGGTTTTTAAGTTGCATTCCAAAAGGGGTAAATGTTTGTGTAATGTCAGTTACCACCAGTATAATATAAATAGGTACCTCCAACCCAGGTGGAAAGTCTGAGCTGAATCATGAGGCTTTTTTTTATTTAGAGTGAAACTTCGCTGACATGAGGAAACCTCACAGAGTACCTTCAAGACTGTGTGCGGGCAGTTCAAAGAGCTTCCATACCCCACAAGATGTGTTCAAACAAACCTCAAGAAGGCAGCATCTATCATCAAGGATCCCCATCATTGAGTAGGTATGTTACAAAACTTACCTTCAGTCGTGCTGTAATTCTGCCACTGGCCGTGTGCGCGATTTTGGCGCCTTTAAGGGGGGGGCGGGGTTAAAACGCGGGTTTCTCCTCCCTTGTCCTGGTTAATATTTTGTTGGAGTACAAGCGTTGGCTGAAGAATCGTTCCTAGTGGCGTTTTGTGTATTTTTTATTTTTATTAAATCGTCAATGTCAGCGCTAGAGTAATTTTAAAAGCAGCTCCTGAAGCGTCAACGCTGATAACGGGGACGGATTTCACACACGGGACAGGTAAACGAAAGTGGTTTCTTTAAATGTATAAAAGTGCTTCTTAAGAAGCCTTTAATTCACATTTTCTCATGCGACACGGTGATTTTATTCCCCGAATTAACGGCAGTATTTTTCATGCCAATACGGGGTTAAATTCACCGCAAATCAACGTTCCAAAAGATCGCGTTCCAGAAATCCTCACTCACAAGATGATTTAAATGCCCATTAATTTACAGGTATTAAACATTCAATTCCTTCCATTTGGCCTGTAAATTCATGAAAATGAGATTTTAAAATTATGTTATATTGTGAATTATTGTGTGAATGTTATTTGGACACTTAGGCTATTTAAAAATGTTAATCTATTCTTAAAAAATTGATAGATGTTTCGATCTAGTAATTGAATTTTGTAATTAGCTACAATTAGGTAACTAACTAATTATATGCTTTACTTTCATGTCTTCTAAGTAAGATTGTTTCATATTTGTTTCAGAATGCTATAATAACTGAACATTTCTTTCAGTTATCTTAATTTTTAAGAAAGTTATGGGCTTTTAACTGTCCTCGATCACAGCTTTTGTGTTAAGTCAATGGAAAAGCAATACGGAACAAGATGATAATTTCCGAGTATGAAAATGGCCATAACTTATTTAATACTGAAGATATGAAAGTGAATTAGGTGTCAAATTAAACTTCTTTTTACGCTTTATCTGATGGGATAAATTGCAGACTTTATTTTTAAAATCTCAAAATTTTGTAACATTGCTACATTGAGGCCATGTCCTCGCCTCACTGAACATTGACACAGTGACAGAGATCCAGCTTCGATCCTGACCCCGAGTGCTATCTGTGTGGAGTTTGCATGTTCTCCCTGTTACCATGCGAGTTTCCTTCAGGTGCTCCAGTTTCCTTCCACATCCAAAAGATGTATGGATTGTAGGTCAATTCAGTGCTGTAAATTGTCCCTTGTGTTGGGAAGTGGAAGAGAGAGCAGGATAGCACAGAACTAGTGTGAATGGGTGATAGATGGTCAGCATGGACTCGGAGGGCTGAAGGGCCTGTTTCCTAGTTGTATCTTTCATTCAATCAATCAGACAGGCACCAATTATTTTCCAAAACAATGCATACCCCAGTATTAACACAGCTGGCAAAACTCCATTACTGGAAGTATTAGTATGGCCAATTTCCCTCCTGGGATAAATAAAGTTCTATCATATTGTGTTGTATCGTATCAGATGGCTGGCAATCAGAATAGGTCAGGAATCTTGGGGAAGGGTGCAAAGACATGCCCATCTAATAGGAAAATGCTCCCACAGAATCTTCCAAGACTCTTCCAAGGGTGGCACTGTGGCGCAGCGGTAGAGTTGCTGCCTTACGGCGCCAGAGACCCAGGTTCGATCCTGACTACGGGTGCTTGTCTGTACGGCGTTTGTACGCTCTCCCCATGACCTGCGTGGGTATTCCCCGGGGGCTCTGGTTTCCACCCACAATCTAAAGAGGTACAGGTTTGTAGGTTAATTGGCTTGGCTAAATTGTAAATAGTCCGTGGTGTGTATAGGATAGTGTTAATCTATGGGGATCGCTGGTTGGCGCGGACGCGGTGGGCGAAAGGGCTTGTTTCCGCACTCTATCCCCACAACTACAAAACTAAAACTAAACTAAAAGCATGATATCTTACCTTGACTTCTCTGAAGAGCAGTTTTTCACGGGCACAGGTTCTGCAAGTTTGTCAGGACTGAGGCAGATGTAATTCTGCCAGCAAATTGTCAAACACAGGCAAATAGAATGAGCTTCCATGAGAACATGAGACATAGGAGCAGAATTAGGCTCTCAGCCTATCCAATCTACTACACTTTTCAGTCATGGTTGATCTTTTTTTCCTCTCAACCACATTCTCCTGCCTTCTCCTTGTAACATTTGACACCCTTACTAATCAAGAACCTATCAATCTCTGCTTTAAAGATACCCAATGACGACCTCCACAATAGTTTGTGGCAATAATTTCCACAGATTCACCACTCTCTGGCTAAAGACATTCCTCTTCATCTCCATTTTAAAGGTATGTCATTTTATTTTGAGGTTGTGCCCTTTGATTCTAGACTGCCCCATTACTAAAAAAATCATTTCCACGTCCACTCTATCCAGGCCATTCATTATCATTCGATGGGCACTTGGTTGGCATGGAGATGGGTGGCGCGGTCAGCGATGGCAGCCTCGCCAACGGTCTGTCTGTCTTTTTGTCTTTTTATTATTTTTAGTGTGTTTTAAAAGTTTGTGTTAATGTTCTCTGGTTTGTTTTATGTGGGGGGGTGGGGGAGGGGAACGTATCTCCGGTCGCTCTGCGCCTAACATCATGGAGCTGGAGGCCTCGCTCGGGACTGACTTTGAGCCCCACCGCGGGGCTGTGGACTTTCCATCGGAGCCTGCGATCCCTTGCCTGGGATCGACGCTCCAACCGCGGCCTGCGGATTTCACCATCGAGGAGCTCGATGTCGGGAAGCTCCAAAGCCGCAGAAGGTTCGACCAGCCCCAACCTGGGGTCAATCGCCCGCTGCGGGGAGCTGTCATCCCCCCCGATGCAGTGGCTTGATCGCCCCGAAGCGGAGGGCCAGACCACCGGGTAAAGGAGCCAAGATCGTCCCGTCAACGGAAGGCTCGAGGCCCCCGACCACGGGAGAAAAAAGAAGGGAAGAGATTGAACTTTTTTTTCGCCTTCCATCACAGTGATGAATATGGTGGAGTCACTGTGGTGGATGTTCAAGTTAAAATGTATTTTGTGTGTTCTGTTGTTTTTTATTAGTATGCCTGTATGGCAAATCAAATTCCTCGTATGTTGCAAAACATACTTGGCTAATAAAATTGATTATGATTATGATTATAATAATAATAATAATACATTTTATTTATATAGCGCTTTTCAGGACTCAAAGTCGCTTATGAAAGGAGTCCATACACCGGAGAATGAAGGGTCTCGACCCGACGCCTATTCCTTCTCTCCATAGATGTTGCCTCACCCGCTGAGTTTCTCCAGCATTTTTTGTCTACCCACAAGAGAATGACAGTTGGTTTTGGAGTCATAGAGACTACAGCACAGAAACAGGTCCTTCAGTGCAACCTGGTGAAGAAATAGAATTGTGAGGCCTGTTTCTGTGCTCTATGACTCTAAGACCACCAGTCATCCTCTCATGTATGGACTCCTATTTCCATGGAGGTCAAGGTCTCTACTACCTCACCATAGGATCTTTGGAGGCAGCTGCAGCTATAATGAGTTACCCACTTTTGCTGCTTTCAGAGAAACTACAGAGGTGCTGCACTTGCCAAGAGATGACTTCATCTCACCTGGGTTTCATTGAGAAACAGATGGCATCCCATGAACTAGGATTTGTCAGCTCCAACTGGCACCTCCTCGAGTGTAACCAATCTATGTTCTAGGCATCTATGTCCATGGCCTTTGCAAGGCTAACTGTATAATTCATTTCACTTTTAGCTAATGTTTTTCTTTGCTACTGATCTTCATCATTTAACACCATCGGTTGATGTAGCAATGCCTTTAGTCTCATAGATCATATACTAAATTCTGCTTCTATCTTTGTTGATCATTGTGCAACAAGGGTTAAAACCAAGGGAAACGGCATAGCGTTGTTTTGACTGAATGAAACAATATAATTTAAGACACATATTGAAATTTACTTGGTGTTATTGTGTGGGAAGGAACTGCAGATGCTGGTTTACACCAAAGATTGACACAAAATGCTGGAGTAGCTCAGCAGGACAGGCAGCATCTCCGGATAGAAGGAATGGGTGAAGGTTTCGGGTTATGCTGAGTTACTCCAGCATTTTATGTCTATCTTCCTTTATGTTATTGCTCAGCTCAGTGAATCTACTCATAGATTCCCTCTCTTGTGTTCCTGTGAATCACCTTGATTCACAGGGGCAGGTAGATGGAAGGGGGTGGTACAAGGGGTTGATACTAATCAGATTATCCACTCTGCATGACTGGCATTCGAGAGATATGTTGAAAACGATTTTAAACTGCCTGACAAATGTTTTTTCAGGCGTGTATCAGGCTTGGCAAAAGTGAGGGTGGAGATTGCAGCCTTTTTAAATAGAAACCAAGAGATTTTAGCTGAGGATTTATTTTTGGGTATCTTTGCTCAGCTCAGGCATCAGCGTTACAAAGATAATGGGAAATCTTTGTGAAAGTTGGCAGCCATTTAACAAGTGAGCAAGTGTTTTGAGAGTGACTTGCATGTGGGTTAATATAAGTGTTAGATATTTACTACTTGATGTTTTGAGATTTCTATTAATACACCATTTGTAATAAATGCCTATTTTACACCCATGTACTGATGGCTGGTGATTTACACCCTTGATAGAATGATATTCTTATGTCTACTAAAGTTAAGGTGATCACGTCCAATTACCAGCGTTGCCGTCCTCTGTTTGATTTCTGCATTCCCCGAACGTTAACTGGTCACTGATTGGAAAAGGTTAAAACTCGGACTCATTAGCAATGTGAGGTCCACTTAAGCGAGTGGTGGTCCCAAGAAATATCTAATGTTAAAACCTAAAAAAATAACACTTGCTTTTAAATATCTCTGATGTCCAATCAATGCATCATTTATTAAAAAGAACGCAATGCTTTCATCCAGAACCACTACAAAGAAAATAACATTATTCTTAAGATACCTCTTCGACAGCAAGTAATCACTTAATAATAAATCAATTATCCATTTGATTATAAAACATTAGTAGTGGCAAGCAGTTGGGAATCGGATGCATTCAGCACTGTAATGAGTCGAAACTCATGGGTTCACACAGCTGTCTGTTAAGCCTTGCTTGCAATAAATTACGTCTGAATCACAAGAATGGTTTGCAGCAGCAATTTTCTGGCTAGAAATTATTGAAGAGGTAAATTAGTGGAAGCCCCCAAAGACTTAAACAACTTAGCTTTTACTGTCTGAGAATTTGCCTTCAGTGTAGGATGCTAACGTGTAAATAATTTAAAATATTGAATCAACTCATCCTTGACCTTTGATGCCCTTTGGAAAAAAAAAAGATAATCTAAGCTAGATGCGTATCACTGATACCAATCAAACCAGAATGATGTGTAGATTTGACTGAAGTACAGTAATATGTCTCCAAGAATAGATAATGGGTATTTCATGGCATTTTAGGAAGTATAGCATGGATCTGAATTTGCTTTTTTTAAATTTGCTTTTAAACTTCAATCATGCAGATCACCTTCTGTCAGGTCTCCTAGATCAGAGCTGCTCGAGGTCATTCTCTAAAATTAGCTGCAATCCATTCCATTGAAAGTCATTGACCTTCCACCAGTCATCCAGGAAGTATTGTCGAGCAGCGCAAAAAATCAACAGCAAACGGGTGATGGGAACAAAGGGAAGTGTAAAGGTGACAAATTGACTTGATTTGTTGCATAGATGTCATTCCTTTTCAGTTGGCGTTTATTTGTGTGGTGTAGCCAAGCAGATGCTGTGGTGGTCAGTGGCAGATGGAAGATGAGGAGCAGGAATGCTGGCAAACAGGGAAATTACAACGATGCAATGATGAACATATCCTTGACACCTCAAGGCTTCGACAACAGGTTTCTTCTTCATCCCCTCCCCATTCTCCTTATTCTCCATCCACTTCTCATATCCTGGATCTTGATTAACTATTAATATTTTTAGGAAGTTCTGGACAATGCCCCCATTGTAAATACGAACACAAAGCATTCGCTCTACATATCCACCATTATCTTATTTCCTCTTGAAATGACTTTTTTCTTTAGTTTTCAAAAAGCTATCATTCCTGACTATCCCCTCTTTTCCTTGCATAATTATAAATACAAATATTAGTTTTGATAGGCATTGTTTGGTTCTATTCTAAATTTGTTTCATAGTTCCTAATGTCTGCATTATCACTTTTGTTGCTCATTACATCGCTCCAGATCTGTGCCTTGTGTCTGCTTCTTCCTTGGTTTTGTCTCTTCTCTTACTTGCTCAATCATCCATATAGTTATTTTCTTTATATACCTCTTGCCCTTGAGGAATACAAACCAGTGTCTGTTTCCTATTAAATTCATTTTGAACATTTCCAGCCGTCTGTTGTCATTTTACCCATGAACAGGTTTCTTGAAGGAGAACTTTGCCTCATTTTACTGAAGTCATCTTTTCAGAGGACTGGAACCTGAAAAGTCATTTCATGTTTGTCCCTCGTCAAACAGACCGTTGAAAAAACCCAAATCGTAGTCACTTTCGATACATGTTCCTGTTTTGTTGGTCTGTTGATTAGATCTGGCTCAGCACTCGTTGCTGAACGTAAAATAGCCTAGTCCTTTGTTGTTTGTGGGACAGATTGTTACAGGGAGGGATTGTGCAGGCATGATTGATGACAAAAAATGCCGAGTCGGCTGTCCTGAATGCTGCTATTTGACCTGGAGATCACCGCATCCAACTCCACTCTGGACTCAATCAATTTTCCTGAAAGAAAGCATATGAATTTCTAGCCTGCATTCCTTCTCTTTTCACCCGACCAGCATTTGTCAGGTCAATGTTTGGCATTTCCATCTCTTCGAGAATGATCTCTTCACTATATATGTGTAGGAAGCAATTGCAGATGCTGGTTTACACTGAAGATGGACATAAAATGCTGGAGTAACTCAGCGGGATAGGCAGAATCTCTGGAGAGAAGGAATGGGTGAAGTTTCGGGTCGAGACCCTTCATAAGACCGTCTGAAGAAGGATTTTGACCCAAAATGTCACCCCATTCCTTCTCTCCAGAGATTCTGCCTGTCCCACTGAGTTACTCCAGCATTTTGTGTATGTCTTCACTATACAGTATATGTACTTTCTGAAGGAATTGTTCTCTGCTTAAAGAAATGGTCATAACCAAAGGCATATAAGCAGAGAGAGTATGCACAGATCAGGCAGCACCTATGGAGAGAGATATGGAGCCAATGTTTTAGGCCAATGTCCTTTCATCAGAGCATATTTTTCATATATATTTTTTGTCTTTGTTTCAGCTTTGATCCAGCTGCTGTTTCTGATGCCTGAGAAGTTTCTGACATTAGCTATGTGTAGGCAGGAACTGCAGATGTCCGTTTACACTGAAGATAGACACAAAATGCTGGAGTCACTCAGCGGGTCAGGCAGCGTCTCTGGCAATAAAGGATGGGCAATGTTTCAGGTCAAAACACCACCCACTTTTATTCTGAAGAATGGTCCCGACCCAAAACATCCCCATCCATTTTCTCTGGAGATGCTGCCTGACCCAATGAGTTCCTCCAGCACTTTGTGTCTATTTTCCGACATTTGCTAATTTGCTTATCTCAATTTAAACAATACTTAAAAGTGCCCTATTAAAATCAAACTACCTTTTGCTTCATGCATTTGTTTAATGTACTGAAACTTAAGTGTAAAAAGGAAAACATTCAGATGCACGACTCGAGAAAGATGACCAGGCACAACACAATTGGGATGACAATTTTCCAATTCTGAAGTCTGAAGAAGGGTCTCGACCCTAATCCTTTTCACGAGAGAAGCTGCCTGACCCGCTGAGTTACTCCAGCTTTTGGTGTCTATCTTCCAACGCTATACTTCTTTAGAACATTAGTGGATAAACAGCCACATTGTTTCGAGGAGTGTTTGGCTTCTCTCAGAACTCCTACTCAGTATTACTACTCCTTTCCTTAGGATTGGGAATTATACTTGGGAAGCAGGAATGTTCCTTTAAAATTAGAGAGTTATTCAGCCCACCATTTCCATTTACTCCAGATCCTTCACCAATCCCACCTTATTGTCCTTACATTCCTAACATCACTGCCCAGGTTCCATCACTCACCTTTCATTGCTTAGTACGGGTGTCAGAGGTTATGGGGAGAAGGCAGGATGGAAAAATAGATCAGCCATGATTGAATGGCGGAGTAGACTTGATGGGCCGAATGGCATAATTCTACTCCTATCCCTTATGACCATATGACCTACAGTCAAGGGGCAATTTACACTTGCCAATTGGCAGACCAACCTGCACATCTTTGGGATGTGCGGGGAAAGGGGAGGGCAGGAGGATACTCACGTGGTCACAAGGAGAGTGTGTAAGCTCCATGCACACAGAACTAGAGGTCAGGATTGAACCCGTGTCACTGGAGATGTGAGGTAGCATCTCTACCTGATGCTCTACCCTGTTCTCCTGGCCTACATTCACTCCTTTTTTCTCCCCGCTCATACTGTAATGACTTCCTCCAACCCAAACTCATGTTGGCTTATTCAAAGGTAGACAAAAATGCTGGAGAATCTCAGCGGGTGAGGCAGCATTTATGGAGCGAAGGAAATAGGCGACGTTTCGGGTCGAGACCCTTCTTCAGATTCTGAAGTCTGAAGAAGGGTCTCGACCCAAAACGATTGTCCAGCATCTGCAGTTCCTTCTTAAACTTTGGCTTATTCAATGTGGGCAAATGGGATTAATGTGGATGGGCCAAACCGTCAGCATGGGTATAACTGGCCAAAGGGTCCATTTCTGAGTTCTACTTTTCCATGACTGTATGACCCTGCATCCCCTGATTGTCCCTTGTTTCATGACCTGCTGACAGGCCCCAGCTCTCATCATCCTCTGAGAGTTGACTAACCACCTGTACTCTGCCTACCCTCTACCTTCCAGTAATAAACCCTTGACTTCCCAACACCACCCCTGATTGATCCTCCTTTGGTCCTATCCACTTCCAGTCAACCCCATTATTGCCCCCAGCTCATCCTTGTGGCCCCTGACTAGACCCTGGTTCTGCTCCCATTGCCCACTGCTGGTCCCTCTCTTATGTGAATCTCACACCACAAAGATACCTAAGACTTTTCTTGCCATATATAACAATGGGGCAGCAGGCGATAGGAGGCATTCACTGGCCATGTTATGGCTTTTGACCTTTGGTGCATCTGAATCTTGCTAGAGGAGGCACACAAACTGCAATGTCTGCAATGATTCCTCAGCCCAACCTTCCCATGCTGAATTGGACTGGCTTCAGATGATTAAAGTTCATGGCATGATCCTGAAACATAAAGTCTACCCATATCTTGGGAGCCACCTCTCAGTGAAGGAAATCATTGTCTATGAGGTTTGTCTTTGCCTGAAGAGCTTCAACATGGGTTTTGTTGATTGAAGAAGAACTGATTGAAGAGCAAGACCTCACACCTGGTGCAAAACTCATGGTCTAATTGGCTGCGGTGATCCGTCTCCTCCTGTATGTTACTGAGACATGGACTGCCGAAAGCAGACACTCCAAGGCACTGGAAATATACCATTAGTGTTGTCTCCACAAAATACTCGCTGGAAGGATAAGTTAATCAATGTGAGCATCCTCTACCTTGTCAACAACACCAATTACATTCAAACTGCACTCAAGAGAAGGCCATATTATTCATAGGCCCAACATCAGACTCGTGAAATAGATTATACTCCAATGTGTACATAGGGAAAGATTCAATGATGTACTCAAAGCCTCCTGGACAAAATGAAGAGTCCTCACTGAATCATGTGGAGCCTCGTTCCCATGGCCACTCAGTGGAGATGGAGCATTTGGGAGGGTATTGAGAACTGTGAAGCCATGCACCTCAAAAACGCACAAAACTAGAGCGGAAGCAAGTTACCATCAAGATGAGAAACTGTTTAAGAAAAAGAAACCTTGTGGGGTCACCAGGCTTCCAATTGTTATCAGCATACGACCCTTTGCCATAAAATGGTGGAATTGTTGCATGTACTGAGATACAGAGAAAAGAAAAGAGAAAAGAGAGTTATGAACCTGTAGATTTCTTTGCCTCAGAAGGCCAATTATCTGGATGTTTTCAAGCGTTGGATAGAGCTCTTAAAGACAAATGACAATAGACAATAGACAATAGGTGCAGGAGTAGGCCATTTGTCCCTTCGAGCCAGCACCGCCATTCAATGTGATCATGGCTGATCATCCCCAATCAGTACCCCGTTCCTGCCTTCTCCCCATATCCCCTGACTCCGCTATTTTTAAGAGCCCTATCTAGCTCTCTCTTGAAAGCATCCAGAGAATCTGCCTCCACCGCCCTCTGAGGCAGAGAATTCCACAGACTCACCACTCTCTGTGAGAAAAAGTGTTTCCTCATCTCCGTTCTAAATGGCTTACTCCTTATTCTTAAACTGTGGCCCCTGGTTCTGGACTCCCCAACATCACGAACATATTTCCTGCCTCTAGCCTCTAACACTTTTTCTCACAGAGAGTGATGAGTCTGTGGAATTCTCTGCCTCAGAGGCCGGTGGAGGCGGGTTCTCTGGATGCTTTCAAGAGAGAGCTAGATAGGGCTCTTAAAAATAGCGGAGTCAGTGGATATGGGGAGAAGGCAGGATGGGGTGCTGATTGTGGATGATCAGCCATGATCACAGTGAATGGCGGGTGCTGGCTCGAAGGGCCGAATGGCCTACTCCTGCACCTATTGTCTATTGTCTATTGTCTATTGCTTGTGTGCAATCCAATGACTTAATACTATACATGGATACAAGTATACAAGCACAACAGTGTAGCAGTGGTACAGCGAGTGAAGGAAGGTCAGAGATTAAACGTGTATAGGAGTGTGGAAATTGAAATCATCATTTTTATTTGTTTTTTTTGTTTAAGATATTACAGAGGTTTTTTTTCCCATCAAGATGTAGCCTTCAGCTTCTACCTCACTGCTGAAAAAAGCAGTTTGGTTGGAAAGCGCTTTGGAGGTATCAGGCAGTAAAGGTCATTATCATTCTGAAACCACATCCATCAATAACATATTATATTAAAACTGTCTTCTGTGTATGACGGCTGTCAGCTCTTGACTCCTGAAGACTAAACGCTTCTGCTGTCAAAAATGTACAAAATATTCCAGATCAAGGCGGGAGCAATAAATGGCACTGACATACTTATCGATGTCGTGGCAAAGAAGGTCAAACAGGGGACTTGAACAAGAACAAAGAGGTGTTCAACTGATGTGATGAAAGGATAACGTATAGCTAAACCTCACGTGAGTTCCCAATGTGACACCTTTATCCAGAAGCAGTGAATGGAATTACAAGAAAAATTTGTACTAAAAGTCAGGCCGACCGGGACCTCAATTGGCTGTCCAATGCCACAACACTTTGCCATTAAAAATAAGAGAAGTGCAAAGAGTAGAGGAGGAATTAAAAGGAAAATTTGTTTCATAGAAGCATAGAAACATAGAAAAATAGGTGCGGGTGTAGGCCATTCGGCCCTTCGAGCCAGCACCGCCACTCAATATGATCATGGCTGATAATCTAAAATCAGTACCCCGTTACTGCTTTCTCCCCATATCCCTTGATTCCTTTAGTTCCTTCAACTCTCTCTTGAAAACAGCCAGAGAATTGGCCTCCATGGCCTTCTGTCGCAGAGAATTCCACAGATTCACAACTCTCTGGATGAAAACGTTTTTCCTCATCTCAGTCGTAAATGGCCCGCCCCTTATTCTTAAACTGTGACTCCTGGTTTAGTTTTAGTTTAGTTTAGTTTAGTTTAGAGATACAGTGCGGAAACAGGCCCTTCGGCCCACCGGGTCTGTGCCAACAGCGATCCCCGCACACGAGAGACATTTTTTACATTTACCAAGCCAATTAACCTACAAACCTGTACGTCTTTGGAGTGTGGGTGGAAACCGAAGATCTTGGAGAAAATCCATGCAGGTCACGGGGAGATCATACAAACTCCGTACAGACAGCACCCGTAGTCAGGATCAAACCCGGGTCTCCGGCGCTACATTTGCTGTATAGCCCCTGTCCCACTTTCACGACTTAATTGGCGACCTCTGCCGAGTTTGCCCTTGACTCCTACTCGCAGCATGGTCACCACAAGGTCGTAGGAGGTCTGCATAATTCTTCCTCATGCTCGTGAGTGGTCTCTCTGCGTACTCGTGGCCTCAAGTAGGTCGCGGAGTTTTTTCCAGCCTGATAAAAAATGTCCACGAGTTAAAAAAAAGGTCGGCATGGAAAAAATTGATACCTTTTACTCGTAGGTAGGTCGTAGGTAGGTCATAGCAGGTCGTGATGGTAGTCGTAGGTAGTCGTAGATAGTCGTAGGTAGTCCTAGGTAGTTGTAGGTCAGTAACTGGCCCGAGAAAAAAATGCAAACATGACATCATTTTATCATGTGACCATTTTCCACTCGTAGCTAGTCGTAGTTGGTCTTAGGTGTGGAAGACCTCGTGACGACCATGCTGTGAGTATGAGTCAAGGGCAAACTCGGCAGAGGTCGTGAATTAGGTCGTGAAAGTGGGACAGGCCCTTGAGGTCGAGGGGGGTCGTAGGAGGTCATAGACATAGTCGTAGGAGGTCGTAGACATAGTTGTAGGAGGTCATAGACATAGTCGTAGGAGGTCATAGACATAGTCGTAGGAGGTCATAGACATAGTTGTAGGAGGTCTTTTACTTCGGTGAGTCAACACGACCTTGACATTTTTTTCAACTCATCTAGGGTCTTCTAAACTCGTGGATTAGGTCGTCCAAGTGGGACAGGCCCTTAAGGCAGCAACTTTACCGCTGCGCCACTGTGCCGCCTGGACCATACCGGTTCTTGACTCCCCCAACATCGGGAACATTTTCCCTGCATCCAGCCTGTCCAATCCTTTAAGAATTTTATATGTTTCTATAAGATATCCTCTCATCCTTCGAAATTCCAGTGAATACAAGCCCAATCGACCCATTCTTTCATCATATGTCAATCCCGCTATCCTGGGAATTACTACGCTGACTCCCTCTATAGCAAGAATGTCCTTCCTCAAATTCGGAGACCAAAATTTCATGTAAATAAATCTAGTTTCAGCTAGACTTTCCCAGAGTCACAACTTGGCACAACTCTTTATACCAAGACCGCCACAGAGATCAGTTTATTGTTCGTCATGACAACGTAATATTTTAGTCTGTGAAAAAGGAGAGTTTCCAGCTGTCATACATGGAAAACAGTTTCAATGAAAGCTATTATTTGTGTGTTGCAGAAATATAATTGTCCTTCACTGGTTGAGATGTCCAAGGGGCCAAAATGAATAGTCTTTCACGAGGGAACTGGAAAATGGTGGCTACATTGCACAAGCAAAACTACATGTTGTTTTTTCAAAATACATTCAAAGATATCTAGCTCTTGTTATCAGTATATCTGTCCATGCGAAGCTGATGCCAGTCAGAAGATCAAATGGGCTACATTCATTTTAAATGACAAAAATGTTCTTCCCGATCCCAGTGCTTCAATGCAGCCTGGCACCAGTCAATTAGTTCCCTAATTCAGTGAGCACATAAAATGCCAACCATCAAAGCTTTAGGCAGCTCATTACAACACAATGATCTATAAAATCCATGAAAACACAGAGGAGAAGAAGGAACTGCAGCTTTGCCAGACTATGTGAAATACTGGAAGTATAATTTAATACAACTGATTCATAGAACATAGAAAAGTACAGCACAGGAACAGGCCCTTCTGCCCTCAAGATTCATCCTAAACATTATGAGATTAGAGATTAGAGATTCCTTTATTTGTCATTCAGACCTTTCGGTCTGAACGAAATTTCGTTGCCTGCAGTCATACATATAATAATAAATAACAAAACACACAATAAACACAAATTAACATCCACCACAGTGAGTTCACCAGGCACGTCCTCACTGTGATGGAGGCAAAAGTCTTAAAGTCTCTGTCTCTTCCCGCTTTGTTCTTCCTCTGCGCAGAGGCGATCCAGGCTTCTGATGTTGTGACCCCGCCGGGTGATGGTAAGTCAATCCCGCGGCTGAATCCGAGCTCCGTGACGGGCCGGTTCAAACTCCGCGGCCCGGGGTGGCCGAAGCTGCCAAAGCTGCCGCCCTCCAGTCCAGCGGACGCAGCTGTAGTTGCGGGAGCTCCAGAAAAACAGGTCACCCACCTGTGACCTGCGAGCTCCCGACGATGTCGTCCACCGGGCCCGCGGCCGAGCCTCCGGATTCAGGTCGCCACCAGTGTCCTCGGTCGCCACCGCCGGAACGCCACCGCAGCCCCGAAGCAGGCCACCCTGCGCTGGTAAGTCCTGGCTCTGCCTCCGGAGCCTCGAGGTCGGTCGGTCGCAGTTGGAGTTGGAGGCCGGCAGCTCCGCCATTTTGGCCTCAGCACAGACGGAGGCAGAGAAGGGGGATACGACAAGAAAAAGTCGCATTCCCCCGAAGGAAGAGACAAAAATCATGTTTCATCCCCCCACCCCACACATACACAACCCAATAAACTAAAATGTAACTAAAACAGGACAAAAGAAAACAACAACAAAAAGTAAAAACAGACGGACTGCAGGCGAGCCACTGCTGTACGACAGCGCCGCCATGATAAACTAATCTCATCCTCCTACACATGATCCATATCTTTCCATTCCCTGCATATCCACGTGCCTTTCCAAAAGCTTCTTAAATGTCACTGTCATATCGACATCCACCAACAGCCCGTGAATGAGAGCAGGAGATCCTTCTTCCCTGTGGCTATCAAACTGTATAACTCCTCTCCCTTCTGTCATGGGGTAGACTGACTCCCCTCCTCAATCTTTGCACATCCCCAATCCTTTCCACTCATCACTTTAATTCCATGTTACATGTATTTTGTGTTTTATGACTGATGGCAGATCAATTTCGCTCCTGGGATAAATAAAGTTTTATTGTATCATACCGTATCATTGTGTGTTCTGGGTAGCCACTACCCTCTATGTAAAACATTTTGTCCCTTTCACCTTAAACCTATGCTCTCTAGATTTTAACTCCACCACCCATTGTAGTGTGTTCCTGGTACCCACCACATTCTCTGTAAAATGTGTTGTCCCTTTCACCTTGAAGCTACACCCTCTAGACTTTAGCATTCCATTGTGGGAAAAAGGTTCTGACTGTCTACTCTATGATTTTATATACTTCTATCAGGTCTACCCATTAAGTAACAATGCATTTACCAAGTAAATTATTAGCAACATTTCATACCGCTGTGGTTATCTTCAGTTCTGATTGATAACATTTGGAAGCTGGGCTGTTCAAACGTTCCCGTAAACGTGAAGCCACAGTCAGTGAAAAGACTGAGTGATTGTTTCAATTTTTTTTCATTCCACTGCAATTTGCATTTGTTGAATTTTGCTCTATTAGTTTGAAACAAAAATGGCTGCTAAGTAGTAAAGAAGTATTGGAGTAACCGTAGACAAAATGCAGCGGCATGCCTCAAATATGTTTTCGGAGGGTCGAAGTTAAGATCTAAAAAGTTTATTTGGGACCAAAGTGGCTGTTAGCAATTTTGAAGCCAACAAAAGTAGATAAAGAGCAGAAATCGTAGGAGGCGAGAGTTACAATGGAGTGGGCATGTGACTAAAAATGTAGCAGGAGAAAAATTAAGCTTTAATGGTTCAATGGCACTTTATTGTCACATGTATCTAGATACAGTAAATATCTTTGTTCAATGGTGATTCAATGGAGCTTTTATTTGTCCCGTGTGCAAACGCACAGTGAAATTATTTTCTGACATAGTGTTCAGTAAAGTATTGACATACCTAAGCCATCCCTGATTAGCAATGTGCACAGAAATACTGTGCTGTATCTACAGTCTACTGAGCCCACGTGAGGGAGGCGGCAGGTTTTGGTGCCATTTATAAAGTCCAGTCCCTGCTCTAGTTCTTATGAGCAGTGCCAAATCCAGGCAAGCCCCAGGCTTCTGCAGGCCTCCAGCCATCGCTTTCCTTGGACGCGACATTCCTCTCTTCCAGCAGTCGACCTTAAGGGCCTCTCACTTTCATTTTCAACCTCTCACTTCTGAGGTCTGAGGTCCCCACCTGCTTCAAAAGGGCATCAATTATACCAGTGCCCAAGAAGAGTAAGGTAACGTGCCTCAATGACTATCGACCTGTGGCACTAACGCCTGTGGTGATGAAGTGCTTTGAGAGGTTGATCATGATGCAGATCAACTCCTACCTCGACAAAAACCTGGACCCACCGCAGTTTGCTTACCGCCACAACAGATCAACGGTGGATGCGATCTCGCTGGCCCTCCACTCCGCTCTGGACCACTTGGACAACAAAAACTCATATGTCAGGCTGTTATTCATCGATTACAGCTCGGCATTTAACACAATCATCCCCTCCAAGCTGGTTACCAAACTCGCAGAACTGGGTCTCTGCGCATCCCTCTGCAATTGGATCCTCGACTTCCTCACTCTCAGACCACAGTCTGTTCGTATTGGTGGAAATGTGTCAGACTCTATAACAATTAACACAGGAGCACCTCAAGGCTGCGTGCTCAGTCCCCTGCTGTACTCACTCTATACTCATGACTGCGTAGCCGGACATAGTGCGAACTCCATCATCAAGTTCGCTGATGACACCACTGTTGTGGGACGTATCACTGATGGGGATGAGTCAGAGTATAGAAGAGAGATCGAGCAACTGTCCATATGGTGCCAGCACAACAACCTGGCCCTCAACACCAGCAAAACCAAGGAACTGATTGTGGACTTTAGAAGGAGTAGGATGGGGACCCACAGTCCCGTTTATATCAACGGGTCGATGGTTGAAAGGGTCAAGAGCTTCAAATTCCTGGGCGTGCACATCTCTGAAGATCTTTCCTGGTCCGAGAACAATGATGCCATTATTAAGAAAGCACATCAGCGCCTCTACTTCCTGAGAAGATTACGGAGAGTCGGTTTGTCAAGGAGGACTCTCTCTAACTTCTACAGGTGCACAGTAGAGAGCATGCTGACCGGTTGCATCGTGGCTTGGTTCGGCAACTTGAGCGCCCTGGAGAGGAAAAGACTACAAAAAGTAGTAAACACTGCCCAGTCCATCATCGGCTCTGACCTCCCTTCCATCGAGGGGATCTACCACAGTCGCTGCCTCAAAAAGGCTGGCAGCATCATCAAGGACCCACACCATCCTGGCCACACACTCATCTCCCTACTACCTTCAGGTAGAAGGTACAGGAGCCTGAAGACTGCAACGACCAGGTTCAGGAACAGCTACTTCCCCACAGCCATCAGGCTATTAAACCTGGCTCGGACATAACACTGAACTTTACTAGCCAATACTGTTATTTGCATGTTATCAGTATATTGACCATTGTGTATATATTTATAGAATGCCTTGTAGTAAATGCCTACTATGTTCTGTTGTGCTCAAGCAAAGCAAGAATTTCATTGTCCTACCAGGGACACATGACAATAAACTCACTTGACTTGACACTTGACTTGAAGGGCTTAGTAGGCCAGCCCCTGGTTCCCTCCCCTTGCCTACTGGCCTTCTCCTCACCAGTCACATCTGTCCTTGTCGCCGGCTCCATCCGCCTGGCGTATGGTCTTCTGCGATGAGCAGGGGCCAGCACAGCAGCTTCATCCCCGCAAGCACCATCATACTATAGATAAGCACAATCATGTAGAGTATGAAAGTGCAATGACTGTAGTGTAAGAACAGTGGGGGCCAAATGCAGCAGGTGGGGTACGTGTAGATGGGGCCTTTTGATCAGCATGGACGTTAGGCCGAAGGGCCTGTTTTCATTCTGTACGACTCCGTGTCTCTGTATCTGAATTTAATTCAACAGGTTAAATTGAGGAATGCAGAGGTTACTGCATTGAGGGTCAGTGTCAACCACACCAGCGAGTTTTAAAGTGCGCAGAGTTAATTACTGTCAATCTGGTCAAATTAAATGCAACAATAAAGAAATGCACACAAAAACATTGTCTACACATCTCACAAATGAATCAATTATGCTTTCTAATTCAATTATTGACGCTCTCAAGATGGAAGCACGATGAAGGGAAATAATTCAATGACAGAGCGATTAATTGTAAACAACACAAAACACCAATTGAACAATTTCTAGCAGCTACATAGAAGAACAAAGGTGACAGATTTAGGAACAATAGCACATCCAATGCAAGAATTGAGGTAAGGAGGCCTTGCTGCTCCTTTCAGAGGAGTGAATCTATGAAACACTTTCCATATATCCCGATATATTGTTCTGATAACGCTTAATAAAAGAGCTGGATGAATATTTGGAACTGGGTGCAGTTGTGTGACGTATTGCAGCATCAGATACAATGAGATGGGATTTATTGGATCATCAATTGCTCAATTATTTAAATGATAGTATGTAAGGATTTGTCATACATTTCCAATCAAATGCTGAAGTCTGGGACTTTCATTACATTATTTTGCTTTAGTTTTGAGTTTCTAATTATTCATAAGCACTTGCGGCTCACTTTTGTAAAAAACATTTCCAAATGTTTTAATTATTTCAGAGATATTTGAGAACAATTAAAAATCACTCACAGCTTAAGTGCAACAATGCTTGGGGTGGGAGTTTGCCAGCTGTTAAACTTTGTTTAATGAACAGATTTGTAGGTTAATGGGTATCTGCACAAAAATTGCCCCGAATGTGCAGAGAATGGATGAGAAAGTGGGATAACATGATAGAACTAATGTGAACAGGTGATCGATGGTCGGTGTGGGCTCGGTGGGCGGAAGGGCCTTTTTCCATGCTGTATCTCTAAACCAAACTAAACTGTTGGGGCATTTTGAGGCCTGGCCCTCTACGCTGTGCCACTGAAGGCTCTTCTGCCATTTGGGTCCACTTTGATCTGGGTTGGTCAGATAACCGCTCGCCATTAACATCAAGCAGGTAGGATGCCAACAGGTCAAGAGTATCAACAATAACTAGACCAGTAAGGTCTGGCCAAACCGAAGCAAAAAACTGCACATGCTCGAAGTCTGAGAGAGAAACACAAAGATTAGTATTTAGCTGAGCAGTTAATTCTTCCCAGATTCGCAACTGAACAGGTAGCTAACAATGGCCTGTTTCCTTTATCATCATTACTTATTTGCATATCTTTCATTCATGGTTCTATATCTCTCTACATCATCATCTATATCTCTTATTTCCCTTATCCCCAATTAGTCTGAAGAAGGGTCTCGACCCAAAACGTCATCCATTCCTTCTCCCCAGAGATGCTGCCTGTCCCGCTAAGTTACTCCAGCTTTTGTGTCTATCTTCGGTTTAAACCATCATCTGCAGTTCCTTCCTGCACAGGCAAGATTAAAATCCATTTTGTATAATACTATGGGGTGGAGCAATGGTACAACTTGTAGAGGCACTGCCCCACAGCCGAAGAGATCCGGGTTGGATCCTGACCTCGTTGCTGTCTGTGTGGAGCTTGCACATTCTCCCTGCAACCACATGCGTTTTCTCCAGGTGCTACTGTTTCCTGGCCCATCCACAAGGCATGTGGATTGGTAGCTGTAAACTGGCTGCTGTAAACTGCACCTAGTGTATAGGTGTGTGGTAGCATCAGGAGGGAGGGGGGAATTGATAACAGTTTGGAGTGAAATAAATTGGATTGGATTAGTGTTGCATTTATGTAAGTGGGTGGTTGATGGTCAGTGTGGTCTCGGTGGGCCAAAGAGTCTGTTTCCATGCTGTATCAGTCTATGATATGATAGAATACGATAGAACTTTATTTATCCCAGGAGGGAAATTGATTTGCCAACAGTCATAAAAAGACAAAATACATGAAACATGAAATTAAAGTGATGAGTGGAAAGGATTGGGGATGTGCATAGATTGTGGAGGGAGGTGGGGGAGGGGAGGGGGGGGGGAGCAGAATCAGTCTCAGTCTACCTCACGACAGAAGGGACAATCCTATCTATGCTGGATGGTGCTATGCTGGATGGTCTACTTATCAATTGTATACCACTCATTTTGGAAATCTGCAGAATAATATGAAGCGTGTTCAAGCTGTCCTTTACGTGCATTTGTCAACATTTGGAAAAGCATTGGTTTGCTCACAAGTATGTCACGCTGCCTCTATCCAGCAGAGGATATATCTGTGCTTGAGAAAGTCGAACGTTCTTCCAGCTGTCATGTTCAATAGTGGAATGAGTGATCATCCTGATCGTAAGATTCATGTGATCGGCCACATAGGGCTCGGTGCGGCCACTAAAAGCGTCAGGCTGGCTAATTTCTTGGGTGCTCAGTAAATCTGCCTGGTATAGATAAACGATACAAATCACCTGCCAAAAGGCAAGGGACAAATGTGGAATGGATTTTTGAAGAAGGCAGTTAATAAAGCATAGGGCCTTACTCAACCAATATACTGTGGGAGCTCTGTGCTCTAGCTTGGCTCCTCTCCAAGCACACCCAAGCAGCAGATTTCTACTTGCAAAGGCAGGGCTAAAGTGGTCCAAAGAAGGGCCTCGACCCGAAACGTCACCCATTCCTTCTCTCCAGAGATGCTGCCTGTCCCGCTGAGTTACCCCAGCAGTTTGTGTCTATCTTCGGTTTAAACCAGCATCTGCAGTTCCTTCCTACACATCACGCTAAAGTGAACCTGCTCTCTTCATATCTGGTGTGTAGGAAGAGTGGGTTTTATATAACCCCAGCCTTGTCCTGGTTGAAAGTGCTTAAAAGTAGGAAGGATTTTAATAAGCTGCAAAAAATAAATGATTCAAAGTGATTGGGGTTGTAATGGGTAAGTGAAGTGCATCTTTGCTTATTGTAAACAGTGTAATGCTTCAGAAATGTTTCTCTCTTTGCTCTTTGTTTTGTTCCAAAATTAAACTTTATTCAGAATAAAAATATATACAGAACAGTGCAAAAGCTCCCTCGACATTCTCAGCATTCAGATATTTATTCGGTTGCGTTCACAAAGTATCCATATATCAAGCACCCATGTAGTGAAAACACACACCTCCAGATTCAGGGACAGTTTCTTCCCAGCTGTTATCAGGCAACTGAACCATTCTGTGTAGGAAAGAACTGCAGATGCTGGTTTAAATCGAAGGTAGTCACAAAATGCTGGAGTAACTCAGCGGAACAGGCAGCATCTCTGGAGAGAAGGAATGGGTGACATTTCGGGTCGAGATCCTTCTTCAGACTTGTCAGGGGAGGGGGCGGGACAGATAAAGAATGTAGTCGGAGACAGTAAGACTGGGAACTGGGAAAGGGGAGGAGATGAAGGGAGAGGGTAAGCAAGGTCTATCTGAAGTTAGAAAAGTCAGTGTTCATACCACTGGGGTGTAAACTACCCAAGTGAAATATGAGGTGCTGTTCCTCCAATTTGTGCTGGACCTCACTCTGACATTGGAGGAGGCCCAGGACAGAAAGGTCAGATTGGGAAAGGGAGGGGGAGTTAAAGTACTGAGCAACCGGGAGATCAGGTAGGTTAAGGCGGACTTAGCGGAGGTGTTCAGTGAAACGATCGCCAAGCCTGCGCTTGGTCTCGCTGATGTACAGGAGTTGACACCTGGAACTGTGGATACAGTAGATGAGGTTGGAGGAGGTGCAAGTGAACCTCTGCCTCACCTGGAAAGACTGTTTGGGTCCTTGGATGGAGTCGAGGGGGGAGGTAAAGGGACAGGTGTTGCATCTCCTGCGTTTGCAGGGAAAAGTACCTGGGGAGGGGGTGGTTTGGGTGGGAAGGGACGAGTTGACTAGGGAGTTGTGGAGGGAACGGTCTCTGCGGAAAGCAGAAAGGGGTGGAGATGGGAAAATGTGGCCAGTAGTGGGATCCCTTTGGAGGTGGCGAAAATGCTGGAGGATTATATGCTGTATGCGACGGCTGATGGGGTGGAAGGTGAGGACAAGGGGGACACTCTGTCCTTGTTACAAATGGGGGGGGAGGGGGAGCAAGAGCAGAGCTGCGGGATATCGAGGAGACCCTAGTGAGAGCCTCATCTTTAATGGAAGAGGGGAACCCCCGTTTCCTAAAGAAGGAGGATATCTCCGATGACCTGGTAATCATGAACTGAATCATCCTAACACAAACAGAGAGCAGTGCTGAACTACTATCTACCTCATTGGTCTATATTTGATCCTCGGACTATTTTTGATCGAACTTTACTGGCTTTACGTTGCACTAAACTTTATTCCCTTATCATGTGTATGTACACTGCGAATGGCTTGAGTGTAATCATGTATTGTCTTTCCACTGGCTGGCTAGCATGCAACAAAAGCTTTTCACTGTACCTTGGTACACGCGAGAATAAACTAAACTGAAACGGGAATCTTGCCACTAATGTGGCCCCCTGAGTTGATATCCCTTCCTTTGTTTGAGGGGTGCCTCCACCAGACCCCGCCCCACTCTGCCCAGCAGCAGAAGGACCCTAGACTGTGGTCCTCCCCCACAGAGCCTTGGTGTTGGCTGCACCAAGCTTCAGCGACCCCCTCAGCACGTGCTCCTGCTGTCTGGAGTGGGCCAGTCGGCAACATTCCCCGACGGACATCTCACTCTGCCGGAAGGTCAACAAGTTTGATCCGCTGCCAATCAGTTTGCAGCACATCAAGGGTACTGATTTTGTTAGGCCTTCGATTTCACATGTTACATCACCTATGCCTGACTTACACAAGCAATAAAAGAAACATAACCTTGTCAGGACGCCAGTTAAGGTCAAATCCATCTTGGCAATATCTCTGATGTTTTCCAGACTGGTTCTGATTTTAGAATAGCTACATCTTGCAGCCTGAAGCATTGCAAAAGACTCTAATCCTTGCTGTGGTTTCATTCCCTCTGCTGTGTTTTTTCTGCATTAGATCCAAAAAACTAAAAAAAGATGAACAATGTCATCCTTCCCTCGTTGGGGTTCCTGAAAGTTAAACAGCCTTCGGAAGTGAACAACATGCCTTTAAACTTCTTCTTCTTCTTCTTGAGGAGACAAAGACAGCCTCTACGCGGCCTCCTCCACGAGTAGCTTACAGGTTCATAAGCCCACAAAGCGAAACCAATGTCTTTACCGCGTCTGCAGACCGCTAAAAGCCATGCCTCCCCAGGCCAGGTGACACCGTTCAATGCCGCCAACTGTCGAGGTTTTAGCATTACTGCAGCTCAATGTTGAAGGCCTTACCACCGCCAAGCTCGACGTCATCGAACAGATTGCCATCAAAAAGCAAAACACTTAGTGCTGGAGTAACTCGGCGGGTCAGGAAAGAAAAGAGACCACATGGACAAATTGGAAAAAAGGGGAAATTGTGAGAAAAGTATTAAGGGCCTGTCCCGCTTAGGCATTTTTTTCTGCGACTACAGGCGACTAGGCTGCCGCCACGTGGTCGCGGGGTGTCGCCTGTATGGTCATGAGTTGTCTCCTCAAGTCGTCTAAAGAGTCGTAACTTTTTTCTTGTCGCCACTGGATTTTGAAATGTTCAAAACCTTTCCACGACTGTCGGCTTGACGTAGCTTGTCATCTCCAGTTGTAGGTGCTGTCATAGGTGGTCGCCAGGTGAAGTAGGTTGTCACCGCTGATGACTTCGGTGAATTCCATTGGCAACCAGCTACGTCAACCGGCGACAGGTACCGGCGACTGAATTGTCTTCAGTTGTCGCCGACAGGGTCATAGCTTGTCGTAGCTAGTCGCGGGTGGACATATGTTGACTGGCTTCCCTAGGTTGTCGCCTGTGTGGTCGTAGGTTGTCATAGGTGTGGTCGTAGGTGGACATCCTAATGGGTTGCCGGTTGTCGTAGCTTGACGTCGACTAGGTGGTAGGTTATCGTAGACATTGTCGTGGGGGGGGGGGTCCAATCGCCTTTTTTTTGGCGACCTGCTCAGACTGTGACTGTCGTCGGCAGTCGCCTAAAAAATCGGCTATGTGGCACAGGCCCTCAAGAGTACGTGATACTATGAAAGTTGCAAGTCCAATCAAAAGTGTGGTGAAGAAGGTTTTTGTGATGTTTGCCTGCATTAGGCAGGTTATTGAGTACATATGTTCGGACATCATTACATTTCTGTATATGTTGAGAGGGAATGTAAGCTCCAGGATAAAAGGGTTCAGTGGATAAATTGACATTGGATGGTCATTTGTTCCCTCAGTCATTGGGAAATCGTGAATTCTTTGAAAAGGAAGCTTGACTCAATTAGTTGTGATTCAAAGGACCCATGTGCCATTGTCGATTCCACATTGTTTCTTGTCGCAAGATGATAAAATCTAAATTTCATACAAAGTGAAGAATGTCATTTGAAAGTGACCCTCCACTAAACTTTAAAATAAGATTCTTTCATGTTATAACATGGAAATAAAATGGTGGTATCTCAATAAATTAAGAACCTTCCTAACAGATTTATCAATGAGGGTTTGGGATTTCACCTAGACTTTCAGCTACTTTCAACCAAATGCGGTTGTCTATTTTTTCTTGTAATTGTGAAACATCTTTGAAATTCTCTGTCCCTCCAAATCAGATCAGATTCAGTGCACCGACCCCAAAATGTTAAAGGCGTCAATCAGAACTGAATCTAGTGGGTGAACGAACAGCTTTAAAAGGACACAAAGTGCTGGAGTCCGCAAGGTGTCAGGCAGCAACTCTGGAGAACATGGATCGGTGATGTTTCAGATCAGGACCTTTCTGTACATTGATTGCATGTGGAGGTGGGGAGGAAGACTGCTGAAAGTGAGGAGAGAGAGGACAAAACATGACTGGTAACAGGTGGACAGAGGCAAGGTGGGGTGGGGGGGGGGGGTTGCTAGGCAGATGGCTGGAACATAGGCCAGAGTTTAAAGAAGGTGGTGTGAAACAGGATTGAAGAGTTGTGAATTGTAAAGCCAGAGGAAGGTGTAGGAAGAGGGGGGGTGGGGAGAATTATGTGGAAGTCCAGGTGAGACACAAGAGAGGGAGGGAATGGGAAAATTGGACTGTGGGGGAGAAAGGGGAGGGGAAAGGGCATTTGTTAGAGGTGAACTAGAATTGGAGATTCAATGTTCATACCATTGGGTTGTAAGCAACCTACGCATAATACGAGGTGCTATTCCTCCAGTGGCCTCACTCTGGCAATGGAGGAGGCCCAGGGCAGAAAGGTCAGTATGGGAATGGGAAGGGGAGTTAAAGTGGTTAGCAGCTGGGATATACAGTAGGCCTTGGCGGACTGAACACAAGTGTTCACCGAAACGGTCGATGTGTCCTTTTGTGTAAAGCACCATCTGCAGTTCCTTGTTTCTAGAGGTAAACTGCTTTCCTAGGCAAGATCCAAGTTGCATATAGTTTTTCATCCATCCTCTGATGTTCAACAGGTTTTCTTAGAAATGTTCTGTTTAGTTTACTTTAGTTTAGTTAAGTTAAGTTTAGAGATACAACGTGAAAACAGGCCCTTCGGCCCAACAATTCCGCACCGACCAGTGATCCCCGCACATTAACGCTATCCTGCACACTCTAGGGACAATTTTTTTAACATTCATTCCAAGCCAATTAACCTACAAACATGAACGTCTTTGGAGTGTAGGAGGAAACTGAAGATCTCGGAGAAAACCCACGGGGAGAACTTACAAACTCCGTACAGACAGCACCTGTGGTTAGGATTGAAACCGAGTCTCTGGCGCTGTCAGCGCTGTAAAGCGGCAACTGTACCGTTGTGCCATCGTGCCACATCTGCATCAGACTGAGATCACTACCAGTGTAAATTGCTCATTCTAAGCTTCCCCCCAGTCTAGTTTCAGTCAAAAACACAGAATCAAGCACTTGAACAACTAATCTTTATTTTGACAAAGCGCAATTAGTTCAACTACTGCACCTATCCTACCATGGGTTCGATCCTCGTATCTGCCTGATTAAGCCCATTAGGCCTCGCTCTAACAGAGACACTCCAGAAGGTCACTCAGTCCCAAGCGCCCTCCCAGAAGATCGATGCTGGACCTCGTGATAGTGGACTTTTATAGGTCCCGGGACCTCGAGGGGCCGAACCACATGGGGGTGGTCTCTGAACAATCCAATTACAGATATCGATTAACCCCATACATAACAGATATTTCCCTAACCCAATAATACAGCAGCTCAATACATTGTATTCAAACGGGACTTCTCAAGGAAGCCAACTTAGAAACATTTACCCTGATCTGCAAGAAACCCAGACAAGGCTCAACACCTCATCCAATCAACACTCGGCAAAGTAGAACTCTGCAACATTATTTACAATTATTTACAAGGTATATGTCTGGTTTGCAGCCATTCAATCCATTCTATGCATTTTGCACCTAATTGACAGGGTCTGCAGATGTTCTTATTCTTTTCTTGCAACTTGTATCTAGGCTCTAGACACACTGGCACCACTCCACAGCTTGTCCCAGTTCTGCAGAGAGCAATTCCAAATTGACCAAATCTCCCAGCAGCCTTGAAGCTTTTACCCCATTTTAAAGTCCTAGCCTCTCCAATTTGGCCAGGATTAACATTACTTCCTTTTTATCATATATGATAATCCATCATTTATGATAACCAAATAGTTCAATAATCTGCTAACCAGATATACATAAGTGTGTCCTTTACATTTCCCATCTATCAGCAATACAAGATGATGATGTTTCTTCCCAGAATCTTGTCAAGCGTCCGTGTTTTCATGGGCATAGCTTCACAATTTCCGTCTGATGAGTCTTCACCTCCCGTGTTTTCGTGGGTGTGAATTCCCTCCATCCGTGTTGCTGCCCATTCTTCCAACCCTTTCCATAATTGAACCTAAAACCTAAAATTCCTTAAAAACTTGGGACAAAGCAAGTTACCATCATGCACCCATGGTTTCCCATACATTCACTATAGTTTTGCAATACTATCCCTATTTGAACCTGTTATATTACCTTATCCCTATTCCTATTCTGTTCCCTAATATACTCTATATTATTCTTGGATCAAACCTAATCAGCCTTCTTCATACTCACACGATGTTATAATATGTATATCTGATGACGGGTCTTCATATAAATTTCAGTTGGGTTCAGTCCAGATTTCCCTACAGGCGTGACTCTAATTTAAAGCAAACCATGAGAAATGTTCCAATTTAATCAAATTCAGTCTCAGCCTTCAATTTACTATTTCAAATTTCATTGTTCATCTCATCCTTCTTATTCCACAGCATATTAGCCGATAATACAATTCCATTCCAATTCCTGTGAAATTCCCAGCTGTTCAAATTTAAACAATCAATTTCCATATGCTGTCAATTTCATCATAAATCCAATCCAGACTGCCGAATCCAGGGATAATTTCTTTCCACCTTGATAATAGATGCGACTTTGCCATTAAAGGTTAAACAATTAAAATCCATCGGTCAAATATGCATCGCCTCTGCTATTCCTACTCATTTAAATTTACCTCCTAATTCACTAAGTCTCTCCTCCAGTACCTCTTCGTATTTATGTATGCCTTCTCACTATGCCTTGGCTCTTTACTATATTAACTCTTTATTCTATTGTCTTTGTTCTCTGTCTAGGGGTTCTCGCTTATACTAGTTCTTTTTATCTCTGTCAATCTTCTGGATGGTTAGTATTGACTTTCCGATGGGAACTTATACATTTTCAGTCTACCTCATCATTTTATACTACCACCTTACTTTTCCAGGGTATGTCTTAACTCCTGATATCCGTTAGGATCTGTCCCTTCCTTTATAGTAACTAAATAGTCCCGTCCCATCTTCGACTATCCTCCTATGCATGAGACAAGAGAAGAATACCAAATTAACAGTCAATTCTCTAATCATTTTAAGACTGTATCCCATAAGCCCTCTTTAAATTAGTTTACTTATAACTAGATTGTTTTATGGGACAAATGATACACCAGGTATTTTGGCCTCGTTATTATGGGAATCTTTTAAGGCCTTTGTTAGAGGTTCTATTATCTCATATCAAGCATATCAAAATAAAAAGAATAGGATGGAACAACTGGAATTAGAAAAACAGATCAGACAGCTGGATTCAGAAAATGCTATAGATCCTTCTATGGATAAACACAATAAGATAGCAGTATTAAAATTCAAGTTAAATCAAATTCTCTCTGCAAGAGTTATCAGGCTATTTCAAATTACTCAGAAAAACTTTGAATTTGGCGACAAACCGCATAAACTTCTGGCACGCCAGTTGAGAAAAATTGAAAAAGATCATACTATTCAAAAAATTTGATCAGAAAAAGGTGTTGTTGTTTACACTCCCTAACGATATTAACGAATGATTTTTACAATTCTATCAAAATTTATACACATCTAAAACTTCAGTAAAAACAATAAAAATTTAAAACTTCCTCGACAATTGTAATCTTCCGTCACTTAACACGGCGGAACGTGAAGAATTAGGAGCACAGATTACAATAAAAGAAATTGAAGAGACTATTAAATCACTGAATAATGGTAAAACGCCAGGCCCAGACGGGTTTAGTAATGAATTGTATAAAAAAATTAAATCTCCCTGCGTTTACGAGCCTTTATATACACACATTTAAAGGACAGACGCGACCACAAACTTTAGCCAAATCAACTATTACACTGATACCCAAAAAAGATAAAGATCTCGAAGAGCCGGGATCATATAGAGCAATATCTCTGCTAAATACAGATCAGAAAATATTAGCTAAAACCCTGGCAAGAAGACTAAGCAAATACGTTAGTAAATTAATACATTCTGATCAAACTGGGTTTATACCCAAGAGACACTCGTTCAACAACTTGAGACGCCTGTTTAATATAATGCACTCACATAGAACGATAAAAGAAGACTTATCAATTATTTCATTAGATGCAGAAAAAGCATTTGACCAAGTAGAATGGAAATATCTTTTTACAGTATTGCAAACATTTCAATTAGGACAAAACTTTATTTCATGGATGGAGTTGTTATATGACAAGCTGACTGCCAGAATACTGACTAATCAAACACTCTCACCTAAATTTCAGTTATCCAGGGGCAATAGACAGGGGTGTGCATTAACACCTCTGTTATTTGCCCTTGTGATTGAACCTTTAGCTGAAAGCATAAGAGTACATCCGAATATTCATGGCTATAATACTAAATATTCTAATAATAAAATATCTTTGTATGCAGATGACGTACTACTATATATTACCAATTCCCATGTTAGTATTCCAAACATACTAAATCTTATAGAGGAATTTGGTTCATTCTCAGGATATAGAATAAACTGGAACAAAAGTGAAATTATGTCAATAAAACCTCAAGATCCGACACACCTTCTAAAATTTCCTTTTAGAATTGCTACGGAAAAATTTAAATATCTTGGAGTTTACGTAACTAGAAAATACACTTCTTTATTTCAAGCAAATTTTCCACCATTAATTACCTAACTAAATGCCGTTATTCAATTTTGGAAAACGCTTCCGATTTCCCTCATAGGTAGAATAAATGCCATAAAGATGATCTTCCTTCCACAAATCCTGTACCTGTTTCAATCAATGCTGATTTTTCTCCCTAAAACATTTTTTTTAACTCGATTCTGTGATCACAAACTTTATTTGGGATTATAAAACACACAGAATCCATAAACGACATTTATGTAAACCCAAAGAAATTGGCGGACTGGCTCTCCCTAATTTCTATTACTGGGCAATAAATATTAAAAATTTAATCTATTGGATGGACAACACATGCCAACAGGTAAACTGGCTAATAATGGAGAGAGAAGATTGTTCGCCTTTTAATATAGGCGCGATCCTTCTCTCTCTAATAAATCTGAAGAAATCGGCATATGAGAAAAATCCGATAATCCATAGTACCTTACGAATCTGGAAACAAGTGGTCAACCCTTAAATTGAAAAATGTATCTCTTTTCTCACCAATCGCCAACAATCACTCATTTAAGCCGTCTACTTTAGACAAGGCGTTCATACAATGGGAAAGATTAGGAATTAAAAAATTGAGAGATCTTTATGAGGGGGACTCTCCTCTCATTTCAAGAATTACAGTCAAAATATCATCTGAAAGGTAGCCGATACTTTAGATATCTTCAAATACGAGACTATTTGAAATCACATACCCAAGACTGTCAATATATGGTTCCAGACATACTAGACGAATGCATGAATAGAAACTCGGATTCAAATAAGTTAATATCGTACCTTTATAATACCTTTTAAAATATACAAATCCCATCGTCGGAAATAATTAGGCGAGCTTGGGAAGATGAATTGGGCCTAACAATTTTAAAAGATAGATGGGAGGAAAGCGATTGGCAGGTATATCTCCACTTTTTTCTTTTTTTCTTTTTTTTCTTTTTCCTCTCATATCTTTATTCACTCTTTGGCCACACTACTTTGGTAGTCTAGGGGTCCTATCTTTTCACTTTTTACTTTTTCCCTCTCTTGTTCTTTCTTTCTTCTTTTCTCTCATTTTCAGGTTAAAAGGTCAAAATTGAAGCTGTACAATAATTGTATAATTTTACATGCCGAATGTTTTATTCTTGTACAATTGCTTCTAATAAAAATAATTTTAAAACAATTTTTTTTTTTAATAGATTTTGGCGCAAAGTGAGTATTTTGCCTCGACCCACAGAGGAATTCTTTTTTATTCAGATTTAATTCTTAAAGAGGAACTATCCCAATAGTCATTGCGAGTTGTCTGTGTTGTTTCTTTTAAAGATGATTACAGTGTCCTTTACTCTCCTTCCTTTTCTTTCTCCAATAGCTAGGTGATATTAAAGTTGGGGACCAAGGTAGGTCTTCTTCTTCTTCTTTTCTGATGTTAGTTTCAATTACCCGGGAGTAGGGATACTGAGGAGCAGCTTTCTCTGTCCGCTGGCCTTCCCAAATATCTTAAAGGGGCAGGACAGTATCAGTTCCTCCTGCTGGTCACCTGTTTCTGGGGAGCTACATTACCTTTGCTGTCTTCAAGGGGTCGGTGCATTCTTTTATCTCACTCCCCAGATAGTGTGTCCTCGATATACTGTCCTGCAGGAAGAAACTCAGTAACACATTAGTATAATATCTTATTTCCCCACTCCCGTTCCTCCTGCACAGTAAGTTTGTTTCTCCTCTCCCTAGTGCCATTTCCATTCTTTAGTTGCCATCCCTTCTCACGCTAGCTACTATGTTCATTTTTATCGCCCCTTGGTCTTTCTTCAATCCTGCTATGTTCTGCCTTCTCACTGGACACTCCTTGCTCCAGTGACCTAATTGGGTGCAGTGGAAACAAGCTCCTTGATTTACAATCTTCTTTGCTCTAAGGGGTTTTCTGGGGTAGTTATAAGATGGTTTATAATTTTCTTCTATGTGATTTTTCAGTTTTTACTACAATAGTGCATCCAATTTGTTCATTCTGGTAAATTACTTGAGGGGGTTCTAGAGTAGGGGTCATATCTCCACGCCCACAATTCCAGGGCGGGTTGGTGAGTCAGGACTGAGAAAATGGGTTAGTTTGAGAAAATGGTGTGTGACTTCTTAGTTCCTGACATTCGGGCCATCTCTGTCTCTGGTTTCTTGTGTCCAAATAGTCTCTTGAATTAAAGGACTTCCCATAATTCCTTGGATTTCGGATGTATCTATATTTTCTAGGATCTCTAAGTTCTTCGTAATCTGGGAAATTCCTTCTTTGACCCCTCTCTTTCATTCGCTCCTTTGTTGGACAGGCCCAACTCCAATGTCCCATTCCCCCACAAGTATAGCATTGATTAGGCAACATGGTTGGTCTTATTCTACCCCTGGGTTCCATTGGAATGGGTTCTAAATTGGGAGTGTAGTGGTGATAATAATCTGAGTAATCTGGGACCTTAATTTCTCCCAATCCATAATTTGCTGGTACTCTGGGAATCCATGGTTCAGAGTTAGATTTTGATAATTCTACCTTGGCTATATGTTCACTTTCTCTCCTAGTTACAGGATAATTTTCCTGGTTCCTACCTTCCTTCCAATAATATCTCACAGCTCTGGCTATTTGACTGGCTCGGTTCTGAGACCAGTTCCTGTTATCAGTTTTAATTAAATCTGCTACTTTAGTGGGGAGACAATTCAACAAGAAAGCACAATATTGAGGGGAACTTGCTCCATTCTGATAATCTAAATCACCTGATTGGTCCATATATAATTCTGAAAAACGGTCTAGAAATTTGTCTGCTCCTTCACTCTTCTCTGGTTTTATTTCCAGAATTCGACTTAAATTGCCTGGTTTCTGAAACATTTTTGCAAGGGCTGTTCATACTCACTGCACTGGCCAAATCCACTGTACCTATTCATTCCCTTACTGGTAACTGCCTATGGGATACCTGTTCAATTTGTAAGCTTTCGGTTACATCAAAATCTATCTCGGTATGTAAAATCAATGTCTCACCCTCAGAAAAATCTTCCTGTTCGCTAGGGGTTTCCCGATACTGCTCAAATAAATCATTCCTTTCTACTCGAGTAATCTGTCTAATTGTGGCTCACAGAAATATTCTGGCGGTTGCACTATTTCTAACATACCTTTCTTTTCTATAAACACGGGAGCTAACCTTTTAGTTCTACTCCGGGTGCCATAAGCCACTGGACGATCTATCAATGATGGCGTGGATAGGATCAAAGGATCTGCTACCCCAGTACCTGCTCTTGGTAGAATCTGTTCAGATGTAGAATCTGCAGGTGTTATAGATTCTGCAGACCTAAGATATTTATTACAGACATAAGTCATACACGGTGCTAATGAAGCCTGGGAAACGCAAGAGGAACATGGTGGGAGCTGTGAACTTCCACTGGCGTTAACATTTGTCCATTCTTCCAAATATTCATCTCTTTCCCCCTCGAGGTCAGCACTAACCATCAGATTCCTTAATTTTTAATTTTACTGGGACTAATTTTCTTCCAGGAGATTCACCTTTCCCTTGTTCTGAGTGTTTCCCATCATCTCCACTCCTGTCCTTCCCACTGCTTGGAGGTCGATCTACTTTACCTTCTTTTAGTTCTAATCCAAATTTAGCGATCGCTTTTTCCCAACTAGCCATTCTCTCAACCTTCTTATTCGCCGTTCGTTCCTCGAAATATTTTCTCCTTAACCTTATTAATTCTTTTGCACCTTCATTATTACTAGCTGCCAAATGATACGTTCTATGTATTTTATCCCTCTTACTGTTCTAATTCGCCCCGGTGGCCATAGCTTGTTTCCTAATTTCTTATTTAAAACTCCTGATAAATTTCTTAGTTTCTCTGCCTTGTGAGGAAACTCATTACACATCAGTTGCAATGGGCTCTTTTCCTCTTCTGTTACATCTCGATCTACATTATTCCCCATGCTTCTGAACACCTGAAACAGAATTCTTAAATCCTTCCTTTTGATCCCTAAATTTACCGAGCTCGCTCCGAGACAATGGCTAATGGTTTAAAGCGATCACAGCCTTGCAACTCGTTACTCCTTTGCTCCACCAATCCTACTCTCTTATTAAAATTCTTCTCCTATCTCCCACAAGTCCACACCCTTTCAACCGTACAGCTTTCTAAATCCCCAGTCATTCAAGAATCAGAGTACTCCAGGGAACAATCAAGCACATCCAAACACAATCAAGCACACTCTCGCACTCATTTAATCCTCAATCAAAACATCCAAAAATGATCTTCAGACACGTAAGTAACACAGTCCACATGCAGGATAACACGCTACCTATTACTATCAGGCACAACCACACTCCTAAATAAACCACAAACATTTGTTTAGTATAAATCACGCACTCTAAGAAATCCACCTTGTGGCGCAATCGGTCAGTGGGATGACTCCTCCCCCGACGCAGCGATTGAAAGAGTACAACCCCGTAGTTGGCAGCCCATCTGCCAACTACGACCAAAGTTTTGGGCCTCTAACCCAGGAAAGGGCCTCTAACCCAACCCCAGCAGGGCCTCTAACCCCACCCTGGTTTTATGGGCCCCTAACCCAAAGGCGTTCTAACTCCCCCCCCCCTTCCCCGTGCTTGCCAGACTCTGGTCTAATGATCTTGATTAGACCCTTTCCCAAGCCCGCGAATGATCGATCCGCTACGACTAACGAAGTGCCAAAAATCTATGCAAAAACCGCACCGTGGGCCCGATTTCCGCACTCGTGATCGAAACAGTTCTACACCCTTGATCGCAAACTTATGTTTGGGGGTCTTTTGAGATCCCAGACGAGCCCCCAATGTAAATTGCTCGCTTCTAAGCTTCCCCCCCCAGTCTAGTTTCAGTCAAAAACACTGAATCAAGCACTTGAACAATTAATCTTTATTTTGACAAAGCGCAATTACAGTTCAACTACTGTACCCATGCCACCGCAGGTTCGATCCTCATATCTACCTGATCAAGCCCTCTAGTCCTCGCTCAAACAGAGACACTCCAGAAGGTCATGCAGTCCCAAGGGCTCTCCCAGAAGATCGACGCCGGTCCTCGTGGCAGCGAACTTTTATATGTCCCGGGACCTCGAGGGGCCAAACCACATGGGGGTGGTCTCTTAATAATCCAATTACAGATATCGATTAACCCCATACATAACAGACATTTCCCTAACCCAATAATACAGCAGCTCAAAACATTGTATTCAAACAGGACTTCTCAAGGAAGCCAACTTAGAAACATTTACCCTGATCTGCAAGAAACCCAGTCAAGGCTCAACAGCTCATCCAATCAACATTTGGCAAAGTAGAACTCTGCAACATTATTTGCAATTATTTACAAGGTATATGTCTGGTTTGCAGCCATCCAATCCATTCCATGCTTTTTGCACCTAATTGACAGGGTCTGCAGGTGTTCTTATTCTTTTCTTGCAACTTGGATCTAGGCTCTAGACACACTGGCACCACTCCACAGCTTGTCCAAGTTCTGCAGAGAGCAATTCCAAATTGACGAAATCTCCCAGCAGCCCTGAAGCTTTTACCCCATTTTAAAGTACTAGCCTCTCCAATTTGGCCAGGATGAACACCAGCTTTCCATCCATCCTTCAGGGAACGCCTAAGCACCCCTTCAGAAGTGGGCAATTTCAAAAACATGTTATGTGTTACTTGCACCAGGAATTACCACTTTGCCATTAGTTTAATGGTGCAGCACTTAAAACCATGCTCCACGATTGTAATTCTGCACCCATCAACGTAATTCAAACTTATTCAACTATAGAACAGGATCATTGGCTCATCACGTCTGTGCTGTCCATGATATCAACTTAACCTGATCATAACCTAACCATATCTTGCATCCCTTTTCATTTTTCTGCCTTGGCATAAAATGACAAAGCACAAAAACGTAATATTTAATTTCTAAACCTTGCTTCTCTAAACCAGGAATGTGAGATAGAAGTTTCCCTTTGGTGATAGGATATTTCAGCAGAAAATCTTTGGTTCTCTGAAGTACACGTCAAAGTGAACACAGTTCTTGTCGTAAAGGTCACACTGAAAGTTTCAACACAAGCAATTACACTCAGGATGAAAGTGGCAAATTTAACTTCATAAATTGATCAAACCTTTTGTCTCTTGAATTCAGTAACTCATCATATCCCTGGCAATCAATTACCCCCATCAATGTAGATTATAACTAATGATTCTATTTGTAATGTGCAGATGAGCTTTTACCTGTCATATACACTCCTAAAGTTTATATCTCCACTCTATTAGTCTGCAGGTAATGCAGTAGATGCAGCTTTCACTGAACTGTCATTTGTAGACAGTTTATGAAAATTATTTTTGATATGTATATCCTAAAATGGATGATGTTCAAGAATTAAGGAGTCAGAAATAGATAAATGTATTATTTTACCTTCTGCCCACTTTGGAAATGTTTCCCAGACCCTTCCTCCTGAGCAGGACTCAAAGAACTACAGATATTGGAAACTTGAGCAAAAAACTATGTGTTGGAGTTGGGCAACATCGGTAGAAATTGGCAGTTTCCTCCGAATCAGTGCATCCATGTTCCTTGAATGTTCTTGTGTAGGACGGAATTGCATATACAGGTTTATGGCAAGGATTGACACAAAGTACTGGAGTAACTCAGTGGGACAGACAGCGTCTCTGGAGAGAAGCAATGGGTCATATTTTGGGGCCGGTCTGAAGAAGGGTCTCGACCCGAAACATCACCCATTCCTTTTCTCTTTAAATTTTCTTTCCTAATATCCAGTATTTTGCTTTGATAAGTGCTCTTTGTGAGCGATTGCGATGGTGATTGAATTTCTAAAAGAGAAAAGGCATGGGATAAGTTGAAATGGATCTATGAACAAAAGTGTAAAACCGATT
This sequence comes from Malacoraja senta, assembly GCA_038087875.1. Lineage (NCBI taxonomy): Eukaryota > Metazoa > Chordata > Chondrichthyes > Rajiformes > Rajidae > Malacoraja > Malacoraja senta. The sequence goes on along the minus strand of JAXLNO010006126.1, from coordinate 719,697 downwards.
TAAACATCAGGGTGTTCGGATTATCCATTGGAAAAGCTATTTTAGATATGAAATGAATAATTCAGTTTGTTTTTCTTTTCTTTTTCTATGTTTTGGTTCTTTTGATATTATTACTGCTTCTGTTTTCATTTAATATGTTCTAACGTTACTGCCACTTCTTATTTCTTATTGTTGCACATCAGAGTTTCGCTGCACCTAGAAGATTTCCTGCTGGTGTCCGATTCTCCAGATGGATCAGAACCCAGTTTCTCAGCTAATCCCAGCTTTTCTACTTTAGTACTGATGTGCATCCTGCCCATAGATCAGGTGAAATGTAACGCAATTGTTCCTGTATCGAGCAGATAGCTCCTCATCCTGATGAGCGATCTGGCCCATAATCTTGTCCTGAAACAATTACTGTTTTGCAGCATACCAATGGTTACAGAATGGACACAAAATGCTGGAGTAACTCAGCAGCAAGACAGGCAGCAACTCTGGAGAGAAGGGATGGGTGACGTTTCTGGTCGAAACACTTCTGAGACTGAAAGACAGGGGAGAGGGAAATTGTGTCTATCTTCAGTGTTAACCAGCATCTGCAGTTCCTTCCTAAACATTGATACAGAATGGCTTTGTTTCCTTTAAATGGTCTTCTAACAACTAACACACACTTCAGTCTTTGGTAGCATGTTTATGCAAGGAAAGTGAAAACCATCTGATCCTAGCTGATCTAAGACACATGATTCATATTGTCAATTTTGTTCTGCCATTTTGATAAATGAGTGGACCTCTAAACAGACTTAAAGGGCTATTCCACTTGGGCGACCTAATTGGCGAGTTTAGAAGAGTTTGAAAAAATGACATGTTGAAGACCTCCTTCAACTATGTAGAAGACCTCCTTCGACTATGTTGAAGACTAGCTTCGACTAACTTCGACTAGCTACGACTAACTTCGGGAAAATTGGACACCGAATAGTGGAGAGTGAAGACGGCCTCCTTCGATCTCCTTCGACCTCCCTTCGACTATGATGAAGACTATCTACGACTACCTTCGACTACCTTCAACTATCTTCGACTACCTTCGACCACCCTCGATTACCTACGAATAACATGCCGACCAACGACGACCTACTACGACTAAACCTACGAGTAAAAAAAGTATCGATTTTTTCCATGGCGACCTTTTTTTACTTGCAGGCATTTTTTAACATATTGAAAAAAATGCCGCAACCTAGCTGAGGCCTCGAGTACGCGGAGACCATTTTCGAGCATGAAGGAGAGTTACGAAGACCCCCTACGACCTCGTGTCGACCATGCTGCGAGTATGAGTCGAGGGCAAACTCGGCAGAACTCGTGGATTAGGTTGCCCAAGTGGGACAGGCCCTTTACACCTTTTATTTAAAGAAGTGCTTTAAGGGCCTGTCCCACTTGGCGATTTTTTCAGCGACTGCCGGCATCATTGACTGACGTATCAGGTCACCGAAAAAGTCACGACGTGATGCGGCATGACGCGGCGTGATGACATATTGACACGCGGTGTTTCCTCAAGTGTCGCAACATTTTTTTGTCACCGCTAAAATTAGAAATGTTTTAAATCTTTTGGCGACCTTGATACGTCAGTCAATGACGCCAGTAGTCGCCGAAAAAATCGGCAAGTGGGACATGCCCTTTAGTAAACTAAAAGTGGTAGACTAATCAGAAAATTGTTTATCGACCAATGTAACAGGACAAAAATGACAACTTGCATAATATTTTTCAAATCAACTAGGAACTAATTGAACTCTTTACTATCCTAATACAAACAATAGCTCATGTGCCAGCATGGAAACAATAGCCTATTTGTTTTTTATTGATGTTCCTGCAATAAAGTCATGCCAGAGTAATCGCACATCTTTTATTCATGCATCCTGAGAATGGTGGCAGTGATTTCAAACCAATATTGTGTACTTCTTGCTTTCTTTGACCTTGTTTTTACAGGGAAAGAAATCATTGAAACCAGACATTATTGTAATATTTAGCAGAAATTAATGATTTCTTTCTGGAATTCCTTCAATGCATTTCATGCCACTTTGAGTTCCTGACTGCCTGCTACAAATTGTGTAGGAAGGAACTGCAGATGCTGGTTTACACCGAAGATAGGCACAAAATGTGGATCAGGCAGCATCTCCGGAGAAAAGGAATGGGTGACGTTTCAAGGTTTCAAGGTCAGTTTATTGTCACATGTACCAATTAAGGTACAGTGAAATTTAAGTTACCATACAGCCATACTAAATGCAATGCAACAAGACACATAACCACATAAAAGTTAACATAAACATCCATCACAGTGGATTCCACATTCCTCACTGTGATGGAAGGCAATAAAGTTCAATCTTCTTCCCTTGTTCTCCCGCGGTCGGGGCAGTCAAACCATCCGCAGTCGGGGCAATCAAAGCCCCCCACAGCCAACGATCGAAGCCCCCATCTGGGTGATGTAAACTCCCGCGTCAGGGTGGTTGAAACTCTCCGCTGCATGGAGCTCCCGAGTCGGCCTCTTCTTACCAGAGACCGCGGGCTTCACAATGTTAAAGTCCACAGGCCCCGCGGTTGGAGCTTCGATCCCCGGCAAAGGGATCGCAAGCTCCGTGATGTTAAATCCCACAGACTCCTGCAGCGTGGAGCACCCGTCGGTCCCCAGGAAAGGCCGCCAACTCCATGATGTTAGGCCGCAGTGGTGATGAAGATATGATATGGGAAACAATCGCATCTCCGTCGAGGTAAGAGATTGAAACAAAGTTTCCCCCAACCCCCTCCCCCACCACCCACATAAATCAAACCAAGGAACACTAAAACATACTGTTTAACACATACTAAAAATAACAAAAATGAAGAAAGGACAGACAGACTGTTGGCGAGGCAGCCTCTGCTGGTGGCGCCACCTGGTGTTTCGGGTCAAAAAGAAGGGAGAAGAAGGGTCTCGACTCAAAACGTCACCCATTCCTTCACTCCAGAGATGCTGCCTGTCCCACTGAGTTACTCCAGCATTTTGTGTCTATCATCAGCATGATATGCATGGAGCACTATGAGGGCTACCAAAGTATATTACCTATTCAGAGCAGGAGTAGATAATGTGTATGATGTGACAAAAGTGTTTATATTCAGGGTTTCTTTCGTGTTTGTCTTCTAGGTCTGCACAAACACTTGAGAGTCTTTTGTTTACAACAGAAGTCTTTAGCGTTTCACTCAATGCTGGCAGCAAGACAACTCAAAATGGCTGCAAATACAGAATCTGACTGCACACTCACACACACACACACAAACACAGACAGGATAAACTATATACAAGACATCTCCCTTTATCGTGTGCAGCACCACATGCTGCACGGGAGGAGCAACGGGTCCTCCCACCCCACACAGTCCACCAATCATCACAGTTTCCACATTCAAAGAAGTTAGAAGCACCTTCGAACAGCAGAGGCATGATGGCCTTTGTGATGATGCCTTCACAGTTTTCCTTCTTCCCTATCTTTGCATAAACCTCTCATACCTCTAGTTTCCCCCGCCCTGACTCTTAATCTGACAAAAGGTCTCGACCCGAAACGTCGCCTATTCCTTCTCTCCAGAGATGCTGCCTGACCCGTTGAGTTACTCCAGCATTTTGTGTCTAGCCTACTGCAAATTGATTCTTATTACAGGTAGGCAGCTGAGCAATAATGCAGCAAGGCGTGGAGTTCTTGGTTATCATCCCTTCGACGAGGAATAATGCAACACCAGAATTCTGTTACATAGGAACATAGAAACATAGACAATAGGTGCAGGAGTAGGCCGTTCGGCTGATCACTAAAATCAGTACCCTGTTCCTGCTTTTTCCCCATATCCCTTGATTCCGTTAGCCCTAAGAGCTAAATCTAACTCACTCTTGAAAGCAGAAATTACAAATTATATTCATCCAGCTTCCTAAATCCATAAAGTTACATTGCTGGTTTTGTGTTCAGAATTGCAGAGCGTACATGCGGTCAGGTTCATTTTGTCATACTCTTTCTTCGAAAAGTTAAGGGCCTGTCCCACTTACGTATCCTTGGCACGCAAATTACGCGACCTCGTGGTCGCTCTGAGCCGCGATGGTCCTGCGAAGGTCGGGCGCGATTACATGCGTACCCACCGCCGTCTGGAGCGCGTGACGTCATTTGAAGATGGACACAAAGCTGGAGTAACTCAGCGGGACCGGCAGCATCTCTGGAGAGAAGCAATGGGTGATGTTTCGTGTCGAGGCTCTTCTTCAGTCTGAAAAGAAGGGTCTTGGCCCGAAACGTCACCCATTGCTTCTCTCCAGAGATGCTGCTGGTCCCGCTGAGTTACTCCAACATTTTGTGTCTATCTTCAATTTTTTTGGCCCCGCTCTGGGAGTAGAAATGGGGGCGGTTCCGGACCGCAACGTTCGGCGATCGCTTGCCTGCTTCTGCTGCTGTTGAAGGCGAGACGTTGCGTCGCGCCAGGGTCTTGGGCCTGTCCCACTTTGGCCGTCGGTTCGCCGACAGGCCGTTGGCGCGCGAAGATTTTGTTCACTACAAAAATTTGGATCCCCGCGCAAAGTCGCGCACAACTACATACCCCTCCGTGCTTCTAAGTGGGACCGGCCCCGCACGGCCTTACAATGCCGTACGCCTCAACGCGACCACGAGGTCACGTAATTTGCATGCCAAGGACATTTAAGTGGGACAGGCCCTTTAGGCATTGCTTCAAGTCCCTTCCAAACAGTACCTCTGCTCTGAGCTTTGCTCAGTGCCATGCTGAGAAAGTAAGCATCACAGTGGTGATCATAGGAGCTCACTGTGTGCATGTTGGCTGCTTAGTTTCCTACATTACTTTAGTGACCACAGTTTAAAACACCTTAGTTATCTCATGTGTATAATGACGCCTAAGGAGACCGTTTGGCCCACTGCGCCCATGCTAACCCCCAAGCGAGCAATCCCATTACTATCATCTCCCTCTCAATTTGCTTGTTCCCTTGTGTCTTACTCTCTTTCATATATGACCATGAACTCCCCTTTGATTCCTTTTATCAGCAACCAACATGCCGGTGTAATTTACAACAAATAATTAGCCTACCAGTACATCTTTGGGACGTGGAAGGAATCCAGAGCACTTGGAGGAACTTACATGCTCTGAGGGACCTAAGGTTAGGATTCAACCCTGGAGCTGTACTGCAGCATCGCACACTATTGTATCCCAGTGGGATATCCTTTACATGCCTTCAATAGTAGAGTGGAAAGGGTTACAAAGGAAGTTGTTCCATCCCCAAAAAAAGATACAGAAACATGAATCTAATTAGATTTGAATGCTATTTCTGGTCCCCGTCCATTTTTTGAGTGATGCTTTAATTAATTCCTCTTGAAAGCAGTCACCAGTGACAGCCTGAATCTTTGTGAAAATTAGGCATGCTTCTGATTTTTGCAGAGATGTGGAAATTGAGCAATCAACATTTAAAATAACCAGGGAACTTTAGCTCCAATTTTCCATTAAAAGACTGGCTGATGTACTTGGATCACTGAACTAATTGGAAGTTTGAAATTCCCAAGCACAGGATGAAGTGCAGGCTTCTACTCAGCTGAGCAAGAAGTCTGGGACATAGCACAATGTTGGCAGATTCCAATCCATGTCCAGCAAAGCAGCACAAAATGGTCACACTTTACAGGTACAATGGTCCCATTGATATGAATGACTGTGAACAAGTGAGTTGAAAGACTCTTTCATTACTTTTACAGTATGACTTTATTCCTTTTAGGTGTGTTTCAGAGTTCTCCTACGTCTTAATAGAAACATAGAAACATAGAAAGTAGGTGCGAGAGTAGACCACCAGGCCCATCGAGCCCGCACCGCCATTCGCTCATGGCTGAACACTAAACAGACACCCTTACCCACAAACAGTAGACACAAGACACAGAACACAAGACACTACCCTCCCCTTTATATCGCTATCACCCCTCTCCACCCCAAGAACCGCGTGATCTCCTGGGGGAGGCAAAAAACCGGATAAAAACCCAGGTCCAATTCGGGAAAAAAATCCGGGAAATTCCTCTCCGACCCCAATCCAGGCGATCGACACTTGTCCAGGAGATCACTCAGGTCTTACTATACTAACCATACCTAGGTCCATATCCCTGCCCTCTCCCCGTAGCCCCTTATCCCCTTGGCAGCTAAAAAACCATCTATTTTAGACTTAAATATATTTAATGTTTCTGCTTCCACTGCTCCCTGGGGCAGTGAATTCCATAAATTAACCACCCTCTGAGTGAAGAAGTTCTTCCTCATCTCAGTTTTAAAAGAGCCCCCTCTTATTCTACAACTGTCCCCTAGTTCTAGTTTCCCCGATCATTGGGAACATCCTCGGTGCATCCACCCGATCAAGGCCCCTCACGATCTTATATGTTTCAATGAGATCGCCTCTCATTCTTCTAAACTCCAAAGAGTAGAGTTCCAGCCTACTTAACCTTTCCTCATATGTCAATCCCCTCATTGCAGGAATTAATCTTGTAAACCTTCGCTGCACTGCCTCCAGGGCCAGTACATCCTTTCTTAAGTATGGACCCCAGAACTGTACACAGTATTCCAAATGTGGTCTCACTAATACTGTGTACAGCTGCAGCAAGACCTCCGTGTTTTTATACTCAATCCCCCTAGCAATAAAGGCCAAAACTCCATTGGCCTTCCTGATTGCTTGCTGCACCTGCATACTAACTTTTAGTGATTCATGTACTACTACCCCTAGATCCCTTTGCGTTGCATTACAACGCAGCTCCACCTCATTTAGAAAATAACTTGCCCTATCATTTTTTTCCCAAAGTGAATGACTTCACATTTATTAGTATTAAATTTCATCTGCCAAGTTGTTGCCCACTCACCTAGCTTATCTATATCCTTTTGCAGACTCTTCCTATCCTCCTCATCCCCTACTTTTCCTCCCATTTTTGTATCGTCCGCAAATTTTGATATATTACACTTGGTTCCCTCCTCCAAATCATTTATATAAATTGTGAACAACTGGGGTCCCAGCACCGACCCTTGCGGAACCCCGCTAGTTACCGGTTGCCATCCCGAGTATGAACCATTTATCCCCACTCTCTGCTTCCTATTTGTTAGCCAATCCTCTACCCATGCTAATATATTACCCCCAATCCCATAATTTTTTATTTTTAGCAATAGTCTCTTATGTGGCACCTTGTCAAAAGCCTTTTGGAAGTCCAAGTATACCACATCCACCGGTTCCCCTTTATCCACCCGGGTTGTTACTTCCTCAAAGAATTCGAGCAGATTCGTTAAACAGGACTTCCCCTTCACAAAACCATGCTGGTTCTGTCCGATGAAGTCATGTTTATCCAAGTGCCCCGTTAGTGTTTCTTTAATAATTGTCTCTAACATTTTACCCACCACCGATGTTAGACTAACCGGTCTATAGTTACCCGCCTTCTGTTTACTTCCTTTTTTAAATATAGGTGTTACATTGGCCATTTTCCAATCCACTGGGACCGTTCCTGCCTCCAGGGAGTTTTGGAAAATTATCACCAATGCATCCACAATCCCCACCGCTATCTCCCTCAAGACCCTTGGATGTAATCCATCAGGCCCAGGGGATTTATCCTCCTTCAGTCTCATTAATTTCCCTAATACCACCTCCTTGGTGATCTTAATAGTATTTAGCTCCTCCATTCCTACCGCCCCCTGTTTATCCAGCGTTGGAATATTTTTTGTGTCTTCTATGGTGAAGACTGATACAAAATACTCGTTTAATGCCTTTGCCATTTCCATGTTCCCCACCAACAACTCTCCAGTCTCACCCTCCAATGGACCAACGTTCACCTTAGCCATCCTTTTTCTTTTTATATAGCTATAAAAACTCTTACTATTAGTTTTTATGTTGTTCGCTAAATTCCTTTCATAGTCTATTTTCCCCGTCTTAATTAATCTCTTAGTTATTTTTTGCTGACCTTTAAATGCTTCCCAATCCTCTACCCTCCCACTATCTCTAGCTACCTTATATGCCCTTGCCTTCAGCCGAATACTATCCTTTATAGTTTTACTGAGCCATGGCTGACTGTTCTTTCCCTTACCCCTTTTTTTCTTCATAGGAATAAATTTTTCTTGAAGGTTATACAGTAGATCTTTAAACGTACACCACTGCTCATGTACCGTCTTATTCTTGAGTCTGCTATCCCAGTCAACTTTGATCAGCTCAGTCCTCATACCTTCATAATCCCCTTTATTTAGACTAAGTACCCTAGCCTGAGTTTCAACCTGCTCTCCTTCTATTTGAATATGGAATTCGACCATATTGTGGTCACTTGTTCCCAACGAGTCCCTAACTATGACATTTTTAATTAATCCTGCTTCATTACACAGGACCAGATCCAAGATTGCCTTAATATTTCTGTTATTTATAAGACCATCTGAGCAGAATTAGGCCATTCGATCATTGTTGATATATTTTTCCCTCACATTCCAATTCTCCTGCCTTCTCCCCGTAACCTTTGATTCCCTGACTAATCAAAAACGGATCAATCTCCGCTTTAAACATGCCCAATATCTTGGGCTCCCCAGCCATCTGTGGCAATTAATTATTTGTAACAATGTTCCAATGCTATTGAACATGGGTGAATATCAAGGACGAATGTTCAATTTTTCAAGTTCTGACACCATGAGGTGGTGTTCCTCCAATTTGTGGTGGGCCTCACTCTGACAGTGGAGGAGGCCCAGGACAGAAAGATCAGTGTGGGAATGGGAGGGGGAGTTATAGTGTTTAGCAACCAGGAGATCACATAGGCCCAGGCAGACTGAGCGAAAAGGTGTTCAGAGAAATGAAATGCAAATTGAAGAACAGCACTTCTTATTTTGCTTGGGCAGCTTACAACCCAGCGGTATGAATATTGATTTCTCTAACTTCAAGATCACTTGGCGATTTTTTAGGCGACTGCTGGCATCATATCAGGGTCGCCAAAAGATTTTGAACATTTCAAAATCCAGCGGCGACAAAAAAAAAAGTTGCCAAAATTGAGGAAACACCACGGGTCAATACGTCATCACGCCGCGTCCTGATACGTCAATCAATGATGCCGGCAGTCGCCGAAATAATCGCCAAGTGGGACAGGCCCTTAACCCTTGCTTTCCCTCTCTCCCTGTCCCACCCCCACCCTAGCTCACCGACTAGATTCAATGTCCTCCTGATTAATTTTACTGTTCGTATCCCTCATTGTCACCTTCCCCTCAGCTAACAATGAACCATTGTATATTTTCTTGACCATCGTCTGCTTTGATCTGTTCTTTTCCCACCTTAACTGCTCTTTGTACCCATCCATATCTCTAGTTTCCCTGTCCCCTGACTCTCAGTCTGAAGAAGTCTTGACCCGAAATGTCACCCATTCCTTCTCTCCAGGGATGCTGCCCGACCTGCTGAGTTACTCCAGCATGTTGTATCTATCTTCAGTGTAACCCAGCATCCGCAGTTCCTTCCTTCCTGCAGGTTAGTAGACCTAGTGCTCAGTAGACACCATAATAAATGACACGACGTTTAATAAATAAAACAAAAGCACAATATAGTGCAAAAGCAAAAGCAAAGCCTGAAGTCCCTAGTACAGTCAAGGCAGTTCGTAGCTTGGAGTTTGGAGTTGAAGTTTACATCCTCACGGTGCTTGTATGTGACCATTTTAGGAGGTTTCCTCATATTTACTGCAGCATGGACAGAATGCAATTCTGACCATGAGCCAATGCTGCTCACAGCAAGTCCATGGGGTGGGAGATTGCAACCTTCACGTGGTCCACCCTGTTTCGACTAGTGCAATCAACCCGATGTGCACAAACAAGTAGATGTAGTTTTTCATGCCACTGAATCTACAACTTTAGGCTGTGCACGCCATACGCAAGAAGAAGAAGACAGCAATTCCATCAATCCTATTCACTCATTATTTTCCCTGCAACCCATTCTCTCTCATATCAACACTCCAACCTCCATCGCCCATTCTCCTACACCCACATACCCGAGGTGCAATTTACAGTAGCTATTTAACCTACCGGTATATCTTTGGGGTGTTGGACGAAACCAGAGAACTCAGGCCTGAATTCATGTGGCTACAGGGAGAATGGAGAGGAGTGATAAACTTGCACAACTGGTAGAGTTGCCATCTCACAACTCCAATGATCCAAGTTCAATTCTGACCATTAGTACTGTCAGCGTGGAATCTGCATGTTATCCCTATGATTGAGTGGGTTTTCTCGAGGCGCTCCGGCTTCCTCCCACATCCCAAGGATGGATCTCTGGGGAAAATAAAATGGGATTTGCGTAAGAAGGAACTACGGATTCAGGTTTAAACCGAAGATAGACACACAAAGCTGGAGTAACTCAGTGGGACAGGCAGCATCTCTGGAGAGAAGGAATAGGTGACGTTTTGGGTCAGGCTATTTCTTTGTTCTATATCTCTCTATATCACCGTTTATATCTCTTGTTTCCCTCTCCCCTCACTCTATCTGATGAAGGGTCACGACCCGAAGCGTCAACTATTCCTTTTCTACAGAGATGCTGCCTGTCCCGCTGAGTTACTCCAGCTTTTTGTGTCTATCTTGGGATTTGTGTAACATGGGTGCTTGATGGTTGGCATGGACCAGGTAACCTAAAAAGCCTATATTTGTAATGAGTGCCTCCATGGCTGACTCGATTCAACCCCATCATAGACCCTCAACTACCCCATCAACCCCATCAAAGACCCTCAACTACCCCATGAGCAGGCTGGTTTCCGCCAGGGTCGATCTACTGCGGACCAGGTAACGCTCCTCACCCAAGATATCGAGGACTGCTTTGAGACAAATTAGAAGGCAGGCAGGAGCTGTTCTTATAGAAACATAGAAACATAGCAACATAGAAAATATGTGCAGGAGTAGGCCATTCAGCCCTTCGAGCCTGAACCGCCATTCAATATGATCATCGCTGATCATCCAACTCGGTATCCTGTACCTGCCTTCTCTCCATACGCCCTCATCTCTTTAGCCACAAGGGCCACATCTAACTCCCTCTTAAATATAGCCAATGAACTGGCCTCAACTACTTCCTGTGGCAGAGAATTCCACAGATTCACCACCCTCTGTGTGAATTTTTTTTTCTCATCTCGGTCCTAAAAGACTTCCCCCTTATCCTTAAACTGTGACCCCTTGTTCTGGACTTCCCCAACATCGGAAACAATCTTCTTGCATCTAGCCTGTACAACCCCTTAAGAATTTTGTAAATTTCCATAAGATCCCCCCTCAATCTTCTAAATTCAAGCAAGTACAAGCCGAGTCTATCCAATCTTTCTTCATATGAAAGTCTTGCCATCCCAGGAATCAGTCTGGTGAACCTTCTCTGTACTCCCTCTATGGCAAGAATGTATTTCCTCAGATTAGGAGACGAAAACTGTATGCAATACTCCAGGTGTGGTCTCACCAAGGCCCTGTACAACTGCAGTAGAACCTCCCTGCTCCTATACTCAAATCCTTTTGCTATGAATGCTAACATACCATTCGCTTTCTTCACTGCCTGCTGCACCTGCATGCCTACTTTCAATGACTGGTGTACCATGACACCCAGGTCTCGTTGCATCTCCCCTTTTCCTAATCGGCCACCATTCAGATAATAGTCTACTTTCCTGTTCTTGCCACCAAAGTGGAAAACCTCACATTTATCCACATTATACTGCATCTGCCATGCATTTGCCCACTCACCCAACCTATCCAAGTCACCTTGCAGCCTCCTAGCATCCTCCTCACAGCTAACACTCTTGGACTTGGAGATATTGCATTCAATTCCCTCGTCCAAATCATTAATCTATATTACTAAAAGTCTGATCTTGTCCGCTTTTGGCTCGCTGTGGTGTGATTTCCGAGAGAACGCCGCCATCTACGACTGTCATTTTTGGCCACCTCGCTCAGAGCCCCCCTCCGCCTTCCTGGACCAGAGGATTTTGCCCATCGATGAAAAATCAGAGAGATATTAATGTTTTTAAATAATTTGCAATTCTCTCAGCTGCCCCTGCTGGAGGGAGGGGGAGGGACTATAAAACCTGGAGGTGGTGTGCCTCACTCAGTCTCTGCAAGATGGAGGAAGCCAGAGGTGCATGTCTCTCTGAGCTCTGAATAACACTGAACACATGTCTACTCAACTGCGAGTGCCCTTAATGTTGTTTGAAAATGAAAATATGGTTGGTTTGATGTAAAAAGGCACTGCCTGCAAATGGTGGTTTGGGTGCTTTGGGTTGAAGTAAAAAGGCACTACTGCAAATGGTGGTTTGGGTGCTTTGGCTTGAAGTTAAAAGGCACTACTGCAAATGGTGGTTTGGGTGCTTTGGGTAACTTCCTGTTTGCACTGTATATTGATTTTAGATAAAACGCTACCACTTACGGCTGTGATTTTTGGCCATCTTACTCAGTTCCCCTCCGCTCAGCAGGTGCAAAGGATTCACCCATCAATGAAAAATAAAAGTGTTATTAGTGTTTAAAAAATGTTGAGAATCTCTCTCCTGTCAATCACGCCATGAAGGCCACACCTTTTCCGGTGGGAGGTGGAGGGGTTATAAAACTCATAGTGTGGGTGTGGCTCACTCTCTGCATGATGGGGAGTGAGAGGTCATGGCTGTCTGAGCTGTGAATCAACTGAACACACTGAATGTCTACTGAACTGTGAGTTTGGTGTTTTGTGTGGTTTTATGGTGGTTTTATGGTGGTTTTATGGTGGTTTCACCTTGCTTGAAATGGTATAAAACTGCATTTGAAAGTGGTGGCCTTGCACCCTGCATGAAATGGTATGAAACTGCATTTGAATGTGGTGGCGTTGCAACCTGCATGAAATGGTATGAAGCTGCATTTGAATTTGGTGGCCTTGCACCCTGCTTGAAATGGTATGAAACTGCACTTGAATTTGGTGGCCTTGCATCCTGCTTGAAGTGGAATGAAACTGCACTTGAATTTGACGGCCTTGCGCCCTGCTTGAGGTGGTATGAAACTGCATTGAATTTGGTGGCCTTGCACTCTGCTGAAAGTGGTATGAAACTGCACTTGAATTTGGTGGCCTTGGATCGAGCTTGATGTGGTATGAAACTGCACTTGAATTTGGTGTCCTTGCACCCTGCTTGAAGTGGTATGAAACTGCACTTGAATTCGGTGGCCTTGCACCCTGCTTGAAATGGTAGGAAAATCGATTTGATTTAGTGGCCTTGCACCCTGCTTGAAATGGAATTTCAAGGCTTAGCCATGAGTCAACTGCCAGCCCACCAGCCGTGAGTGGGCTGCCTGCACATCAGGCTTGAGGGACTGAGTTTCCACCCCAAAAACCCATACCAGCACTCCAGAAAGCCCCCCCACTGGCCACCAATATTGGAATTGGTGGAGAGGTGGAATATTGCGTTGGGGGACCAGCCCTCCGGTGTGAACATGGGACCCAATGGGTCCCACTTAGTCTAGTATATATTGTAAATAGCTGGGGTCCCAGGACTGAGCCTTGCGGTACCACACTAGTCACTGCCTGCCATTCTGAAAAGGACCCGTTTAATCCTACTCTTTGCCTCCTGTCTTCCAGCCAGTTCTCTATCCACATCAATACTAAACCCCCAATACCATGTGCTTTAAGTTTGCAAACTAATCTCTTATGTGGGACCTTGTTGAAAGCCTTATGAAAGTCCTGATATAACACATCCACTGGTTCTCCCTTATCCACTCTACTAGTTACATCCTCGAAAAATTCTATAAGATTCGTCAGACATGATTTACCTTTCATAAATCCATGCTGGCTTTGTCCAATGATTTCAACACTTTCCAAATGTGCTGCTATCCCATCTTTAATAACTGACTTTATTAAACTGACTTTAATAACCATCTTTAATTACAGACCAGTTAGTCTAACATCGGCAGTGGGGAAAATTTTCCCCACTACCGATGTTAGACTAACTGGTCTGTAATTCCCCGTTTTCTCTCTCCCTCCCTTTTTAAAAAGTGGGGTTACATTAGCTACCCTCCAATCCTCAGGAACTACTCCAGAATCTAAAGAGTTTTGAAAAATTATCACTAATGCATCCAATATTTCTGGGGCTACTTCCTTAAGCACTTTGGGATGCAGCCTATCTGGCCCTGGGGATTTATCGGCCTTTAATCCATTCAATTTACCTAACACCGCTTCCCAACTAACCTTGATTTCACTCAGTTCCTCCATCACATTTGACCCCCGGTCCCCTGCTATTTCCGGCAGATTATTTATGTCTTCCTTAGTGAAGACAGAACCAAAGTAGTTATTCAATTGGTCTGCCATGTCCTTGTTCCCCATGATCAATTCGCCTGTTTCTGACTGCAAGGGACCTACATTTGTTTTAACTAATCTTTTTCTCTTCACATATCTATAAAAGCTTTTGCAGTCAGTTTTTATGTTCCCTGCCAGTTTTCTTTCATAATCTATTTTCCCTTTCATAATTAAGCCCTTTATCCTCCTCTGCTGGACTCTGAATTTCTCCCAGTACCCTGGTAGGCTGATTTTTCTGGCTAATTTGTATGATTCATCTTTTGTTTTAATACTATCCCTGATTTCCCTTGTTATCCACAGATGCACTACCTTCCCTGATTTATTCTTTTGCCAAACTGGGCTGAACAATTGTTGTAGTTCATCCATGCAGTCTTTAAATGCCTTCCATTGCATATCCACCGTCAACCCTTTAAGAATCAATTGCCAGTCTATCTTGGACAATTCACGTCTCATACCCTCAAAGTTACCTTTCTTTAAGTTCAGAACCCTTGTTTCTAAATTAACTATGTCACTCTCCATCCTAATGAAGAACTCAACCATATCTTGCCCAAGGGGCCACGCACAACAAGACTGCTAGCTAACCCTTCCTCATTACTCAATACCCAGTCTAGAATAGCCTGCTCTCTCGTTGGTTCCTCTACATGTTGGTTTAGAAAACTATCCCGCATACATTCCAAGAAATCCTCTTCCTCAGCACCCCTGCCAATTTGATTCACCCAATCTATATGTAGATTGAAGTCACCCATTATAACTGTTTTACCTTTGTTGCACGCATTTCCAATTTGCTGTTTGATGCCATCCCCAACTCCACTACTACTGTTAGGTGGCCTGTACACAACTCCCACTAGCGTTTTCTGCCCCTTAGTGTTTCGCAGCTCTACCCATATCGATTCCACATCCTCCAAGCTAATGTTCTCCAGGCATCCTTCAAGCTAATATAGATCTGACAGCTGCCTATGACACTGTGTGGCACCAGGGACGTACTGCAAAGCTACTTCGGGTGCTGCCAGACAGGCGCATGGTACGTTACATCGTGGAGCTGATATCAAACCGCAGCTTTGTGCTTAAGACCAGTGATGGACAGCAGAGTAGGCTACGTAGACTGAAGAATGGCATCCCACAGGGATCGGTCTTGGCTCTGCTGCCTTTCAACGTGTACATTCATGACCTCCCAGAGACCATCACTGTAAAATATGGGTATGCTGACGATCTAGCCATCCTGATGAGAAACAAAGAGTGGAAGACAGTCAAAAACTGCTGGAGTCAAGACATGGGGACTTTGGCAGTATACCTATGACAGTGGCTAAAGCTGAGCAAACAAAGCTGAGCTGAGCAAAACAGTGTCAACAGCATTCCATCTAAACAACAAGGAAGCTAAGCGAGAGCTAGCTGTCTTCGTTAACAACAGGCGCATGGACTTCCAACGAACTTCCACTTACCTCAGCGTAAAGCTGGACAGGTCGCTTACATTTCGTCAACTCCCGGCTGGTCTCCGCGACAAGGGCCTGGCACGTAGCGGCCTCATCCGACGCATGGCAGGAACAAGTTGGGGAGCCAGTCCATCAACTCTTCGCTCCTCTGCCTTAGCTCTTGTGTATGCCCCAGCTGAGTACTGCGCACCCGTATGGAGTAGAAGTAGACAAACTATCCTAGTAGACACGAGCCTGAATAGCACCTTGTGTACCATCACTGGGTGCCTTCAACCTACCCCAGTCGAGCAACTCCCTATACTTGCAGGCATTCCGCCTACAGGGATCCGAAGCCAAGCAGCAACTCTGGCACTATCTCATCGTGCCATGGACCCAGATCACATCCTCCATCAGGTTATCAGCAGAGAGCAGAGGCCACCCTGACTGAAGTCCCGTCACCCCTTTGCTCCACATGGAAAACAACTCCTAACATCCATCCAGCCAACTGGGACAACAGCACACTGGATAGCCACCAAGTGGACATAGGAGTGGAAGGCAACCTCATCTCCATTACACAGCTACATCTCTTCACCAGATAAAAGCTGTCCTGGGTCTGATCTCCCCAGAGGAGCATGGGTGAAGCTCAACAGACTTGGTACTGGAGTAGGGCGTTTCAATGCCAGCATGTGGAGATGGGGGCTCCGCCAGAGCCCAGCCTGTGAATGCAGAGCAGAACAACAGGCAGCCAACCATGTCATCTCTGGGTGCCCGCTCTACCACCCACCAAATGGAGCTCAGGGCCTGGCAGACATTGACGCAGAGACAACAACCTGGCTGCTCAACACCGGCTTGGGATCAAACTATTCCTTTGGTTTATGTTTCATTCTCAAGAAGAAGGCAAGAAGAAGACTAGAAGGAGACTGGATTCATAACATGTAAACTCCACAAAGGCTACTCCATACAGTTAGTCAGGATTGAACTTTGCTTTTAATATTAAACTTAATCACTTATGGGCATACTGTATTTAAGTCGCTTTAAAATATTACTTAAGATGACATTTAAAAGCTTTTAAGAAAATGACAGAGTATGCCAGTGAAACTAGTAAATGGGTTTGAATAGATTTCTAAATCATTTATATTTATTTAAAATTGAGTTATTTCCAGTTGGTGAGCAAGGTTATTTGATTAAAGATGCTAATATTTTGTGATAAATCTATTTTCAACTGTATTAATAAAACTGCTCGTCCACATGACAATGCCATTTTTAACTGCGCAGGATACTTTCTAACATCTTCTGACATTTATATAGACTCATGTTGTATTTTGTTTAGCAAGTTTACGCCAAAACCTGAGGAAACTCATTCGTACAAAAATATATAGTACATTTAGGTGAAACTTTCACCCATTTTCACCCAAATCAGAAACTCTTGGTCAACATGTGGACTTATCTAGGTAGTGTTTTAATTTATTTACTTCAATACTATAGGAAGGGACATAAATTCACCTCAATCACCAGTGTTTCATGTGTATTGACCTCTTCTTCTGGAAATAAATGTCAAATGGAGGTTATAGCACAACCTTTACAACACAAGAAGATAGACACAAAAAGCTGGAGTAACTCAGCAGGTCAGGCAGCATCTCTGGAGAGAAGGAATGGGTGACGTTTCGGGCCAAGACCCTTTTTCAGACAGAGTCAGGGGAGAGAGAGAAACTAGAGATATGAAAAGGTACCAAGAACAAGGTATCAGGGAAAGATGGAGCCCACAATTGTCCATTGTTGGCTGGGGAGAAGGTGATAACAAGTGGATACAAACAGTGCAACTAGTACGACCACTAGGATGGGGGAGGGATGGGGAGAGAGGGGATGCAAGGGTTACTTGAAGGTGGAGAAATCAATATTCATACCGAAAGTAGACAAAAGTGCTGGAGAAACTCAACTGGTGCAGCAGCATCTATGGAGTGAAGGAAATAGGCAACGTTTTCTTCAGACTGATGTAGGGTGGGGTGGGGGAGAAGAAAGGAGAAAGGAAGAGGAGGAGGCAGAGGGCTGAGGGAGAGCTGAGAAGGGGAGGAGACAGCAAGGGCTACCAGAAATTGGAGAAGGCAATGTTTATACCGCTAGGATGCAGACTACCCAAGCGGAATATGAGGTGCTGCTCCTCCAATTTCCGGTGGTGCTCACTCTGGCCATGGAGGAGGCCCAGGACAGAAAGGTCAGATTTGGAATGGGAGGGGGAGTTGAAGTGCTGAGCCACAGGGAGATCAGGTTGGTTAATGCGGACCGAGCAGAGGTGTTCGGCGAACCGATCGCCAAGCCTACGCTTGGTCTCAACGATGTAGATCAGCTGACATCTAGGGCAGTGGATGCAATAGATGAGGTTGGAGGAAGTGCAGATGAACCTCTGTCGCACCTGGAACGACTGTTTGGGTCCTTGAATGGAGTCGAGGGGGAAGGTAAAGCGACAAGTGTAGCATTTCTTGCGGGTGCAAAGGAAAGTGTCCGGGGAGGGGGTGGTGCGGGAGGGAAGGGATAATTGACCAGGGAGTTATGGAGGGAGCGGTCTTTGCGGAAAGCGGACAAGGGGGGAGATGGGAAAATATGGCGAGTGGTGGGGTCACGTTGGAGGTGACGAAAATGATGGAGCACTATTTGTTGTATGTGACGGCTAGTGGGATGGAAGGTGAGGACTAGGGGGACTCTGCCCTTGTTGCGAGTGGGGGATGGGGAGAGAGAGCAGTGTTACGGGGTATAGAAGAGACCCTAGTGAGAGCCTCATCTATAGTAGGGGAGGGGAACCCCCGTTCCCTGAAGAATGAAGACATTTCAGATGCCCTGGTGTGGAACGCCTCATCCTGGGAGCAGATGCGGCGTAGACGGAGGAATTGGGAGTGGGGGTTGGAGTCCTTACAGGAAGCAGGGTGGGAAGAAGTGTAGTCTAGATAGCCATGGGAGTTAGTGGGATTATAGTGGATGTCGGTCAGAAGTCTATCACCTGCGATGGAGATAGTGAGGTCAAGAAATGGTAGGGAAGTGTCAGAAATGGTCCAGGTGTATTTGAGTGCCAGATGGAAGTTAGTGGTGAAGCGGATGAAGTCAGTGAGTTGTGTGTGGGTGCAGGAGGTGGCACCAATGCAATCGTCGAGGTAGCAGAGGTAGAGGTCGGGGATGGGGCCCGGGTACGTCTCGAACAATGATTGTTCGACATACCCTACAAGGAGGCAGGCATAGCTGGGGCCCATGCGTGTGCCCATAGCTATGCCTTGTATTTGGAAGAAATGGGAGGAGTCAAATGAAAAGTTATTAAAGGTGAGGACCAGCTCCGCAAGGCGGAGGAGGGTATCAGTGGACGGGTATATGTTGATTCTCCGGTCGAGGAAGAACCGGAGGGCTTTGAGACCCTCCTGGTGGGGGATGGAGGTGTAGAGTGACTGGACGTCCATGGTGAAGATGAGAGGATGGGGGCCTAGAGAGTGGAATGCGCAGAGACGACGGAGAGTGTCTGAGGTGTCTTGAACATAGGTATGGAGGGATTTAACCTGGGGGGATAGGATGGAGTCGAGGTATGTGGAAATGAGTTCGGTAGGGCACGAACAGGCAGAGGCAATGGGTCTCAGGACAGTCAGGTGTGTGGATTTTGGGGAGAAGGTAAAATCGGGCCGTGCGGGGCTGGGGAATGATGAGGTTGGAGGCTTGGGAGGGCAGGGAGCCGGAATTGATGAAGTCAGTGATGGTGCTAGAGATAGTGTCCTGGTGCTTGTCTGGTGGGTCATGGTCCAGGGATAAGTAGGAGGAGGTGTCCGAGAGTAGGCGCGAGGCTTCAGCCTTGTAGAGATCAACGCGCCAGACTACCATGGCACCTTCCTTGTTGGCGGGTTTGATAACCCAGTCTGGGTTGTTGCGGAGTGAGTCGATGGCTGTACGTTCAGGGGGGGGAGAGGTTAGAGTGAGACAGGGGAGTGGAGAAGTTGAGGCGGTTGATGTCCCGCCAGCAGTTTTGAATAAAAAGGTCTAAAGCTGGAAGATGGCCATGAGGGGGGGTCCAAGAGGAGGGGGTCCATTGGAAACGGGAGAAGGGATCAGCAATGGGGGACGAGGGCTCCTTCCCATGGAAGTACGCTGTGAGGCGGAGGCGACGGTAGAAGAGCGCCAAGTCATGGTGGGCGCGGAACTCGTTGAGGTGGGGACGGAGGGGGACAAAGGTAAGGCCTCAATATTCAACATTCATACCGCTGGGTTGTAAGCTGCCCAAGTGAATATGAGGTGCTGTTCCTTCAATTTGAGTTTGGCCTCACTCTGACAATGGAGGCGGCCCAGGACAGAAAGTGTGGGAATGGGAAGGGGAGTTCAAGTGATTGACCAGAAAATCGCATAGGCCATGGCGGTCTGAGCGAAGTTGTTGAACGAAACGAACACATGCAGTAAAAAAAAACATGGATGAAGTTCTATCCCTATTTGTCATAGTGACTAAAAATAATTGAATTACACATGTAAGGTCATGCCATAGCTGACAATGGGCAGAGAAGAGGCAGGGGGAGCGGTTGGACATAATGTGCGAGTTGCAATCATAAACACAGCTGGGAACCTGGAACTAATTCTCCCTCCTAACCCCATTCTCCTGCCTTCTCCCCATAACCTCTGACACCTGCACTAATCAAGAATCTATCTATCTCTGCCTTAAAAAGATCCACTGACTTGGCCTGCACAGCCTTCTGTGGCAAAGAATTCCACAGATTCACCACCCTTTGACTAAAGAAATCTCTCCTCATCTCCTTCCTAAAAGAGCGTCCTTTAATTCTGAGGCTATGACTTCTAGTTCTAGACTCTCCCACTAGTGGAAACATCCTCTCCACATCCACTCTATCCAAGCCTTTCACTGTTCTGTATGTTTCAATGAGGTCCCCTCCTCATCCTTCTAAATTCCAGCGAGTACAGGCCCAGTGCCAACAAACGCTCATCGTAGGTTCACCTACTCATTCCTGGTAGACAAAAATGCTGGAGAAACTCAGCGGGTGAGGCAGCGCCTATGGAGCGAAGGAATCGGTGACATTTCGGGTCGAGACTCTTCTTTAGACTGGATTCGTACTCATTCCTGAGATCATTCTTGTAGGTTCAGTGCTTAGTCAGCGCTGCATTGTCAAAGGTGCCATCTTTCAGCTCATACAATAAACCCCGACACTTCATATCAATTCAATGCAGGCAGAGGAGATTAGCTGAACTTAGTGTTATGTTTTACTTCGGAGTCACGTGAGTGACTACGTGAAGAACCCCGCCAGTGCGCCTGAGCGTCATTACGTCAGACGCCTTGACGCAAACGGACGTGAGGAGCTCTGCTCCTCCAGTGGTTTGTAGTTTTTACAACTATAAGGTAAGTAGAAATTTTTTAAAGTATTTCCAGGTCCGTTTTCTGTGGGTCTATGGGATCTTTCCACAGACGCCATGGAAAAAACGGGCAGGGGGAAGAGGCGTGCAACACAGCCGACAGAAAGTCTGGAATCTCCGGGTACAAGCCAGCCACCTCTAACCCCGGTACAGTCGCCAGCGGTGAGCATAGCGACTGTGGACCTGGGGCTGATGAAAACTCAGTCAGCGCCTGTCGGGCGAAAGGCCAAGTTTAAATCCAGACGGCCCACGGAGGAGGAGTCCCAGGCAATGGAAGCTCCAGGGCTAGATACTGCCTTTGTGCGTATTAGCCAGATGGAAAGCCTTCTGCATAGGCTGTTGGAACAAAGTACACTCAGGGAGTGTACGGAAATACAAGCTGCTGGAAGCAGCCTAACAGCACCTGGCACAGGGCTGATGGAATGCACCGTCAGAGATGAGGAGAGTGCTATGGGTCATGAGAGTTCAGACCCTGACTCTGACGGTGATGCTATACAAGGTGAAGAACTGCAGATACCAGATATTCCACCACTGGCAGTACGATTCGCTGCCCCGTCAGGGTCAGGAGAGCCACTAGGAGATGAGCTGGCCTCCTTAATAAATTACTTGGTTTCCCATCAGCTGGAACAGCAGGAGATGGATGATACTGCAAAAAAGCATGAGAGCCCAAGCAACTGTCTGTTGCTGAAAGCACCAGCAGTGAATCAAATCATCTGGAATCAATTGAGTATGAATATGAGAACTCAAGAATTAAAATTGCAGAGAATATTAAAGCTGCTGGGTTCTGGAATTACTGCTTTTGCCAGAATAGCAGATAAAAGCCAAGAGATGACGGAGTTGCATTAGGAAGCGCTAGGGTTGCTATGCAGCTCCCACTTCGAGGTCAATTGTCTGAGGAAAAGTGTTATACGCCTACTATGAATCCAAAATTCGCAGCACTCTGCAAACCAAGTAATATACAATTACCCAACTTACTCTTTGGAGAGGATCTCGGGAGACGTATTAAAGAGTTGGAAGATGAAGCGAAAACAGGATTGATGAAGACATCAATGGTTGTAAAGTCTGTAAAGAGGAAGTATCCTTTCAGACGTCATATGGATCCTGGACCAAGTCGCTCATCAACGCAGGGACGTAGTTGGCGGCCTGCAGCGGGAGCAAGTACCAGTGGGCGTGCTTCCGGGAGAACCCAGGAATCTCAGGGTACTCAAATGACTCAAGAGGTAGGTGGACCTGGTTCTCATGGGAACATACTAACTGGATTAAGTCCAAAAGTTGGAGGCAGGTTACATTTAATAATATTAAATGTAACCTGCATTTATAATAATTGGAAGAAAATTACTTCAGATGTGGTAATCCTGAATAATATACAAGGATTTTGAATTGAATTCAATCCAAATTATGATTTGCCTGTTCAGCATGTTCCTAGCCGAACTCTCCACTTTGTACAAAAAAAAGTGATGGAGGTTCAGGTCGCACTTGAAACCCTATATAAAAAAGGGGTTATTGAAAAATCAGTCTACCAAAGTCACCAATTTGTGTCAAATATATTCCCTCGATCAAAAAAGGATGGAGGATGTAGGATTATTCTAGACTTGACAAATCTGAATCCTTTTGTGCAATTTAGACATTTTAAAATGGAGACATTTGTGACTGCCAAACAGCTTATTTCAGAAGCATGTTATATGGCAACTATAGACTTGAAAGATGCATATTATTCAGTGTCTGTTCATTCAGAAGATAGGAAGTATCTTAAATTTAAATGGATGAACCAGTTGTGGCAGTTCAAAGCTCTGCCTAATGGGTTAACGTCTGCACCCAGAATATTCACAAAATTGTTAAAACCAATTCTGGGCTTGCTGAGAAGCCAGGGGCATGTACTAATGGCATACTTGGATGTTGTCTTGATTATAGGAAAGACAAAACAGTCAACAGAAGCATCTGTTGCAGTTGTGAAATCAACCTTTGAAAGTTTGGGGTTTCTAATTCATCCAAAGAAATCAAGGTTAACACCATGTACCTCTATTAATTATTTGGGGTTCACAATTGATTCAGTCCAAATGAATATTACTTTGCCCAGGGAAAAAAGGGTGGATTTGATTAAAGATTGCAGTAATCTCCTAAACGAGCAAAACCCCTCAATTAGACAGGTGGCTCGTGTACTGGGAAAATTAGTAGCAACATTCCCAGCAGTCCAATTCGGACCATTACATTATCAACAGCTGCAGAGACTTAAAGAACAGGCACTGAGAATGCATGTTGGTCATTTTGATAGAACCATGCAACTAACAACAAATGCTGTTTCTGATCTGCAGTGGTGGATTTTACTTCGGAGTCACGTGAGTGACTACGTGAAGAACCCGTCCAGCACGCATGCGCGACATTAGCGTTCACGCAGTGCAACAGCGACGACCGGGAGTACAGGCGCTCCCGCTACACGTCGGTGAAAACTAAACAGCGGACCATCAGGTAAGTCTTACACTGAGGTCGTAATCAGCAAGCTGTGCTCTGCTCTCTATTCCAGAGGAACTGGGAAAATGAGCAGCACGGCAAAGGAGAAAACCGCCCCCCGTTCGACTCCAACAGAACGGGAGTGTTCCATCAGTGGGGGGCGAGAGGCGGCACCTGGACCGTATATGCGGCGGTCCACCCTCATCGAGACCGAGCCGAGCCCAGTACCGCTAGCGCAGCCTGATGAGCGGCAGCGGGCTGGAGGAAAAGTTAAAAAAATATATATATATATACTTAAAAAAAAAAAAAAACGGCCGGTTATGTCTGACTCCGATGAGGAGGGTCTGCCTTAGAGCGGCAGAGCTAGCCGCCTGAGCCGAATGGAAAGGCTCATGGAGCAACTGCTCCAGCGAGACTTGCTTCAGGAGCTAGAGCAGTCTCGCCAGGGGGATCAGGCACTCCCACAGCAGTGCTCTACAATGCACTGGCCATCGCTTTCCCCTCAAAGCAGGGCAGCGTTGGCGACCAGGGCTGGGCTGGTCAGGAACAGGGGTCATTGGCTGAAGATGTCGGGAGTACGCTTGGGGTACAGGATCAGGATGAGCTGCTGGGTGTGGAGATTCGCTACGTGGTTTCACCACGAGCAGGGCGGCCATTGGAGCCAAAACTGGCGGCCAGCATCAACCACCTGTCCCTCAAACCCCTACAAGACAGGTACTTAATGAGGCACTAGAGCTGGAAAACTGCAGTTCGCTCAATGTACCGGCTGTTAACAGCCAAATCTGGGGGGGGGGGGACAGAGTATCCGGAACCAGGAGCTAAAATCCTCAAGCTCCTGACGACAGGGATAACAGCCTATGCTCGTTCCGTGGATGGGGTGGATATAACCACAAACCAGCAAGACACTCTGGCTCTGCTGTGCTACACCCAATATGAGATAAACAACCTCCGCAAGGAGAGAATAAGACCTGCCCTCAATCCCAGATTTGCAGGACTGTGTAAAACACCGGCCTCAGGGCCGCAGATCCTGTTATTTGGAAGGACAAGTGAAAGACCTGGAGGAAGAGTCCAAAGCATTTGGCCTCATGAGGCCCCGGAACAAGCAGACCCACACAAAAAAACAGACGGCAGTACCCCACCGCGTCCACCAGTCAAGGTCAAATTTATGTAACTGGTGAAAGCTCGGGGTCCGCATACTATCCCCGAAAGCCTTTTTAGGCCAGGGCCCAGAGCGGACCCCATGGAAAATGCGCCACCCCCAATCAGCAGTACATCAGCAGTACATCCAGCAGTATAACGACGGATGAACAAACGGAAGAAAGGAACACTACCATAACTATGGAGGTAGGTGGGTCTGGTTCCTAACAGCATGTAAATGGGGAACTGTACTAACAGGAGGTGTCTCATGAATGATAGTTATATACTTAACAGTATTCGGGGATACAAAATAGAGTTCATTCAAGAAAACATGCCACCAGTTCAGCACGTACCCCAAAGGGTCTTTACCCTCTCAGTCAAAGAGAACTAGAGGCTCAAGCAGAACTGGTGAGGTTACTTACAAAGGGTGTCATTGAGAAATCCAAACATGATCCTTTGGAATTTGTCTCAAATATATTTACCAAAAGCAAAAAAGATGGTGGATGTCGCATCATCATTGACTTAACCTCACTAAATACCTTTGTTAAGTATGTACATTTCAAAATGGAAACATTTGTAACTGCTAAACAACTGATTTCCAAAGGATACTTTATGGCAAGCATTGATTTAAAAGATGCCTACTATTCAGTACCCATTCACAAGGGTCATCGCAGATACCTGAAAATTTACCTGGATGGGGCAACTATGGCAGTATAAAGTGTTGCCTAATGGTTTGACATCAGCCTTAGACTATTTACCAAGATATTAAAACCAGCCTTGGCAACATTAACGAAACAAAGACATATTGTCATGGCGTAACTTGATGATATCCTAATAGTTGGCAAAACCATGGAGTTGGCTAAATCAGCTGTATTAGCTACCAAACAATTGTTTGAAACCCTGCGTTTGTCATACATCCAGATAAATCTAAGTTGACGCCATCCACAACTATGGACTATCAGGGATTCACAATTAACTCAATCCACATGTCTGTAACGTTGCCAAAAGGTAAAGTAGCAGAATTGGCACAGATGTGCAACAATTTAATGGTAAACAATCGACCAACCATCCGACAAGTGGCAAGAGTAATTGGCAAAATGGTAGCAGCATTTTCAGCTACACAATTTGGACTCCTGCACTATCATCACCTACAAAGGGCAAAAGTACAGGCGTTGAAACGACATGCAGGTCACTTTGACAGATCCATGAAACTACCCATTGAAGCAATATCAGAGTTACAATGGTGGATATAACACATTTGGCATAGTTCCAGCCCTATCATCATCAATAACCCAACGTTAACTATACAAACAGATGCCAGTGCTCAAGGCTGGGGAGCAACTAATACCATATCCAGCACAGGTGGTAGATGGACTAAGCTAGACTCGTCTTTACTACAAACACTGGGCATAAATTATTTGGAAATGTTGGGTGCGTTTTATGGTTTTAAAGCATATTCTAGGAATATGCACAACTTGCATGTTCATTTACAAATTGATAATATCACGGTGGTGGCCTATATTAACCATATGACCGGAATAAAATCGATATCATGTGACAATTGGGTCAACACGATCTAGTAATGGTGGGTCGATAGACATATTTGGCTATCAGCAACTTACCTACCAGGTAAGCTAAATACAGTGCCAGGTCACGCAAATTCAATGATAAACACCGAATGGATGTTAAATCCTAGAGCTTTTGCTAAAATTACAAACCAATATGGCACACCAGATATCGATCTCTTTGCATCCAGACTAAATCACCACGTACCAATGTATGTCCCTTGGGAACCACACCCTGAGGCAGCAGCGATAGATGCATTCGCGCTGAACTGGGGGACCGATTTCTTCTATGCTTTTTCCCCTTCTGCCTTAATCTGTAGGGTACTACGCAAAATACAGATGGACTCTGCTTCAGGTATTTTGATAGTACCAACTGGCCTACACAGCCATGGTTCCCAGTGGTCCTCGACATGGTCATCGAAACTCCTATGACCTTTCCCAGTAGCCCAGGCCTATTGACGCACCCTGTATCAGGCATAAGTCATCCATGCCATGGCAAAATTAACCTACTGGGTTGCAGATTATCAAAAGACCACTGCTGGGACTGGGATTGTCTGACAGGACCATCAACATGATGACACCGTATGTCCACCAGGAAACAATACCTATCGAGCATCAGGAAGTGGGAAAGATACTGCTCGACTACTGGGACAACAGGCCATAGGGTCTCACCCGCTGGTGATCAAACTCATGAGGAGTATCGTCAACTCCAACCCTCTTAGACCTAGGTATACACAAATCTGGGATGTCAGTGTGGTCCTGACATACCTAAGGGGATGGTCCCCAGCCAGGTCTCTCACCCTGGAAAAGCTAACCCTGAAAACGGTCATGCTGATGCCACTAGTCTCAGCACAAAGAGTCCAGTCCCTCCACTTACTGCGACTGGACAACATGGTTATAACACCAGACCGGGTCTCATTCACCATTCAGGAGCTGCTAAAGCAGAGCAAGCCAGGAACTTGAGTCCTAGTTATGGATTTCCGGGCATACCCACCTGACCTACGGTTGTGTGTCATGACTCACTTATTCACTTACATCAACACAACAAGAGATTCTCGAGGGAGAAAGGAAAAAAAAAAAAAAAAAAAAAAAAAGCCTTATGGGTCAGCCACAAGAAACCTCATGGTTGGGTGTCGAGCCAAACCATCTCGAGATGGCTCAAGCAGGTACTGGGAGCTGCTGGAGTAGATACTGATGTATATACATCTCACTCCGCCAGGGCAGCATCCACATCGGCGGCTAAACGAATGAACATGGAGAAAACGTTCCAAACGTTCTACCACAAGCCGCTAGCAGAACCTGTGTTATTTGCAGAAAGAGTTTTAAAATCTGCAAAAATATATAATTTAAGCCCGGGGGAGCATTTTGTCTTTTGTTATTGTTTAATAGATACCATTATTGTTTACAAACAGATTATGGTTGATTACGATAACATACTTCCTCCCTTGAATGACTTTGGCAGCGAGTGAAGTATGAACTGTTACACGGTTTGAAATCACAGAGCTTTAAAATCTTCACGTAGTCACTCACGTGACTCCGAAGTAAAATAGTAAGATTAAACGAGAACTTACCAGTTTGAAGTTTGATCTGTATTTTATGAGGAGTTACGATGAGGGATTACGTGCCCTCCGCTCCCACCCTCAAATATATAGATCAACAGGTATCTCAGTTCTCCTTTTCTTTACTATGTTTATTTCAATTATTGTGTTTCCTGTGATTCCACACCGCTGCTTTGAAGAATGTCGCGCATGCGTGCTGGACGGGTTCTTCACGTAATCCCTCATCGTAACTCCTCATAAAATACAGATCAAACTTCAAACTGGTAAGTTCTCGTTTAATCTTACTATTATACATGTCTCAAGCAGTTCCAGCAAAGTGCTGATTGAACAACCTTCCATGATATTACAAACTGATGCCAGTGCACTAGGATGGGGTGCAACTGACTTAACATCTAGCTGCTGAGGCAGATGGAATCAGGAAGAGTCATTGTTACTGCAGACATGGGGAATTAACTATTTGGAGCTTCTAGGATGTTTCTATGGGCTCCAAGCTTACTGTTCTAACACAACTAATAAGCATGTTCAAGTTCAAATTGATAACACAACAGCAGTTGCCTATATTAATCATATGGGTGGAATCAAGTCGGTGTCATGTGACAAAATGGCTAATCAAATTTGGTCTTGGTGTATTGAAATGAATATTTGGATTTCAGCTATCCATCTACCAGGTAGAATGAATACGATAGCAGACACCAGGTCACGAAAGTTCCATGATAATAAAGAATGGATGTTGAATCAAGAGGTATTCAATGATATAGTAATCAGATTCGGAATGCCCGACATCGACTTGTTCGCATCTAGGCTGAATCATCAGCTAGCGAGATATGTGTCATGGAAACCAGATCCAGGAGCAGTGGCGATTGATGCTTTCTCGCCACATTGGGGTGGTATGTTTTCATTTATATTTCCACCTTTCTGCCTCATAAGCCGATGTTTGCTTAAAATCAGGCAAGATGCTGCTTCAAGGGTATTAGTAGTACCAGATTGGCCTACACAACCATGGTATCCATTGATATTAGAATTAACATCACAAAAATTGATGAAAGTCCCAAAAAGAAAGAATCTATTGCTGCACCCTGTAACAGGGGAACAACATCCATTATATGACCGTTTGGGTTTGTTGATTTGCAGGTTTTAAGAAGGCCTTTTTTGGGGCGAGGACTGTCTGAGCGTACTGTGGACATGCTTACGGCAGCCTGGAGGAAGAGCACTCAAAAACAGTACCTTTCTTATATTAAGAAATGGGAAGAATTCTGTGTACAGAAAAATGTGGAATATAGTACTGCAGATATTTCAGATGTTGTAGAATTTCTGTCAAAACTTTATTATGATGAAGGTCTGAGTTGTAGTGCAATTAATTCAGCCAGAAGTGCATTGTCCTCATATTTGGTTCTGGATTCAGAAAGAAACCCAATTGGGTCACACCCACTTGTTTCCAGACTAATGAAAGGAATCTTTAATTCCAGACCACCAAAACCTAGGTACATGACAATCTGGGATGTAAGTGTGGTGCTGAAACTACTTCATGAATGGTCACCAAGTGTGTCTTTACCTTTGGCCAAGCTCAGTATGAAATTAGTCATGCTTATGGCATTAGTGACAGCACAACGAGTGCAAACACTTGGGAAATTACAAATAGACAGGATGGAAGTAACTGAAGACAAGGTTACATTCTATATCTATGACCTACTAAAGCAAAGTAGGCCAGGTGTGACAGGATTTAAAATTGTGCTAGCAGCATATCCAAATGATCCTTGTCTCTGTGTTAAAACATATTTGTTACAATACATTGAGGTCACAAAGACTTTAAGAAATATGGAAACTGGGTTGTTGATCACACACAAGAAACCACACAAGAGAGTTTCAGTACAGACTATTTCCAGATGGTTAAAAGAAGTCTTAAAAGCTGCTGGTATTAACACTGATGTTTTTACGTCTCACTCGACTAGGGCAGCAGCAACGTCGGCGGCCTGGGCGAAAGACGTCCCCGTCGACCATATCCTCGCAGCCGCCGGGTGGTCCAATGAGTTGATGTTTCAATTCAACATTTTTACCATCGGCCTATTGTTAATGCGGGGTTGTTTGCAGAAACTATTTTAAGTTCTGTGTAAATTCCTCTGGTTTAAAGGGGATCTGATTAATTTCATTATTAAAAATGAATTACTGCATTTGTGGTACAAATGTTATCATGAATGCATGATTGATTATTCTCGTTCCGAGTCAATCTGTGCAGTGAGAAGCCGGGATTGATCCACGGCATGAAATCACAAAGCTTTAAAATCTTCACGTAGTCACTCACGTGACTCCGAAGTAAAATAGTAAGATTAAACAAGAACTTACCTAAGTTTGAAGTTTGATCTTTATTTTATGAGGAGTTACGTAGGTGATTACGTGCCCGCCACGACCCTACCCTCTATCATAAAGGTCAGATGGAAGTTCTTGTATTACTCGTTTTATTATGAGACTATATTACTTCGGTTGTTGTTTTTTGTGATTTCACACCGCTGCTTTGAAGATTGACGCGCAGGCGCACTGGCGGGGTTCTTCACGTAATCACCTACGTAACTCCTCATAAAATAAAGATCAAACTTCAAACTTAGGTAAGTTCTCGTTTAATCTTACTATTCATTATCTGCTTTGTGGGCCAACGGACCTGCTTTTTCTTTGCGGTTTTCTAAAGCAGCGTAAAATAATACTTCTCATATCCCACTGAATGTTTATCTGTTAAACATCAAAAAATAGACTACCAGTTGTCTTTCTCATTATTGCTGCCTTGGACAGATTGGTTGCCAAGTACCCCTGGTCTACAACAGTGACTGTACCACAAAAGCACTAGGGCGGGACAGTAGGATACAAAATGTCCGTGATAAATGGAATTTCTATCCAATTGTTTTCCCGGATCCACACGGGAAGCTATTGAGAAATGTTTATTCATCTGCAGAGTGATGGTAGAACAGACAAATGATAAAGTATAAAGCACTTATTTAATGTCAATTTGTTGGTTGGAGTTTTCCCTGCAGACAGCAGAATCTTGTACAGCAGGGAGTGAAATCAGTGGAAGTTACTGTTGATACACGATTTGCTCAGAAAATGGATGGAAGCTTCCCAAATATTAACAGATTAACAGATCAATGTTGCAGGACAATACTTCATCCAAAATTATTACTGAAGAGGGAGATCTAGACGACATACATTTGACTTTAAATGACTGCTGCAAAGAAATATTTCACTGTTTCATCATGTTTCTAAATGTAACAACAAAACCTTATACCCTGCATCCGGAATTTGTTCCTCTCAAGTCCGAGGACTAAAGTTTGTAATCGGAGTAGAGCCTATGGACACTTCTGGGTGGTATTTGTGTAAAAAAAAACAACAACAACAACACACACACACACGCACACACACACACACGCACACGCACACGCAAGCGCACGCGCACGTGCGCACACACACGTGGGGACGCACGCACACACACACGGGGGCGCACGCACACACACACGGGAGCGCACGTACACACACACGGGGGCGCACGCACACACACAGGGGCGCACGCACACACACGGGGGCGCACGCACACACACACACGGGGGCGCACGCACACACACACACGGGGCGCACGCACACACACACACGGGGGCACGCACACACACACACGGGGGCACACACACGTACGCACACACACACGGGGGCACACACACACGTACGCACACACACACACGTACGCACACACACACACGTACGCACACACACACACGTACGCACACACACACACGTACGCACACACACACGTACGCACACACACACGTACGCACACACACACGTACGCACGCACACACACACGTACGCACACACACACGTACGCACACACACACGTACGCACACACACACGTACGCACACACACACGTACGCACACACGTACACGTACACACACACGTACACACACACACGTACACACACACACGTACACACACACACGTACACACACACACACACACACACACACACGTACACACACACACACGTACACACACACACACACACGTACACACACACACATGTACACACACACGTACACACACACACACACGTACAGACACACACACGTACACACACATGTAAACACACACGTACACACACACACACACACACGTACACAAACACACACGTACACACACACGTACACACACACACACGTACACACACACACGTACACACACACACACGTACACGTACACACACACGTACACACACACACACGTACACACACACACACGTACACACACACACACGTACACACACACACACGTACACACACACACACGTACACACATCCACACACACACACACACATAGGGGGGCACACACGTACACACTTGCACACATGTACACACTTACACACACCACACACACACATACACCACACACACACACACATAGGGACACACACACACCACCCACACACACAGACACACCACACATACACACCACTACATACACCACACACACCACATACACCACACATGCGCACACACACTACACACACACACCACACCACACACAATAAACACACACACATGCCACACACACACACCACACACACACACCACACCACAGACACACACACACACACAAATATACACACCACACCATACACACACACACACACACACACACACACACACACACACACACACACACACACACACACACACACACACATGCCACACACACACCACACATGCACACCACACACACACACACCACACACACTCCCACACACGCACCACACACACACACACACACCCACACCCTGAAGTTCATGCTAAAAAAGACACAAAGTGCTGGTGTAATCCTCAGATCTGGAGAAAATGGACAGATGTAGTTTTGTGTTGGGACCCTTCTTCAGACTGATTTTGGTGGCGGAGAAAATGGAAAGGAAGCTGGATGAGAGCAGGGTCCGGACAAAGCCTGGCAAGTAATAGGCAGGTGCAGGTGAGTAGGGTGTTTTGATGGTTGGACAACGTCTAGAGATGAAAAGACAGAAGGCGTGAGACAAAGAATTGACGAGTTGCGAATTGTGAAGCTAGAACAAGGAATGTAGGTGGAAGGGGAAGGGGAGGAGGGCAATAGGTGTGAGTCCAGGTGGAGGGTGGTGGAGTAAAAAAAAAGGGGAGGGGGGGGGAATTAAGGAAGTTACATAAAATTGGAGAATTCAATGTTCATACCGTTGGGTTGTAAGCTACCCAAACGGAATATGAGGTGCTGTTCCTCCAGTTTGAATGTGGCCTCACTCTGGCAATGCAGGAGGCCCAAGACAGAAAGGTCAGTACGGGAATGGGAAGGGAAGTTAAATGGTTAGCGACCGGGACATCCAACAGGCCTTGGCAAACCGAGCATTAGGGTTCAGCGAAATTATCGTCAAGTTGACACTTTGTCTCACCAATGTACAGAAGGCTACAGCATGAGCATCGGATGCAGTAGATGAAGTTATTTCAGGTGCCCATGAACTTCTGTCTCACCTGGAAGAACTGCTAAGGTCCCTGCATGGAGAGAAGGTATAGGGTCAGGTGTTACATCTACTGCATTTGCAGGGGGAAAGTGCCATGGGAGGGCGGGTTATTTGGGTGGGAAGGGATGAGCGAACCAAGAAGTTACGGAGCGACCAGTCTCTGCAGAAGGCAGAAAGGTGTGGGGATGGGACGATTAGACTCGCGGCGGGAACATATTGGAGGTGACAGAAATGTCGGAGTGTGATATGTTGGATGTGGAGGCTGGTGGAGTGAAAGGTGAGGACCAGGAGATCTCTATCCTTGCTCCATCTCGGGGAATGGGGAGTGAGAGTAGAACTACGGGACACAGAGGGGACGTATGTGAGAGCAGGGGGAACCTTTTCTTCCACATGCCGACACCAGCAGACCCTCGCTCTGTCTCTTCCACAACTCCGGGCCTCACTCACTTGGACCTGCAATGGATTATTTTAGGCCCAACGAGTATTTCAAGTAGCTACACAATCCATCGCTTTCTCAAGTCAAGTCACATTTATTTATATAGCACATTTAAAAAACAACTCTCGTTGGCCAAAGTGCTTTACATTTGTTATAAGAATAGCACAACAAAACAAACTACATACATATATACCTGTAGCCCTCACTCAGAGGACGTCAGGAAAGGCTTGGGAGTATAGATAAGTCTTTAGTCTTGACTTAAAAGAGACGATGGAGGGGGCGGTTCTGATGGGAAAGGGGATGCTGTTCCACAGTCTTGGGGCTGCAACCGCAAAGGCACGGTCGCCCCTGAGCTTATGCCTAGACCGTGGGATATTCAGCAACCCCAAGTCGGGCGATCTGAGGGGCCTGGAGGTGGAGTGGTGGGTGAGAAGACTTTTTATGTAGGTGGGGGCAAGCTCATTGAGGGCTTTGTAGACATGGAGGGGGATCTTGAAGTTTATACGGAACCGCACAGGGAGCCAGTGGAGAGAGGCCAGGATCGGGGTGATGTGGTCCCTTTTTCGGGTGCCCGTCAGGAGTCTCGCTGCGGCGTTTTGGACCAGTTGCAGGCAGGACAGGGAAGATTGGCTGATGCCAGTGTAAAGGGAGTTGCAGTAATCTAGGCGGGAGGAGATGAATGTGTGGATGATCTTTTCCAGGTCATCAAACTGGAGGAATTGTTTTATTTTAGCTATCGTCCGAAGCTGAAAGAAGCTAGCTTTTACCACGGCATTGACTTGTTTGTCAAATTTCAGTGCTGAGTCAAATATCACGCCAAGGTTTTTGACGTGAGGTTTGAGTAGTGGGGTAAGGCTTCCAAGGCTGCCTGCTATCGTTTTGATTGAGTCCGAGGGGCCAAGTAGGATGACCTCAGACTTACTCTCGTTTAGTTGGAGGAAGTTCTGGGCCATCCAACACTTTATATCCTCGAGGCAGTGGGTAAGGTTAAACAGATTTGATTGGTTTTTGGGCTTCAGGGGGAGATAGAGTTGTGTATCGTTTGCGTAGCAATGGAAGGAATGCCGTGCCTTTCAATGACTTGGCCTAAGGGGAGCATATACAGGGAGAAGAGAATGGGGCCAAGGATGGAACCTTGTGGAACCCCACAGCAGAGATTAGCTGGGGAGGAGAATGAGTTGCCTATGTTAGTCGAGAAACTCCTACCTTTGAGGTAGGAGATGAACCAGCTCAGGGCAGTGCCATCAATACCAACCCCATACCGGAGACGGTCAATTAGGATGGTATGGTCGACAGTATCAAATGCTGCGCTGAGGTCAAGAAGGAGCAGAATTGCACAGTCGCCGGAGTCAACGGTGAGCAGTAGGTCATTGTGTACCTTCAACAAGGCAGACTCTGTGCTATGGTGAGCCCTGAAACCTGATTGGAAAGTTTCCAAGATAGTGTTTTGGTGAAGGTAAGGTATAAGTTGACTTAAAATTACCTTTTCAAGGGCTTTTGAGAGGAAAGGCAGTTTAGAAATGGGTCTGTAGTTGCTTGGCAAGGTGGGGTCGAGGTTAGGTTTTTTCAGGAGTGGTTGGACCACCGCATGCTTGAAGCAGGTCGGTACAGTGCCAGTGGCCAGAGAGCTGTTGAAGATGGCGAGGATGCTGGGACCAGCTGTTGTAATGACGTCCTTTAGGAGGGCAGAGGGGACAGTGTCGAGGGGGCAGGTAGTAGGTTTCAGGGTGGTGATCAGTTTTACAAGGGAGGGTAGAGTAACGGGTTGGAAACTGTCTAATTTTGAAGAGCAGACCAATGAGACAGCCAGGTCACGGGTGGGAGGGGAAATATTCGTTCTTATATTCTTTACCTTGCTGGTGAAAAATGTGCTAAATTCCTCGCACTTAGCAGGGGACCCAGTTAGGCTGGTGCTGGTGGCAGGACAGATGATGGAGGTGATGGTGCTAAAGAGGACCTTGGAATTTTGCGCGTTTTTGGAGATAAGGGTGGAAAAATATTTAGTTCTTGCAGATTTTACTGCTTCCTGGTATTTGACAAGATTATTTTTCAGGAGTTCAAAGGAAATTTGAAGCTTATTAGATTTGTACTTCCGTTCTGATTTTCTGCATTCTCTTCTTAGGGCTCTGGTGGTATCATTGAGCCATGGCTCGCCTTTAGGCTTAGGCTTTTACATTTTAAGAGGAGCAACAGAATCCAGGACGGAAGAGCAGGTATTATTGAATAAAGAAATGAGGTCGTCGATACTGAGATGAGGGGTGGACGCCTCAATAGTGCAGATGTTGGGGGCGGCTATGTGAGCCTCAGAGAACTTACTGGCCGTCGTGGAGATAACGTAGCGGGAGTAGCGAGCAGGGAGATGGGATTTTGAGGGAGAGAAAGGCAGAGATATACCAAATATAATAGCACTATGATCAGACAGGCAGGCATCAATAATATCTGTGTTACGAGTTGGGAGACCAGACGAAAGCACTAGGTCTAGTGTATGGCCAAGCTTGTGCTTGGGTCCAGTGGTGAGTAGAGACAGATTGAAGGACTCAACCAGGTTCATAAATTCACTCACAAGAGGCTTCGTGGGACAGCAAACATGAATGTTAAAGTCACCAAGAATCAGGACCTGGTCAAATTTGGGCGACAAGCTAGCAATAAGATCACCAAATTGTGAGATAAAGTCCTTATGCATCTTTGGTGGGCGATACACAAGAACAATTAAAAGCGGAAAGATTAGTAAGATTAAACGAGAACTTACAAGTTTGAAGTTTGATCTTTATTTTATGAGGAGTTACGTTGGTGATTACGTGAAGAACCCCGTCAGGGCGCATGCGCGTCAATCTTCAAAGCAGCGGTATGAAATCACAGACAACACCATAATTGAAGTAATATATTAAGATGATCAACATGAGAACTACCATTATGACCTTTTTTCTATGAGAGAGGGTTGGGCGTGGCGGGCACGTAATCACCAACGTAACTCCTCATAAAATAAAGATCAAACTTCAAACTGGTAAGTTCTCGTTTAATCTTACTATTTTACTTCGGAGTCACGTGAGTGACTACGTGAAGATTTTAAAGCTCTGTGATTTTTATGGCGCAGATCAAAATCCCGGCTTCTCACTGCATCGATTGACTCTGAGTATCATCAATAATGCTGTAAACATGACATTGCATATCATGCAAAAACAAAACAGTTTTATTTTTGGTCATTAAACAACCAATAAACCCTCTTAATGTAGGGCAACAAACAAAACGGAATGAAACAGTATTGAAAACAGACTTTAAACAATAGCAACAGCACTCAATATTGAGTTGGCAAACAGCCCTCCATCGGCAATCGGCCGATGGTAGTATTGCTGAAACACAAGTTCATTTTTCCAACCTGCGGCTTTTAATATATGGTCGATGGGAACGTCCATCGCCCTGGCCGCGGATGTTGCTACTGCGCTAGTGGAATGAGATGTAAACACATAAATGTTAATTCCTGCCTGAACCAACTCTTGCTTTAACCATCTTGAGATAGTCTGAACTGCCACTCTTTTATGTTGGCTTCTTGTAACTGAGAAATAATCCTGTTTCTTCTTGTCTTAAAGCCCTTGTGGCTTCAATGTAATGTAACAAATGTGTCCTTACACATAAACATGGAGCTGTATGATATGCTGAGAACACAATCTTAAATCCTGTCACACCTGGCCTGCTTTGTTTGAGCAGGTCAGAAATATAAAACAGAACATTCTCTGTATTCACTTCCATTCTCTCGAACTGAAGTTTTTGGAAAGTCTGCACTCTCTGTACTGACACCAATGCCATTAGCATAGCCAATTTCATGGTTAATTTTAACAAAGTTATAGACGTGACAGGGACCCAAT
Source organism: Malacoraja senta (assembly GCA_038087875.1). Lineage (NCBI taxonomy): Eukaryota > Metazoa > Chordata > Chondrichthyes > Rajiformes > Rajidae > Malacoraja > Malacoraja senta. The sequence goes on along the minus strand of JAXLNO010006126.1, from coordinate 682,131 downwards.
GACGAAGTATGTTACAAACAACACTTACCTCGCAGATTACCATATACCTAGGCTTAGGCGGTTTGGAATTAAAGATTCCTTTCATCAACCTAGATATGAGAGGGTGAGAACCTATACTTTGTGTCCGTGTACCTATTACAAGATATGCCGACCAAGCACTTCTAGCTGTATTGATAGCAGTATAGCTAAGACCCTCATCATAATAAAGTGTAGATAAACTCTAACACATTTTCAATAACTACAGTATCATATTGAATATTCTTTTGAACACAATATTGTTCCCATTTTTTTTTTTTTTTTTTCATAAGTCATATACTGTTTTTGAGTACTGTTTCTCCAGGCTGCAGTTTATCCACCGTTGGCCTAGAAAGTCCTCGACCAATGTAAGGCATTCTTAAAACCTGCAAATTAACAGATCCATACCATCACATAACGGATGAAGTTAATGCGTTACTGGATGCTCCAGCAAATTCCTACTGTTTGGAATCAGCAAAAAGAGGTTGGATCGCTATCTGTAACATCAAAGGAAACCATGGTTGAATCAGGCAATTTGGTATCACCAAAACCCCTGAAGTGGCATCCTGCTTGATTTTCTCAAACACCGACCTATGAGGCAGAATGGTGGGAAAATGTACACAAACATATCATCCCAATTTAGTGAAAAAGCATCAATTGTCACTGCCCACTGGATCTGGTGCCTATGAAACATATTTTGGCCTTCCATATAAAAATACTATGTTCTTGAACCTCCACTGGTTCCACATCCACTGTGTTATGATGGAATTTTCGTGAGCTGCCATCTGGTACTACATTAAGTTTCCCTGGGAGATAGATAGCTCCAATCCAAATCTCTCTATCCCTACTCCAGGTCCAATTGTATTTGCCAACCTGTCACATGATAACGATTTGATTCCACCCATGTGATTCATATCAGCAACTGCTGTAGTGTTGTCTATTTTGCACTGCACATGCAAACTAGTTTAGTTAGTGCCATAAGCCTCGAGTCCATAAAATACTCTTGGTTTATTCCCCATGTTTGCAGAATCAATGTTCATCTGTCTCCACCGCTGGATCTTGTATCAGTAGCACCCTACCCAAGTGCTCTGACATCTGTCTGCAAATCATGGAAGGTTGGTCCAATTACACTTTGGAACTACTAGTGGACACATGCTGAATCCACCATTGTACATCAGCAACAGCCTCTATTGATAGAAGCATAGGTCTATTATAATGACCCCAATGTATCCTCAATGCTTGTTCCTTTGACCTTTGTAATTGTAGATAATAAAGTGGCCATATTGAACTGCTGGAAATGCTGCCAGCCATTACCACAGTAGACTTGTCACCTGGCTAATTGAAGGCTGTGTGTTAGCAATTAACTTGATATAGCTCTTAATTAGCTCTACCCTTTTTTGCCTGGGCAAGGTCACAATGATATTGATTAAGTACATTGTGAACCCAACTAGTCAATTTGTGTCACAGGTATAAATTTAGATTTCTCTGGATAGCTTATAAAGCCCAATTAAAAAATGTTTTTTACCAACTGCCACTGATGCTTCAGCTGTTTCCTTTGATTGTCCTACAATCAAGATATTATCTAGTTAAGCCATGAACACATGACCTTGACTTCTCATCATGCCTAGAATAGGTTTTAACAACTTTGTAATCCCTCTCGGAGCTGAAGAGAAACCATTAGGCAGTGGATTGTATTGGCATAATTGCCCCATCCAGCTGAATTTTAAATCTTCTATCCTGCAAATGAACAGACACTGAATCCGCATCTTTAAGATCTCCTTCACAAATGTTTCCATCTTAAAATGTCTATACCGTACAAAAGGGTTAAGACTATTCAGGTCTGTATAATTCTGCATCCCCCCATCCTTTTTTGGTCTGGGAAAGATATTGGACACAAACTGATGGCTTTGGTAAACTGCCTTAGCAATTACACCTTTATTACATAAGCTTGCAAGTTCCAGCTGAACTTCCAATTGTTCAGTGATACTGAAGTCAAACTCCTTTTTTGGGACATGTTGTATGGGTAAATCAGAATTTGCATTAAGCTTTATTTGATGCCCTTGAATAACCTTCAGTATAAACATATCTGAGGTAAACATTTAATTGTATCACATTAGATCTGTCTACATGAGAACCAGACCCTCTTACCTCCTTACCACCTGGCATTCTTCCCCATTCTTCCCCGGCCTTGGCGTGCTACAGCCGAACGCCAACTGCGCTGCATCGTAGCTGGACTCGTCCCTTGCCCGGACCAGTCTGCTCCCTTATAGGGATACTTCCGCTTTGGTGAATATGTGGCTGCCGTCTTAGCCTCCTCCTCCAGCTCCTTCACCTGCTGTGCGAAATCCTTGCCAAACAGCTGTGCCGGTTGCACTGTGCCAGGCTGGCAAAGTGAAGCATATTTAGCATTGATGGTTGGTCTAATCGCATCTTGCGGAGGCAGTTGATCTCAAAGTGGGCACTCCACAATAGCGCCTTTTGTTTGAATTTGTCATGGCCTCTCCATCTACCATCCTGGCAAAGCTCGTTATACCAGATGCCAGCAACTTTAAAAATATGCTGGAGCTTCACATGCTCCTGGGCTTTCATTAGTATGCCCATCTTGCCCCAATTCTTCCTGTTCCCAACAGGAACTTTTAACAGTCCACAGTTGATTGGGCTTCATACTTTGTTACTGTCTCATCCATTGTCAGCTCCTGTAGCTGATGTGAGACTTGGTAATTTATGCTGGTGGCAAGTTCCTCACCCAGAGACTCACCAGCGTCCGACGACATGGCAAACCGTGCTGCACACGGTGTCAGCTCTGGCAGCTGCCTGCCCTCCCTTTGGAAGTCGTCGGACTCAGGGTCAGAGCGTATCTGCCCTTCTGCACTCACCTCTTGCAAAGAGGGTGCTTTCAAGCAGGCCTCTACTAGGCACTGCCAGCGGAGCCGTCCCCACGGCCTCCCGCCTGCACAACTCCTCCTGGAGTATGGCTTTATGAAGCAGACCTCTCCTAGGCACTGCCAGCGGAGCCTTCTCTGTGGCTTCCCTCCTGCATTACTCCCCTGGAGCGTCTCTGTGGAGCAGCCCCTGTATGAGCTGCTCCTTTTGGATAACCGCTGGGGAACGGTATCCTGTCCCCGACGGGACTCTCGTGGCCCGACTCTGCGGAGTCTATAGCCCTGACAGACTTGGGTTATGCTGACCGCCCGACTGGCGTTGGCTGTGTACCCGGCTGGGCACTTTGCCAAGTCTGTCGCCGCACCGCTACCGGCTTGCGACTCCCCCAAGGTGACAGGCTGCCTTTCAGAGACTGCGTCCCGCAGCTCTCTCTCTCTCCTTGTCGGCAGCAGACCTGCACCTTTTCCTTGTTCCTGTATGTGGCGGAAAAAACACACAGAAACAATGTCTTTACTTTTCTCTAACTCCTCCAAAGTCTCCCCGACTTTGGTGGAGCTGTAATTACTCACGTTGCAGCAGGAGCTCCGAGCTCCTGCTGCCGTTCGCACCAATGCGTCTGACGTAATGACGCGCATGCGCCCTGACGGGGTTCTTCACGTAGTCACTCACGTGACTCCGAAGTAAAATAGACCAACTATGATTAGTTGATGTTCAAAACTGGAAACCTGATCAGTGTTCAGAAGGCGGCAGTTGAAATTCTTCTTAAACACAGTGGCTAGGCCCCCACCGCGACCTGAGAGCCTGGGCGAGCTGAAAAAGTTACAGGTATCAGGGCAGAGTTCCACGAGTGGAGCAAGCTAACCAGAATTAAGCCAGGTTTCAGTAATCAGTAGGAAGTCCAATCCACGTGCGGTGAACAAAGTCATTGAGGACGAAGGTTTTGTTCAGCACTGATCTCGCATTGATCAGGGCCACTTTTGCAGGGACTGCAGGTGAGTTGAGGGCCGGTAGCGGCTACCACGCCAGCGGGCGGAGGTTCAGGGAGACCACGCCGCTGCACTTCACACAGGGCCTGGCTGGGAGCCCGCGTGCCGACAGACCTGGGACCGGGAGGATCGACCGGAGAAAGGCATACCTGGGCTCGAGGGACCGCCAGTGGATGGAGCGGTACAAATCTGTAGGAACTTTCTACAACAGTTCCTCTGCGTTCTACACACTCTGTCATGCGCTGGCACCAGCAGGCCCTCAATCTGTCCCTCCCACATCTCTGGGCCACACTGATGCATAGGATCACTTTTTATCTCTGTACTTTGTCCAACTGTCTGCCTTTCACCCCCCTCCTCCCCCTCCTCATCTATATACATCTATTACTTGCCAGGCTTTGTCCTGCCCCTTCACTTTTCCAGCTTCCTCCCCCCACCCCCACCACACGGATCATTGTTAGCTTGGGGAAGGAGACAACGTGGCCTTTAAAGATAAAATGTAACCAGCAGGACAGTTGGACTGATCGGAGAACTAGGATGGGGGAAGGATGGAGAGAGAGAGGAAAAACAAGGGTTACTTGAGGTTCGAAAAGTCAATATTCATACCGCTGGGGTGTATGCTGGCTGAGCGAAATATAGAAAATAGGTGCAGGAGGAGCCAACACCGCAGTGAGATGCTGTTCCTCAAATTTGCACTGGGCCTCACTCTGACAGTGGAGGAGGCCCAGGACAGAAAGGTCAGTGTGGCCAGTAACCAAAATACCTTGTGGAAACTTTTTCAGGAGGAGTTGTTTACGAAGAACTGAATTTATTCCAGGATCCATTGTCGGATGCTTTGATAGTCTTTGAAAGAAAATGCTTTAAATATAATGGCTGTGATAACTATTTCCCATTGTATTTCAATTATATACTCAAAAAGGAGCTGTCAAAGGAAGGCAACAAGATGTATCATTTGATCGCAATGTTGATATGGAGAGGAAAGCAGTTACATTTTATTATAATTTGCAAAATGGAGCATTGTTTCCTAAATACTTAATTTTATTACCTGTGTAAATTCAGTTAAATGCATAAAGGCTGCTGGAAACTTACTGATTGAGGGATTTGAATGGTTCTTCTAACAATATATAATTAGAAGGAAATAACACGTCTAATGTATTTACTAAATACACATAGAATGCAAACCATTTAATCGAAATTAAAAACTAATGCACGGGTAATTCAGCATTACAAAAGTTTGCAGGGGTGATATATGCAAAGAAGAACAAAAGCCATTTTCTACACAGCTCTGAAATTCAAAACATACCGCAGAGCATGAAAATGCTGCTTCTGCTATCAAGTCAAGATACAAAGGAGAAAAACCAACAGAGAATAAGGGGGCGGCACGGTGGTGCAGCGGTAGAGTTGCTGCTTTACAGCATTTGCAGCGCCAGAGAACCGGGTTCCGACTGCAGCGGGTGCTGTCTGTATGGAGTTTTATGTTCTCCCCGTGACCACGAGGGTTTTCTCCGATATTCTCGGTTTCCTCCCACACTCCAAAGACATACAGGTTTGTAAGTTAGTTGGCTTGGTGTATGTGTAAATTGTAGGATAGTGTTAATGTACGGGGATCGCTGGTCGTTGCGGTCCCGGTGGGCCGAAGGGCCTGTTTCCGCGCCGTATCTCTAAACTAAACTAAATCAAACTATACGTTTGCAAGGGTGATGAAGAAGAAAGAAGAACGAAAGCCATTTTCTACACAGCCCTGAAATTCAAAAAGTATCACAGAGCATGAAGCTGGAAGCTGCTGCATCTGCTATCAAGTCAAGCAAGATACAAAGGACAATAACCAACAGAGAATAACGTTGGGAGAGAACGATGTCAGTATTGACTCACGGTCTGTCACTTTCCAAGCAAGTGCTTGACAATATGCTTACAAAAGGTGCCCATAGGTGTCACATTATTTCTGCAAATAAGTTGTTCTCTAAAGGTAGAACAATAAATACCAACTGCATTATCTGATAATAGTGATGGAGCGACTAATCTTTCCTTTAGAATATGCAATCACTTGCACATGTGAATGCCTGTTCTCCTTTGAGCTTCTGTAGGTTTGTTCCAATGCAATGGCTTGTGATAGACAATAGAGGCCAATTTAAGTAACATTGTACTGATGATAATGAGTTTTAAGACTTTTCAGTCCATTTATTTTGGAAAGCTTTTTCTGCGAACCATGCTTAAAAACCAACTGTATTTATGAAAGGAGGCAAAGCAATTTTATATTTACTAAATTCAAGAGAGTTTTGTGATTTTCTTTTCATCCAGCATGTACAAGTAGAAGCAGGTAAGTAAATAATGATTTTAAGCACCTCTTTAAGTTACATAAGTGAAGTGCCAAATGGATATTCACCACAGAATCTTTCAAGTAATGTCAGGAGAATTTACAGAACAGCCAAGTTTGGCTTTGACTCATTTTTAATTCGTATTAAATTATATATTTTGTATCTAAAGCTCTTCCAGAGAATGAGATGCATGAATTGAATATGCCATGTGGGAGAACAGAATATGGGCCTCTATATACACAGTTTATGGAGTTCCTTATTTTCCAGGTGGGATTTTATCTTTGTGGTATACTGGCACGGATTGTAGAAGTGGGGTGGTTCTTCATCTCTGGGACATTTGCGAGGGTTTAGTTTAGTTTAGAGATAGAGCGCGGAAGCAGGCCCTTCGGCCCATCGAGTCCATACTGGCCAGTGGCCCCCCACATTAACACTATCCTACACACACACCAGGGACAATTTACACTTATACCAAGTATACAAACCCAAGCCAATTAACCCTCAAACCTGTACGTCTTTGGAGTGTGGGAGGAAACTGAAGATCTCGGAGAAAACCCATGGGGAGAACGTACAAACTACGTACCGACAGCACCTGTAGTTAGGATCGAACCCGGGTCTCTGTCGCTGCCAGCGCTGTAAGGCAGCAACTCTACCGCTGCACCACCATGCCATTGTTTTGCAGTAGATTTGATGAAGCAGATTATAATTCAGTTGCCCCATTAAATTAAAATTTTATCTTTGTAAGCTTCGTGGTCGCCTTCCCCGAGCTAACAATTCTACATTTTCCTTGATCTCCATCCCCTTTGATGTCTCATTTCCACACCTTACCCATCCTTATCTCTTTGTCTCCCTCTCCCCTGACCCTCATTCTGAAGAAGGGTCTCGACCCGAAACATCACCCATTCCTTCTATCCAGAGATGCTGCCTGTCCTGCTGAGTTACTCCAGCATTTTGTATCTAACATCAGCTTGATGTCCATGGGGCACCAAGAGGGCCACCAAACTTTATACCTAATCAGTGCAGGAGTAAATAAAGTGTATGATGTGACAAAGATATATACATTCAGGGTGGAAACATGTAAAGAAGTTAGAAGCACCATCGAATAGATGGCTTTTATGATCATGTCTTCACAGTTTACCTTCATCCCTATCTTTGCATAATAATTCCATGGTCTCTATCTCCAAGGACAATGGCCGCTGACATCAGCAACTGCAAATTCCCCGACTAATTCATTCACTGGCCAAACTCGGAAGTGTATCACCATTCCTTCCTTCATCATCGATGGGTCCAACCCATTGCCAAACCTCACCAGGGAAACATCATCACCAATGGGACTCGACTCCAGACATTCACCACCAACTTCTCTGGGGTCATTCAAAATTACCTTGTTGGAAACGGCCACATCCTGTTGAAAAAACGAATAAACATTGGAGAGTTAGGTTTCTAAGTTATGCACTCAAATAAAAATAATAACTTGCCATTATTTTCTGATCTGCAGCAATTATCTTGTAAATGGAAAATTGCCTTTTAATCTGTGTGACGTTGCTGTCTGTATGGAGTTTGTACATTCTCCCTGTGACTGCATGGGTTTTCTCTGGTTTCCTCCCACAATCCAAAGACATGCACGTTTGTAAGTTAATTGGCTTCTGTAACTCGTCCATAGTGTGTAGGATGCAAGACTGGGATAACATTGAACTAGTGTATGAAGAAGGGTCTCGACCTGAAACATAGCCCATTATTTCTCTCCAGAGATGCTGTCTGTCCCACTCAGTTACTCCAGCATTTTGTGGCTACCTTCAATTTAAACCAGCATCTGCAGTTCTTTCCTAGACTAGTGTATGGGTGATTGCTAATCAGCATGAACTCGGTGGGCCATTAGGGCTCTTTCCACTCAGTATCTCTAAACTGAAGATGGATTGACTATGACCAAGAGAGCTGATTAAGGTAATTGTGATATTTGTGATTGAGTTCCAAAAGGATGTGAAACACTACCTTCTCAAGTAAGATTGGGGACATGCATGAAATTCTTTGCCTTACCAATAGCACCCTTTGTCTCCAATTGAATGAAAATGAATACAGTAAGCTCCTGATTTTAGTCATGTCCCAGTGAAACATTTCCCACAATCATCAGGAGTAAAATTAGGCCATTCGGCCCATCAAGTCTACTCTGCCATTCAATCATGACTGATCTATCTCTCCCTCTTAACCCCATTCTCCTGCCTTCTCCCCATAACCTCTGCCACCTGTACTAATCAAAAATCTATCTATCTCTGCCTTAAAGACATGCACTGACTTGGCCTCCACCGCCGCCTGTAGCAATGCGGAATAATGAAGGAAATGGGGACAGTGCTGAATCCCGCAGCTTGCTCAGAAACCCATAACTGGACAAATTGTGAGCAGAATATCAGAGTCACAAGGGAGTCACAACATAGCTGGTGAGAGCCACAGCTGATGGATTCCACACTGATTGCAGGCTGCATTACGAGTAGTGTTGCGTGAGATTAAAACAAAACTTACAGTTTCAGTGCAGTGATGTATCGCCTCCTCAAGTGAATTCAGCATGTCTCACTTTTGATAAGGAAAATGAAGAAAAGGAATGAAATCAAATGGAGCAATTTTACTAAATAAGCCATTAATTCTTTCAAAATCACTTTGGTAAGAGATAATTAATACTAAAATACTGGACAGTGACTCTCAGATAGATTTGAACAGCAATTATTTTTGTTATGGCATCCCTTTAAATATGTCAGAAAGTGAAAGAAGCAATGATGAATTATCATATATAAAAATAATCCAATGTTACCCATTTTTTCCCATTTTTGATTTATTAATGCGTTAACCAATGTCTGAGTGCCTTTATTAGTTTCAGTTTAGTTTAGAGATACAGCACGTAAACAGGCCTTCGGCCCACCGAGTCCGCACCGACCAGCGACCCCCGCACATTAACACTATCCTACACACACTAGGGACAATTTACATTTATACCAAGCCAATTAACCTGCAAACCTGAATGTCTTTGGAGTGTGGGAGGAAAGCGAAGATCTGGGAGAAGATCTGTAAGGCAGGAACTCTACCGCTGTGCCACCGTGCCGCCCTTAGGTATCAAGGATTAAGACTATTTGCAGGAAATTTATACATTCCTACTTACATAGGAGATATTTGGTAGGTACTGAATACAGAACCTTTATCCCCAAAATTAAACTATATTCAGAACAAAATATACATACAAAACAAGAACTGTGCAAACACTCTTGATACAGTACATTCCAGGCATCTGTACATATTCAGTAGTGTGCGCAACTATGCTTAAACCAAAGATAGACACAAAAAAGAGGGACAGGCAGCATCTCTGGAGGGAAGGAAAGGGTGACGTTTTGGGTTGAGACCCTTCTTCAGTGAAAGTCATGGGAAAGGGAAACGAGAGATGTAGACGATGATGTGGAGAGATAAAGAACAATGAATGAAAGATATGCAAAAAAGTAACAATATTAAAGGAAACAGGTCGTTGTTAGCTGTTTGTTGGGTGAAAACGAGAAGCTGGTGCGAGTTGGGTGGGGGAAGGATGGAGAGAGAGGGAATGCCGGGGTTACCTGAAGTTAGAGAAATCTACACCAATACCACTGGGCTGTAAGCTGCCCAATCGAATTATGAGATGCTGTTCCTCCAATTTTCCATCCCTCCCCCACCCAGTGTACAGTTATATGATAAAGGGACTAATGTGAATAACGTTTAGTGCGAGATAAAGTCCAGTAAAATCCAATCAAAGATAGTCTGAGGATCTCCAATGAGGTAGCTAGTAGCTCAGAACTGCTCTCCAGTCTAGGATGGTTCAGTTGCCTGATAACAGCTGGGAAGAAACTGTCCCTGAATCTGTGATAGTGACCAGCTAATCTGCACTGGCAATGCTAAGTTAAGGGCCTGTCCCACGGGCATGCAACTCCATGCGGCAAGCGCGACCTAACCGCAAGCGGGGGCCGTGTGGGGGCCACGCGGAGGTCGAGTGATCCCCATACAGGACCGGTCCCACCAGCATGCGGCTGCATGCGGCAAGCGCTACCAAATCGGAAGCAGGGGCCGCGCGGAGGTCGAGTGACATCAAGATGGTGCGTACGGCGGCGAGGCAGTGCGCACGGCCTCGATGCGGCTGCGGGGTGGCAGGCCGTTGCCGCATGGAATTTTTGAACAGTCAGTTTTTCGGAGCCCCGTGCGATGACGGGACCAGCTCCGCACAACTCCATACGGCTCCGGCGATCGAAGTGGAACCGGACCCGCGACCTCCGCGCGGCCCCCGCACGGCCCCCGCTTGCGGTTAGGTCGCGCTTGCCGCATGGAGTCGCATGCCCGTGGGACAGGCCCTTAAGTGATAAATGTTGAGCAGAATTAGGCAAGAAACTCAGTAGCTTTGCTTTGAAGTAATGTTATCAGATGTTTTACATCCAGTTTAGAGAAGAGAAAGGGAATCAGTTTAAGTATTCATTTGAATGATCCTCCAATTGTACGGAACTCCTTCAGTATTGGATAGTTAATTAGCTTAGTTTATTGTCACGTGTATCGAGGTACAGTGAAAAGCTTTTGCTGCGTGCTATCCAGTCAGCAGAAAGACAATACTTGATTACAATCGAACGATTTACAGTTTATAGATGATACATGATAAGGGAATAACGTTTAGTGCAAAGTAAAACCAGCTAAACCCGATCACAGTCCGAGGGTCACCAAAGAGGTTGATAGTAGTTCAGCACTGTTCTCCGGTTGTGATAGAATGGTTATTGTCTCTGTCTTTCTGGAGACATAAATACAAGTACCAATTCTGATGGCAGAAACAAAATAATCGCTATTGAAATTATTTTATTTCAACATGATACTTGAATTTGAAGTATCAGAAAAATGTAGGAATGTCTTGATTTCTCCGTACTCTTAAAAAGCTGTTTACACCTCTCCGGTGATCTTACAGTCAACTCCATTAAACTGGTTACATTTATTTGCACAGACATCTCCAACAGCCAAGTAATTCAATACATTCCCATAGAGCTAGTCTCCACTGCTTTTCTTTTCACTTTCCTGACATTTTGCCACTGAAATATTAATAAGAAGCTGAATAAATGTTATCGATGCTAAGTCACAGAGGCCTGCGCCCTGCTTCCTTTCCTTCCTGGGCTGTCAATATTAAAATATATTTATGTTTATGGTGTTAATGAATCATGGTGCCAGAGATGCATCCTTGCACTGAGCCGATCTATTAGCACATGTCGTTTTCAGAGGATTAACTGAGATGGTTCTGGAGAGTATGTGATAAAGTCAATTGGATTCAATTCACAGCGAATAAATGATGTAACTGAGAGACCATTAAGCACTAAATAAAATCATTATTTTCTATCCCCTAAAATGAGTGATTCTAAGCAGCCATGAATGTATCTGTTGTTAGTTTTAGCAGCTTTTAGTTAACAATAGTCTTGTTGTTTTCAAACTTAGAACAAAACCTTAGGCCGTTAGTGTGTCATTGATTGCCCCGTAACATTTATCCTGGGCAGAAGAAAATTCCTGGCACCTCTTCCGTCAGATGACAGTGGAAATTTCCCCCCCTCAATGGAGTTTTAATGATGTGCTTCATTATTACAGTATATGGAATTTATTTTTGAAGTCAAGACAGCAGTCTTCCATATTTAGTTTACATAACCCACAAACTAAATTGTGATGTTCCAACTAAAGGGCCTGTCCCACTTTCACGACCTAATTCACAACCTCTGCCGAGTTTTCCCTTGACTCATACTCGCAGCAAGGTCGTCACGAGGTCGTACGAGGTCGTAGGTAGGTCGTAGCTGGTTGTGATGCTAGTCGTAGGTACTCGTGGCATCAAGTAGGTCGGGGCGTTTTTTCAACATAATGAAAAATGTCCACGAGTAAAAAAGGTCATGAATTGGATCGTGAAAGTGGGACAGGCCCTTAAATAAATTATCATCCAAGATCGACACAAAAAGCTGGAGTAACTCAGCGGGACAGGCAGCATCTCTGGAGAGAAGGAATAGGTGATGTTTCGGGTCATCTTTTGTGGTTTTTGTGTCTATTTTGTGTTTATCTTCCGTATAAACCAGCATCTGCACTTCCTTCCTACACAAAATATCATCTAAAATGTGTAGGATGGAACTGCAGATGCTGGTTTAAACCGAAGATATACACAAAAAACTGCAGTAACTCAGGCAGCACCTCTGGAGAAAAGGAATAGGTGACGTTTCGGGTCGAGACCCTTCCTCAGGGTCTCTACCTGAAACATCACCTATTCCTTTTCTCCAGAGATACTGAGATACTGCCTGACCCAATGAGATACTCCAGCTTTTTGTGTCTAAAGTATTATTTATCTCTATAGACGGATAAACAAAATGAATAACAATAAAACTTCCAATTTATATCTTTTGCCTGAATCCCTTTTAGATCAAAGAATAGAACAATACTTTTCCCTAATCTAGAAATCGCCACAAGCGACTAGCAATGGAAATCATTTAAAGTCATCTTCCAATGATAATGTAGAAGAAATCCACGTTTTATCGCTGTAACAACAAGATAATAATAAAGATTTTTTTTTTAAGTCTGTTTAAATTTGAACATCAAAATAGGTCTCAGAAATAAAAAGCAAGGTGCTTTCCAACAGCACTGTTAAAGGAGGTAACAAGCCACAATTATTTAGACAGCACGCTGACATCGTCTTTATGAGGAGAAGCACTGAGTGATCAGTAAACCTCTGGTCAGAATTTGATAAATTGGAAGCAAAACTGAAAGATGCGTAGTGTCATGTTGCCACAACTTGCCAATTCCTTTGATGGTGGAATGATAAAAAAGAGTCTTGGAAATTGGTCGCAGGGGAACAGCTGGCCTCCTGCATTTAGTAAGCAAAGTCCTGCTGTGTGATCTGCAGCAGCCTTTAATTGATGACCTCGGCCTTCAGGGGTCTCCGTTGTGCGATGGGCTTTTCTCCGCTCACTCACTGCTGCGTACCAACCACAAATGGAAATTGTTGCTTCTGTCAATATAAAAGATGTAACACTCATAACAATGCTGAAAATAGGCCTGGGTCTGATAGCACTCAAAAATCAGCTGCCGTGATTGGGATGTGTGCTTAACCCAGACCTATTGCTTCCATGGAAGCCAGCATATTGCCTGCCCCTTTGTATAACTGGTACATGCAAACGGTGCTTCTGACTGTCTGCACGCCACATCAGGGAGCTCACTCACTACCATTAAACAGTCCAGCACACCGCTCCTTCCCCACATTAAGTAGAGGAATGCTAACAAGGTGAATATGGTGGTATATTTTTATGCTGTGGCCTTCCGCTGGAGCTGGGAACATATTCACAATGTCTCACAATGTGACAACTATTGTTACATCGGGGGACTTTGCTGATGTTGTCCTCTACAGAATGAGCTGACTGCATTACATTGTCTTACGCCAGAGGATTGCGTTCAGAGTGAGTAAAGTCTGCTTTACCGTCGTTCCCCATAGTGCAGGAAACCATGTACTGCCCTTGCATCCTGTTGCCAATACTGCATCTCCGTGCCAAGCTGTCCCACTGTTTAGTTTTATTGAGAGATACGGCGTGGAAACAGGCCCTTCAGCCCACTGAGTCCACACCGACCCGCGATCCCCGCACATTAGCACACACTAGGGACAATTTTACATTTGTACCAAGCCAATTAACGGACAAACCTGTACGTCCTTGGAGTGTGGGAGGAAACGGAAGATCTCAGAGAAAACCCACGCGGTCACGGGGAGAAGGTACAAACTCCGTACAGACAGCACCCTTAGTTAGGATTGAACCTGGGTCTCTGGCAGGAACTCTACCGCTGCACCACCGTGCCACCCTGTAGAAAGACCCAAAGTGTTTAGCTGGTGTGCAGACACTGCCATTGATTAACATAGGTGTTTTCTCAGTGTCCTATTGATATGTAACTGGCTGCATTGGGCAGGCCACCTCATTCGCATGCACAACACTGGACTCCTGAAACACACTCACTGTTCTGAGAACTGTCATGCGAGGAGATTTTTCGTAAGTTAATAAGTGATAGGGACGGCATGGTGGCACAGCAGTAGAGTTGCCAGAGACCCAGGTTCGATCCTGACTCTGGGCGCTAGCTGTACGGAATTTGTACGTTCTCCCTGTGTCCGCGTGGGTTTCCTCCGGGGGATAGACACAAAATGCTGGAGTATGCAGGTCATGCAGCATCAATGGAGAAAACGACAGGGGGTCCGATCCAAAACATCACCTTTTCTCCAGGGATGCTGCCTGACCCACTGAGTTACTCCAGCATTTTGTATCCATCTTCAGTATAAACCAGCATCTGCAGTTCCTTCCTACACATAGTCAGTGCTGGTGTTCTTTGTAGAGAAGCTGACAGCACAACGCTGGCTTGCTGCACACAGTGGGAAGAACAGGGGTAATTGATAATAGTAAGATTAAATGAGAACTTACCAGTTTGAAGTTTGATCTTTATTTGATGAGGAGTTACGTTGGTGATTACGTGAAGAAGCCCCGCAAGTCCGCATGCGCGTCAATCTTCAAAGCAGCGGTATGAAATCACAGGTAACAGTAATTGAAGTAACATAGTAAGATCAGAAACCTAGAACTACCAGATGACCTTTGCGAGAGAGGGTTGGGAGTGGAGGGCATGTAATCACCAACGTAACTCCTCATAAAATAAAGATCAAACTTCAAACTGGTAAGCTAGTTTAATCTTACTATTTTACTTCGGAGTCACGTGAGTGATTCCGTGAAGAGTTCAAAGCTCTGTGATTTCATGCCGTAGATTCAAATCCCGGCGTCTCACTGCATCGATTGACTTAGGATGAGTGAATAATCAACAATGCATTAACCATGACATTGATTTAAACGTATTAATGGTTTATTTTAATAAGGAAAATCAATAGCAACCCCTCTATCTCAGGGGGAGGCTAAACTGAACTCAAAACAGAATGGGCAAATAGCCTTGGTTCGGCAATCAGCCTATGGTAGAATTTTTGAAAAATCAATTCACTTGACCATCCTGCGGCCGTGAGGATATGGTCGATAGGGACGTCCATTGCCCTGGCCGCTGACATTGATGCCGCCCTGGTGGAATGAGATTTAAAATTGTCAGTGTCAATACCTGCATAAACCAGAACCTGCTTCAGCCACCTTGAAATGGTCTGAACCGACACTTTCTTATGCGTTTTTTGTGGCTAATAAACAATGCTGATTCCACACCTCTTAGGGTTCTGGTGGCCTTGATATAATATAGCAAGTGTGACCTCACACATAGACGTGAATCCGTGGGGTATGCCGAAAATGATCTTAAACACTGTCACCCCTGGTCTGCTCTGCTTGAGTAGATCATAAATGTAAAACGTAATGGCATCTGCAGCCACTTCCATCCTGTCTAGCCGCAGCTTCTGCAATGTCTGCACTAGTTGTGCTGATACCAGTGCCATGAGCATGGCTACCTTCATGGTGACTTTGGCCAAAGACAGGGAGGTGATAGGAGTCCATTGACGAAGTAGCATGAGTACCACGCTTACATCCCAGATTACCGCATACCTGGGCCTGGGAGGTTTGGAATTAAAAATTCCTTTCATAAATCGAGAGATTAGAGGGTGAGACCCAATAGAATATTCTTCTGATCCCATCCATAAGTATGAGGACAAGGCACTTCTGGCTGTATTGATCGCGCTATAGCTTAACCCTTTATTGAAATAGAGAGTTGACAGGAACTCTAGAACATCTGAGATGCCTGCCGTGTGATATGTAATATTCTCTTGTAAACAGAACACCTCCCATTTTCTAATATAAGAGATATACTGCTTTTGGGTACTATCTCTCCAGGCCGCAGTAATCACATCCACGGTTCGATCAGATAGTCCTCGCCCCAGGTATGGCCTTCTTAGAAATTAACAGATCAATACGGTCATGTAAAGGATGTTGTTCGCCAGTTACCGGGTGCACCAGTAGGTTTCTATGTTTGGGAAAAGTCATAAGGGGCTGCATCATTAATTCCAAAACGAGAGTGAACCATGGCTGAGTAGGCCAGTCGGGTATTACCAATACTCCTGAGGCGGAGTCCTGCTTAATTTTGAGCAGACATCGACTGATGAGGCAGAATGGAGGAAATGCATATAAAAACATTCCTCCCCAATGTAGCGAGAATGCATCAATCGCTACTGCCCCAGGATCTGGTTCCCATGAAACATATTTAGGTTACTGGTGGTTGAGTCTGGATGCAAACAAATCGATATCTGGCATCCCATACTTAGCAACAACATCATTAAATACCTCATGATTCAACATACATTCTGTGTTGTCATTGAATTTGCGTGACCTGATGTCTGCCACTATGTTGAGTCTACCTGGTAGGTAGATAGCTGAAATTCCAGATTTGATTAGCCAATCTATCGCAAGATTCTAACTTGATTCCACCCATATGATTAACATACACCACTGCCGTAGTGTTGTCAATCTGAAGCTGAACATGCAGTTGACATTTAGTAGAGCAATAAGCCTTAAGCCCATAAAATGCTCCCAAAAGCTCCAAATAATTAATCCCACATGATTGCAGAAGCGATGCCTCATGCATATTCCATCTGCCTCCACAGCTGGAAATGGTATCAGTAGCACCCCAACCTAGGGCACTGACATCAGTCTGTAAGACAATGGAAGTTGTTCAACCAGAATTTTGCTGGAACAACTTGAGACATTCTTTATCCACCACTGCACTTCAGTAATGGCTTCTGGTGGTAATTACATGGGCCTGTCATAATGACCCATATGTATCCTGAGTGCCTGTTCCTTTGCACATTGTAACTGTTGGTGCTGCAATGGTCCAAACTGGACTGCTGGAAAGGCAGCCACTAATTTGCCAATCAAGCTGGCCACCTGTCTAATTGAAGGTTGCTCCTCAATGAGCTTGATACAACCTTCAATCAACTCTAGCCTTTTGTCCCTGAGCAGAGTCACTGACATGTGATTTGAGTTAATAGTGAATCCCAAATAATCAATAACTGTGACTGGTGTTAATATGGATTTTACTTCGGAGTCACGTGAGTGAATACGTGAAGAACCCCGCCAGGACGCATGCATGTCATGTCGCTACACGCATTGCGAAACAGTCACACGGGTGGAACGACGTTCCCCCTCAGCGGCAAAATTTAAAAGCCGGGAACTGCAGGTAAGTGATACTCTGCGTTCTTTTTTTTTTTGTTCTACATACTGTTTTACAGGTGTAGACTCCAATGGACAAAATGAGGAAAACCAAGAAGGCTGCTCCAAAGCTGGCGAGGGAGGACCGCAGAGTTGCGGGCAGCCAGCAGCAGCCAGCGGCACGTGAATCACCCGTAATGGGAACAGCTGTGCCCGAGTTCGGCCCCGCACCGGTCAGATCTACACCGCGGCCAGGCGGTAAGGCTATACAAAAGTCTAATAGAGTCATTGACTTGGATGGGTCCGACTTTGAGCAGCCGCGAGCGGCCAGCGACCGTGAACGCTGGAACCGGATGGAGCGGCTTATGGAGCAAATGCTCCAACGTGACAGGCTCCGGGAGATGGAGTCTAGTCACTGTGGGAATTTAATACACCCACAGCAGCACCTCTTGTAGGTCTGCACAGTGCATCTCCCTCGTCAGAGGGGAGTACTGGGGGTCAATTCTGGGCTGACCCTGAAGAGGGGTTTCCAGAACAAACATCAAGTGTGCGAGGGGTGCAGGAAGACCAAATTCTACTGGACATGGTGTCCCAATTCATACAGCCAGACCAAACTGGCCGAAACCTGGAACCAAAACTAGCTGCCAGTATTGACTATATGTCATTTAAGCAGCTACAGCAACAGGCTGTATTGGACACCACAGCAAGACATTTGCCACCTGGGAACTGTACATCCCTGAATGTTCCAATTGTAAATAACTGCATATGGAAACACGTCGGAGCAGGAGTTAGAGGCATGGATGTCAAACTCCAAAAAGTACTAAAGCTCCTAACAACGGCAATAACAGCTTTCGCCCGGACAGTAGATGAAAAGGAGATGTTGCAGGATCAACAGGATGCACTGGCACTGCTCTGTAATACACAATACGAAATTAACGTCATCAGGAAGAGTGCCATTCGACCTGCTTTAAACCCGAAATTTGCAGGTCTGTGCAAACCTGGCAACATAAAACCTCCAATTTTACTATTTGGAGGTAACCTATCCAAACAAGTCAAAGAGCTCGATGAGGAGGCAAAAACCCTGGGGCTCATCACAGCGACATCATCAAAACCCTACTATGGTCATAAACAGCACCCTTATGCACCCACCAGTAGAACAAGACAAACTGGTGAAAGCTCAAAGGCCAGGTACACCGAACATCGGTCTTTTTTAGGCCATGGCCCAGACCGGCCTTCGTGGAAGATGCGCAAACCCCCAACGCCAACCCAACCACACACCCAGACGCCGGCGCCTCAACCTCCACGAAGGATTCACAAAAGGAAGTAAACCAGCCACTGGTAACTATGGAGGTAGGTGGCTCTGGTTCCTTACGAATTGCAGGGAGTATGGAGGTTGGTGGGAGATTACACTTCTTTCTGGATGAATGGAGTATGTTAACTACAGACACTTATATTTTAAGCAGTATCCAGGGATATACCATAGAATTTATACACAAACATAGCCCTCCAGTTCAGCATGTACCGAACCGAATGTTCGTACTTTCAGGTAAAGAAAAATCAGAAGCACATGCTGAACTGGAGCGGCTTTACGCAAAACGGGTAATTGAAAAAACCCAACACGAATCGCTGGAATTTGTGTCCAATATCTTTACCAAAAACAAAAAAGATGGTGGTTGTCGCATCATCATAGATTTGACAAATTTGAATACTTTTGTACAATATATTCATTTCAAAATGGAAACATTTGTTACTGCTAAACAATTGATTTCCAAAGGTTACTTCATGGCTAGCATCGATTTAAAAGATGCTTACTATTCAGTCCCTATACGAGGTGACCACAGATGTTATTTAAAATTCAACTGGATGGGACAGCTCTGGCAGTACAGAGCACTACCAAATGGGCTAACATCAGCCCCTAGGCTGTTCACTAAAATTTTGAAACCAGCTCTATCGTTTCTGCGGAAACAAAAACACATGGTGATGGCATACCTAGATGACATCCTTACTGTGGGCAAAACTTTGGAATTGGCCAAAGAAACGGTAACAGCCACAAAACAATTATTTGAAAAACTGGGGTTTATCATCCATCCAGTTAAATCTAAATTAAACCCTTCCACCACAATGGATTATTTGGGGTTCACCATTAACTCAGTTCACATGTCGGTGACTTTGCCTAAGGAAAAGGCTATAGCCTTAATAGAGGCTTGCAATTACCTCATTGACATCAGTAAACCATCCATCAGATTGGTAGCAAGAATAATTGGCAAAATAGTGGCTGCCTTTCCAGCCACACAATTTGGACCTTTACATTATCAAAATTTACAGAGGGCAAAAATACGAGCACTCAAAATTAATGCTGGTCATTTTGACAGACCAATGAAGCTACCAATCGAAGCCATAATGGAACTAAAATGGTGGACAGATAACAGTTGGCATTGTTCCAATCCAATCGTTATCAACAACCCTTCTATGGTGCTACAAACTGATGCCAGTGCACTTGGTTGGGGTGCTACCAATTCCATCTCCAGCTGTGGAGGCAGATGGACTGCACAAGAGGCGTCATTATTACATACACTGGGCATAAACTACCTCGAAATGTTGGGTGCATTCCATGGACTAAAGTCATATTGTTCTGGGTTATATCACCAGCATGTTAGACTACAGATTGACAATACCACGGTGGTAGCATATATCAACCACATGGGTGGAAACAAATCGATATCATGTGACAAGCTGGCCAACACAATTTGGCAATGGTGTATCCAGAAAAATATTTGGATATCAGCCACTTACCTACCAAGTAAACTACATTCAGTGGCAGACACCAGGTCACGCAAATTTAATGAAAATACTGAATGGATGTTGGATAAAAAAGTATTTGCTGATATTACAGCATGGTATGGAACACCAGATATCGATCTATTCGCATCCAGGCTTAATCACCAGTTATCAAACTATGTTTCATGGGAACCAGATCCTGGGGCAGCGGCGACAGATGCATTTTCGCTGCATTGGGGGAAATTGTTTATTTATGCATTCCCTCCTTTCTGCCTCATCAGTCGGGTATTAAGGAAAATACAGCAAGACTCTGCATCTGGTATTTTGGTAGTACCCGATTGGCCTACTCAACCATGGTTCCCTGTGATACTCAGCATGGTATTAGAACCATGCATCACCATCTGGCATAGACCAGATTTACTGGTTCATCCCGTAACAAGGGAAAGCCACCCATGTCATAACCATATGAACTTATTAATTTGTAGAGTCTAAAAGTACCTCTACTGCAACTGCGACTGACGGACCGAACAGTGAACATTATTTCAGCTGCCCACAGACAGTCCACCAAAAAACAGTACCTGGTATACATCAGGAAATGGGAGATGTACTGTCACAGAAACAACATCACCTACAGATCCATGAACATCCTGTCTGTTCTGGAATTCCTGGCAGGCCTCCATTATGATGAGGGGCTCAGTTATAGTGCCATCAACTGTGCCAGAAGTGCCCTGTCAACATATCTATACCAAGGAGCAGAGCGTCATTCTGTTGGAACTCACCCCCTGGTAACAAAACTTATGAGGGGAATTTTTAATATCAATTCCCCCAAGAACCAGGTACTCCCAAATATGGGATGTGAGTATTGTCCTGACGATGCTAAGGAATTGGTCTCCAGCAAAAACACTGTCCCTACAAAGACTGACACTGAAAACAGTCATGCTGATGGCATTGGTCACGGCACAAAGGGTACAGACATTACATAAATTAAGACTGGACAACATGACTTCTTCATCTGGAAATATAACGTGTCATATTTATGAATTAGTCAAGCAGAACAGACAGGGGTCAGCAGGCCTCAATATAGAATTTAGGGCTTACCCGACAGATGATCGTCTCTGTATAGTAAGACATTTACTGCTATATATGGAGAACACAAAAATCATCAGAGGCAAAGAGATGGCACTATTAATCAGCCACAAGCAACCTCACAAAAAAGTGACGGTCCAGACCATCTCAAGATGGCTGAAACAGGTTCTATTAAAGGCTGGGGTGGATACTAACATTTTCAAATCTCATTCCACCAGGGCTGCAGCTACATCGGCAGCTATGCAGTTGGATGTTCCGATGGACCAAATCCTCAAGACAGCAGGATGGTCAACGGAGAAAACTTTCCAACTATTTTTTATCATAAACCAGTAAATAAATCTGGAACGTTTGCAGAAACAATTTTAAGTTCTGTAATATAATTTCACCCCATAAATAGGGGCTATAATTTGGTGTTAATAAATTTAACATGGATTTCAATGTCGTATTCATGTCTAAACATGTTAACACAATTCCTCCCATAGTCATTAAGGCAGATGTGATGCATGGACTCGTTCCCACGGCATGAAATCACAGAGCTTTGAAATCTTCACGTAGTCACTCACGTGACTCCGAAGTAAAATAGTAAGATTAAACGAGAACTTACCAGTTCGAAGTTTGATCATTATTTTATGAGGAGTACGTTGAGGGAATACGTGCCCTCCGCTCCCACCCTTGATCATATATTCAACTGGTATCTTCTTTTCTAATCTTACTATGTTCAGTCATTACAGTTATCTGTGATTTCACACCGCTGCTTTGAAGAATGACACGCATGCGTCCTGGCGGGGTTCTTCACGTATTCCCTCAACGTACTCCTCATAAAATAATGATCAAACTTCGAACTGGTAAGTTCTCGTTTAATCTTACTATTTATCTGGATGTATGATAAACCCCAATCTCTCAAAAGTGAGCTTAACAACTGAAATGGATGATTCAGCTATTTTCCCAAATCTTTCCTATGATTAAAATATCATCCAAATAGGCCATGACAATATGACCCTGAGCTCGGAGTGGCCCCAGTATTGGTTTAACAATTTCGTAAATACTCTAGGGGCTGAGGATAATCCATTAGGCAGTGCTTTGAATTGGCATCATTGATTCATCCAGCTAAATTTCAAATATCTCCTATCCTCCTTATGAACAGGCACTGAGTAATACGCATCTTTGAGGACTAGCCATATTTTCTATGTTTCTATCATTGGCTATATTTAAGAGGGAGTTAGATGTGGCCCTTGTGGCTAAAGGGATCGGGGGTATGGAGAGAAAGCAGGTACTGGATACTGAGTTGGATGATTGGCCATGATCATATTGAATGGCGGTGCACGCTCGAAGGGCCGAATGGCCTACTCCTGCACCTATTTTCTATGTTTCTATGTTTCTATATAACATCTTCTGGAAAGCAGTTGTTTGGCAGTAACAAAAGTTTTCATTTTGAAATGTTTATACTGTACAAAGGGGTTAAGGCTCGTTAGGTCATGGATGATTCTACATCCTCCATCCTTTTTTGACCTAGGAAAAATATTGGACACGAATTGATGGAGTTGATGAACCGACTTCTCAATTACCCCTTTTTTGCATAATTTTTCAAGTTCTGCCTGTACCTCCATATTCTCTTTTTGTGAGAAAATGAGTGTTCGACTTGGAACATGCTTAGTGGGTGGATTCAAATTCGGATAGAATTCAATTCGAAAGCCTTGTATACTGCCCAGTATAAATGGATCTGATGTTATCTCATGCCATTCCTTTCTCATGCCTAATCTCCCCCAAACTTGTAGGTGTTTTTCAGTCAATATGTTCCTATGAGAACCAGACCCACCTACCCCCATGGTTACCGGTGGAATTTGCTGCCCCCGGTTTCTGGTGGGAAAAAACAAGTTTGCTCGTGTCCCTGTTGCAGCTCGCCAGCTGCGCACATTAGTAAATGTCCGGCTTCCTTGACCGGACCCGGTCTCTGTAACCCGTCTGTAGGGGTACTGCCGCTGAACAGTTTTGCTGAACATCGGTGGTTTAATCATTCCCACCGTTCTTGCCTCGTCATTGAGCTCCTTCACTCTCTTCGTGAGGTCTTCCGCAAACAGCAGATTTGGTGGCTGAATGTTGCTGGGCTTACAGAGCACTGCAAATTTTGGGTGGATGGT
Organism: Malacoraja senta; assembly: GCA_038087875.1. Lineage (NCBI taxonomy): Eukaryota > Metazoa > Chordata > Chondrichthyes > Rajiformes > Rajidae > Malacoraja > Malacoraja senta. The sequence continues at coordinate 658,780 of JAXLNO010006126.1, read as the reverse complement.
AGGGCGGATGGCACTTTTTCTTAAACAATTAATTTCAAAATGTGCACTGCACATGAGGGCTAAAGCATCCTGCTGTGTCTCAGACAGGTTCCCCTCGTCCACCGATCTGGCGAATGCAGTAATGCCCGAGCCGAGCAACTTCAGGACCTGCTGAAGTTTCATTTCTTGGGCGCGGATGCTATTGCCCATATGGCCCCATATAACATGATTTACCGCCGGTACTTTAAGTAGCACACAGTCTAATATTTCTTAGCTGTTTCATCCATAGTCAGCTCTTGCAACTGATGTGAGACTAGATAATTGATGGTTGTGGCCAATTCATCACCCAGCGGCTCCCCTGACTCCCTTGGGATGGCAAATCTTGCTGCCAGGCATGGAACTTCTGGCTCATGCCCTTCATCCCTTGGGGTAAACTCCCCCACAGATTCAGCGTCAGAATAAAACTGACCCGTTACACTCTCCTCCTCCAAGAGGGAGCGATTGAACAGCCCTATTTCAGGCGCTGCTGGCGCGGCCTCTCCTTCAGGCTGGCGCAGACACAATTCCTCCTCACGGAGTGTGCCCTGATGGAGCATCCTCTCCAATTTTGATAACCGTGCAAACACGGTATCCATTTCCGGAGGGGAACCCTCCTGGCCAGACTCAACTTCAGGCCGTGCAGACTTTCTCACAGCCTTGCGCCCCACTGGCGCGGCGACGGTGCTCTGAGGCAACAAGTCTGCAGTCGCTGACCTTCCTGCAGGCGACTGAAACATAGAAACATAGAAACATAGAAAATAGGTGCAGGAGTAGGCCATTCGGCCCTTTGAGCCTGCACCGCCATTCAATATGATCATGGCTGATCATCCAACTCAGTATCCTGTACCTGCCTTCTCTCCATACCCCCTGATCCCTATAGCTACAAGGGCCACATCTAACTCACTCTTACATATAGCCAATGAACTGGCCTCAACTACCTTCTGTGGCAGAGAATTCCACAGATTCACCACTCTCTGTGTAAAAAATGATTTTCTCATCTCGGTCCTAAAAGACTTCCCCCTTATCCTTAAACTGTGACCCTTTGTTCTGGACTTCCCCAACATCGGGAATAATCTTCCTGCATCTAGCCATTCCAACCCCTTAAGAATTTTGTAAGTTTCTATAAGATCCCCCCTCAATCGTCTAAATTCTAGCGAGTACAAGCTGAGTCTATCCAGTCTTTCTTCATATGAAAGTACTGCCATCCCAGGAATCAGTCTGATGAACCTTCTCTGTACTCCCTCTATGGCAAGAATGTCTTTCCTCAGATTAGGAGACCAAAACTGTATGCAATACTCCAGGTGTGGTCTCACCAAGACCCTGTACAACTGCAGTAGAACCTCCCTGCTCTTATACTCAAATAATTTTGCTATGAATGCTAACATACCATTCGCTTTCTTCAGTGCCTGCTGCACCTGCATGCCTACTTTCAATGAATGGTGTAGCATGACACCCAGGTCTCGTTGCATCTCCCCTTTTCCTAATCGGCCACCATTCAGATAATAGTCTACTTTCCTGTTTTTGCCACCAAAGTGGATAGCCTCACATTTATGCACATTATACTGCATTTGCCATGCACTTACCCACTCACCCAACCTATCCAACTCACCTTGCAGCCTCCTAGCATCCTCCTCACAGCTAACACTGCCCCCCAGCTTCGTGTCATCCGCAAACGTGGAGATGTTGCATTCAATTCCCTCATCCAAATCATTAATATATATTGTAAATAGCTGGGGTCCCAGCACTGAGCCTTGCGGCACCCCACTAGTCACTGCCTGCCATTCTGAAAAGTACCCGTTTATTCCTACTCTTTGCTTCCTGTCTGCCTGCCAGTTCTCTATCCACATCAATACTGAACCCCCAATACCGTGTGCTTTAAGTTTGTATATTAATCTCTTATGTGGGACCTTGTTGAAAGCCTTCTGAAAGTCCAGATATAACACATCCACTGGTTCTCCCTTATCCACTCTACTAGTTACATCCTCGAAAAATTCTATAAGATTCGTCAGACATGATTTACCTTTCATAAATCCATGCTGACTTTGTCCAATGATTTCACCACTTTCCAAATGTGCTGCTATCCCATCTTTAATAACTGACTCTAGCAGTTTCCCCACTACCAATGTTAGACTAACTGGTCTGTAATTCCCCGTTTTCTCTCTCCCTCCCTTTCTAAAAAGTGGGGTTACATTAGCTACCCTCGAATCCTCAGGAACTACTCCAGAATCTAAAGAGTTTTGAAAAATTATCACTAATGCATCCACTATTTCTGGGGCTACTTCCTTAAGTACTCTGGGATGCAGCCTATCTGGCCCTGGGGATTTATCGGCCTTTAATCCATTCAATTTACCTAACACCACTTCCCGGCTAACCTGGATTTCACTCAGTTCCTCCATCTCATTTGATCCCCGGTCCCCTGCTATTTCCGGCAGATTAATTAAGTCATCCTTAGTGAAGACAGAACCAAAGTAGTTATTCAATTGGTCTGCCATGTCCTTGTTCCCCATGATCAATTCACTTGTTTCTGACTGCAAGGGACCTACATTTGTTTTAACTAATCTTTTTCTCTTCACATATCTATAAAAACTTTTGCAGTCAGTTTTTATGTTCCCTGCCAGTTTTCTTTCATAATCTATATTCCCTTTCCTAATTAAGCCCTTTGTCCTCCTCTGCTGGTCTCTGAATTTCTCCCAGTCCCCTGGTAGGTTGCTTTTTGTGGCTAATTTGTATGATTCATCTTTTGTTTTAATACTATCCCTGATTTGCCTTGTTATCCACGGATGCACTACCTTCCCTGATTTATTCTTTTGCCAAACTGGGATGAACAATTGTTGTAGTTCATCCATGCAGTCTTTAAATGCCTTCCATTGCATATCCACTGTCAACCCCTTAAGAATCAATTGCCAGTCTATCTTGGCCAATTCACGTTTCATACCCTCAAAGTTACCTTTCTTTAAGTTCAGGACCCTTGTTTCTGAATTAACAATGTCACTCTCCATCCTAATGAAGAACTCAACCATATTATGGTCACTCTTGCCCAAGGGGCCACGCACAACAAGACTGCTAACTAACCCTTCCTCATTACTCAATACCCAGTCTAGAATAGCCTGCTCTCTCGTTGGTTCCTCTACATGTTGGTTTAGAAAACTATCCCGCATACATTCCAAGAAATCCTCTTACTCAGCACCCCTGCCAATTTGATTCACCCAATCTATATGTAGATTGAAGTCACCCATCATAACTGTTTTACCTTTGTTGCACGCATTTCTAATTTCCTGTTTGATGACATCCCCAACTCCACTACTACTGTTAGGTGGCCTGTACTCAACACCCATTAGCGTTTTCTGCCCCTTAGTGTTTCGCAGCTCTACCCATATTGATTCCACATCCTCCAAACTAATGTCCTTCCTTTCTATTGCGTTAATCTCCTCTCTAACCAGCAACGCTACCCCACCTCCTTTTCCTTTCTGTCTATCCCTCCTGAATATTGAATATCCCTGGATGTTCAGCTCCCAGCCTTGGTCACCCTGGAGCCATGTCTCCGTGATCCCAACTATATCATATTCATTAATAACTATCTGCACATTCAACTCATCCACCTTATTACGAATGCTCCTTGCATTGAGACACAAAGCCTTCAGGCTTGTTTTTACAACACTCTTACCCCTTTTTGATTTTTGCCCTGGATTTGTCTGCCTGTCACTTTTACTTTTCACCTTGCTACCTATTGCTTCTACCCTCATTTTACACCTCTCTGTCTCTCTGCTCTTGCACCCATCCCCCTGCCACATTAGTTTAAATCCTCCCCGACAGCACTAGCAAACACTCCCCCAAGGACATTGGTTCCATTCCAGCCCAGGTGCAGACCGTCCTGTTTGTACTGGTCCCACCTCCCCCAGAACTGGTTCCAATGCCCTAGAAATTTGAATCCCTCCCCCTTGCACCATTTTTCAAGCCACGTATTCATCTGCAATATCCTCCTATTTCTAGCCCGTGGCACTGGTAGTAATCCAGAGAATATGTGAACTGGGCGGCTGTTCGCTACCCACACTCCCGTGGTTTTCCACAGCTTTTCCAGCGGCTCGCCTCGCCTTCACCTTAGACGCTTTCTCCATGTTGAAAACTTGATCCTGAAAACAAGACTTACTCCAACCTAGAAAGCGACGTCCGACTAAGTTGTACACTTACCTGAGGTTTTTAAACTTACCGCTGGAGGAGTGCTGCACCTCTCAACCGGTCGCTGTGCCATGCGTCAGACATAATGACGCACATGCGGACTGGTGGGGCTTCTTCACGGAATCACTCACGTGACTCCGAAGTCAAATTACAACCCTTGTTGTGCTTAATCCAGCATTTGACACCCCACCCCCACCCCCACCCCCACCCCCACCCCCCCTTCCAACCCCCTCCCCATCCCCTATCATATTTAGGATATGCCACCCTAAAAATATATTGGATGGACGAGGGCTCTGCCCGAGCTGGCTGCCTGCCTCTTTTCCGGGATTACGTCAGTGCCCCGTGTTGTGTTAGAGAAGGAAGTCGTCCTGTCCAAGGGCATCCTGGGGGATTTCCGGGACCGCTGGGCACCGCGGGGGGTTGAATGCATCCTTGACAAGGAGTGTAAGATAGTTGTATAATAGTTTATCGTTTGTCGTGTATTGTGGTGGTGGGTTCTGTTTTGTATTTTACTGTATATATTATATTAATATTTGAATAAATATTTTTGATTTTTTTTTAAACAATCAAATAAATAAATAAATAAATTAATTAATTGATTAATGAATAGGTAAATGTATTGGGGATTTACTGGTGTGTGTAGGTAAATGATTCTTACTCCTTCCTAGTTCAACCTTCTTGTCAGCTTGTGTGGTCAAATGCAAAATAAAATACTAGCAGGTATGATATTGTGGGCATTACAGAGATGTGGCTGCAAGAGGATCGGAGCTGGGAGCTGAATATTCAGGGTTATACATCCTATCGGAAAGACAGAAAGGTGGGCAGAGGGGGTGGGGTGGCTCCATTGGTTAGGAATGAAATTCAGTCCTTAGCGAGGGGTGACAGAGGGTCAGAAGATGTAGAGTCATTGTGGATAGAGCTGAGAAATTATAAGGTTAAAAAGACTAATGGGAGTTATTTACAGACCTCCCAAGCTGTAGCCAGCATATAGGGTACAAGTTACATCACGAGATAAAATAGTAAGATTAAACGAGAACTTACCAGTTTGAAGTTTGATCTGTATTTTATGAGGAGTTACGATGAGGGATTACGTGAAGACCCCGTCCAGCACGCATGCGCGACATTCTTCAAAGCAGCGGTGTGGAATCACAGGAAACACAATAATTGAAATAAACATAGTAAAGAAAAGGAGAACTAAGATACCTGTTGATCTATATATTTGAGGGTGGGAGCGGAGGGCACGTAATCCCTCATCGTAACTCCTCATAAAATACAGATCAAACTTCAAACTGGTAAGTTCTCGTTTAATCTTACTATTTTACTTCGGAGTCACGTGAGTGACTACGTGAAGATTTTAAAGCTCTGTGATTTCAAACCGTGTAACAGTTCATACTTCACTCGCTGCCGAAGTCATTCAAGGGAGGAAGTATGTTATCGTAATCAACCATAATCTGTTTGTAAACAATAATGGTATCTATTAAACAATAACAAAAGACAAAATGCTCCCCCGGGCTTAAATTATATATTTTTGCAGATTTTAAAACTCTTTCTGCAAATAACACAGGTTCTGCTAGCGGCTTGTGGTAGAACGTTTGGAACGTTTTCTCCATGTTCATTCTTTTAGCCGCCGATGTAGATGCTGCCCTGGTGGAGTGAGATGTATATACATCAGTATCTACTCCAGCAGCTCCCAGTACCTGCTTGAGCCATCTCGAGATGGTTTGGCTCGACACCCAACCATGAGGTTTCTTGTGGCTGACCCATAAGGCTTTTTTATTTATTTATTTATATATATATATATATATATATATTTTTTCCTTTCTCCCTCGAGAATCTCTTGTTGTGTTGTTGTAAGTGAATAAGTAAGTCATGACACACAACCGTAGGTCAGGTGGGTATGCCCGGAAATCCATAACTAGGACTCAAGTTCCTTGCTTGCTCTGCTTTAGCAGCTCCTGAATGGTGAATGAGACCCGGTCTGGTGTTATAACCATGTTGTGCAGTCGCAGTAAGTGGAGGGACTGGACTCTTTGTGCTGAGACTAGTAGCATCAGCATGACCGTTTTCAGGGTTAGCTTTTCCAGGGTGAGAGACCTGGCTGGGGACCATCCCCTTAGGTATGTCAGGACCACACTGACATCCCAGATTTGTGTATACCTAGGTCTAAGAGGGTTGGAGTTGACGATACTCCTCATGAGTTTGATCACCAGCGGGTGAGACCCTATGGCCTGTTGTCCTGGCACCTGTTTTAAGTAGGCTGACAGCGCACGTCTGGCAGTATTGATGGCGCTGTAGCTCAATCCTTCATTATGGTGAAGGCCCCCCAGGAACTCCAGTACATTGGTTATGGTTGCAGATGAGTACGTTGTCCCAGTAGTCAAGCAGTATCTTTCCCACTTCCTGATGCTCGATAGGTATTGTTTCCTGGTGGACATACGGTGTCATCATGTTGATGGTCCTGTCAGACAATCCCAGTCCCAGCAGTGGTCTTTTGATAATCTGCAACTCAGTAGGTTAATTTTGGCATGGCATGGATGACTTATGCCTGATACAGGGTGCGTCAATAGGTCTGGGCTACTGGGAAAAGTCATAGGAGTTTCGATGACCATGTCGAGGACCACTGGGAACCATGGCTGTGTAGGCCAGTTGGTACTATCAAAATACCTGAAGCAGAGTCCATCTGTATTTTGCGTAGTACCCTACAGATTAAGGCAGAAGGGGAAAAAGCATAGAAGAAATCGGTCCCCCAGTTCAGCGCGAATGCATCTATCGCTGCTGCCTCAGGGTGTGGTTCCCAAGGGATATACATTGGTACGTGGTGATTTAGTCTGGATGCAAAGAGATCGATATCTGGTGTGCCATATTGGTTTGTAATTTTAGCAAAAGCTCTAGGATTTAACATCCATTCGGTGTTTATCATTGAATTTGCGTGACCTGGCACTGTATTTAGCTTACCTGGTAGGTAAGTTGCTGATAGCCAAATATGTCTACCGACCCACCATTACCAGATTGTGTTGACCTAATTGTCACATGATATCGATTTTATTCCGGTCATATGGTTAATATAGGCCACCACCGTGATATTATCAATTTGTAAATGAACATGCAAGTTGTGCATATTCCTAGAATATGCTTTAAAACCATAAAACGCACCCAACATTTCCAAATAATTTATGCCCAGTGTTTGTAGTAAAGACGAGTCTAGGTTAGTCCATCTACCACCTGTGCTGGATATGGTATTAGTTGCTCCCCAGCCTTGAGCACTGGCATCTGTTTGTATAGTTAACGTTGGGTTATTGATGATGATAGGGCTGGAACTATGCCAAATGTGTTATATCCACCATTGTAACTCTGATATTGCTTCAATGGGTAGTTTCATGGATCTGTCAAAGTGACCTGCATGTCGTTTCAACGCCTGTACTTTTGCCCTTTGTAGGTGCTGATAGTGCAGGAGTCCAAATTGTGTAGCTGAAAATGCTGCTACCATTTTGCCAATTACTCTTGCCACTTGTCGGATGGTTGGTCGATTGCTTACCATTAAATTGTTGCACATCTGTGCCAATTCTGCTACTTTACCTTTTGGCAACAGACATGTGGATTGAGTTAATTGAATCCCAGATAGTCCATAGTTGTGGATGGCGTCAACTTAGATTTATCTGGATGTATGACAAACCCAGGGTTTCAAACAATTATTTGGTAGCTAATACAGCTGATTTAGCCAACTCCATGGTTTTGCCAACTAGTAGGATATCATCAAGATACGCCATGACAATATGTCTTTGTTTCGCTAATGTTGCCAAGGCTGGTTTTAATATCTTGGTAAATAGTCTAAGGCTGATGTCAACCCATTAGGCAATACTTTATACTGCCATAGTTGCCCCATCCAGGTAAATTTTCAGGTATCTGCGATGACCCTTGTGAATGGGTACTGAATAGTAGGCATCTTTTAAATCAATGCTTGCCATAAAGTATCCTTTGGAAATCAGTTGTTTAGCAGTTACAAATCTTTCCATTTTGAAATGTACATACTTAACAAAGGTATTTAGTGAGGTTAAGTCAATGATGATGCGACATCCACCATCTTTTTTACTTTTGGTAAATATATTTGAGACAAATTCCAAAGGATCATGTTTGGATTTCTCAATGACACCCTTTGTAAGTAACCTCACCAGTTCTGCTTGAGCCTCTAGTTCTCTTTGACTGAGAGGGTAAAGACCCTTTGGGTACGTGCTGAACTGGTGGCATGTTTTCGTGAATGAACTCTATTTTGTATCCCCGAATACTGTTAAGTATATAACTATCATTCGTGAGACACCTCCTGTTAGTACAGTTCCCCATTTACATGCTGGTAGGAACCAGACCCACCTACCTCCATAGTTATGGTAGTGTTCCTTTCTTCCGTTTGTTCATCCGTCGTTATACTGCTGGATGTACTGCTGATGTACTGCTGATTGGGGGTGGCGCATTTTCCATGGGGTCCGCTCCGGGCCCTGGCCTAAAAAGGCTTTCGGGGATAGTATGCGGACCCCGAGCTTTCACCAGTTACATAAATTTGACCTTGACTGGTGGACGCGGTGAGGTACTGCCGTCTGGTTTTTTGTGTGGGTCTGCTCGTTCCGGGGCCTGCCCTCATGAGGCCAAATGCTTTGGACTCCTCCTCCAGGTCTTTCACTTGTCCTTCCAAATAACAGGATCTGCGGCTCTGAGGCCGGTGTTTTACACTGTCCTGCAAACCTGGGATTGAGGGCAGGTCTTATTCTCTCCTTGCGGAGGTTATTTATCTCATATTGGGTGTAGCACAGCAGAGCCAGAGTGTCTTGCTGGTTTGTGGTCACATCCACCCCATCCACGGAACGAGCATAGGCTGTTATCCCTGTCGTCAGGAGCTTGAGGATTTTAGCTCCTGGTTCCGGATACTCTGTCCCCCCCCCCCAGATTTGGCTGTTAACAGCCGGTACATTGAGCGAACTGCAGTTTTCCAGCTCTAGTGCCTCATTAAGTACCTGTCTTGTAGGGGTTTGAGGGGACAGGTGGTTGATGCTGGCCGCCAGTTTTGGCTCCAATGGCCGCCCTGCTCGTGGTGAAACCACGTAGCGAATCTCCACACCCAGCAGCTCTTCCTGATCCTGTACCCCAAGCGTAACTCCCGACATCTTCAGCCAATGACCCCTCTTCCTGACCAGCCCAGCCCTGGTCGCCAAACGCTGCCCTGCTTTGAGGGGAAAGCGATGGCCAGTGCATTGTAGAGCACTGTGATGTGGGAGTGCCTGATCCCCCTGGCGAGACTGCTCTAGCTCCTGAAGCAAGTCTCGCTGGAGCAGTTGCTCCATGAGCCTTTCCATTCGGCTCAGGCGGCTAGCTCTGCCGCTCTAAGGCGGGACCCTCCTCATCGGAGTCAGACATAACCGGGCCGGTATTTTTTTAAATTTTTTTTAAACTTTTCCTCCAGCCCGCTGCCGCTCATCAGGCTGCGCTAGCGGGACTGGGCCTCGGGCTCGGTCTCGATGAGGGTGGACCGCCGCATATGCGGTCCAGGTGCCGCCTCTCGCCCCCCCACTGATGGAGCACTCCCGTTCTGTTGGAGTCGAACGGGGGGGCGGTTTTTTCTCCTTTGCCGTGCTGCTCCTGTTCCACAGTTCCCCCTGGAATACAGAGCAGAGCAGAGCACAGCTTGCGGATTACGACCTCAGTGTAAGACTTACCTGATGGTCCGCTGTTTAGTTTTCACCGACGTGTAGCGGGAGCGGCCTGTACTCCCCGGTCGCCGCTGTTGCACTGCGTGAACGCTAATGTCGCGCATGCGTGCTGGACGGGGTCTTCACGTAGTCACTCACGTGACTCCGAAGTAAAATTGGCATGTAAAAAAAGCAGTGCCACTGTGGTCATGGGAGATTTCAACATGCAGGTAGACTTGGAAAATCAGGTTGGTACTGGACCCCCTAGAAAGGGAATTTGTGGAGTGCCTCCAAGATGGATTCTTAGAGCAGCTTGTAGTGGAGCCTACCAGGAGAAGGCAATTCTGGATTTATCTATTATGTAATGAACCAGATTTGATAAAGGGACTAATGGTCCAGGAGGTAGCGGCCACAATGTGATAAGATTTCATCTGCAATTTGAGAGGGAGAAGGTGATATCGGATGTGTCGGTATTGCAGCTGAGACGGTGGAACAGCAATGGCAGGAATTTCTGCGAATAAACGGAAGATGCAGGATCTTTTCATTCCAAAGAGGAAGAAAGATTCTAGGCGGAGAAAGAGGCAACTGTGCCTGACAAGGGAAGTCAAGGACACTATAAAACTAAAAGAAAAGGCATATAATAATTAGTGGGAAGCCAGAGGATTGGGAAGCTTTTAAAGAACAACAGACGGTAACTAAAAAGGCAATAGATGGAGAAAAGATGAAATACGAAGGTAAGCTAGCCAATAATATAAAAGAGGATAGCAAGAGTTTCTTCAGTTATATAGAGAGTACGAAAGAGGCAAGAGTGGACGTTGGGTCGCTGGAGAATGATGCAGGAGAAGTGATAATGGGGAATAAAGAAATGGCAGAGGAGTTGAATAACTTTTTTGCATCGGTCTTCACAGTGGAAGACACCAGCAACATGCCTGAATTTCAAGAGAGTCAGGGGGTGGAAGTTAGTGGAATGGCTATAACAAGGGAGAAGGTGCTTGGGAAGCTGAAAGGGCTGAAGATGGGAAAAGTCACCTGGACCAGATGGACTGCACCCTAGGGTTCTGAAAGAGGTGGCTTTAGAGATTGTGGAGACTTGACAGTGATATTTCAAGAATCACTAAAGTCATGGGAGGGTCCCAGATGATTGGAAAAATGCCAATATCACCCCTGCTGCACAAGAAGGGAGCAAAGCAGAATAGTGGGAACTATAAGCCGGTTCGTCTGACTTTGTTGTTTATTTAGATTTCCAGAAAGCCTTTGATAAGGTGATAAGGTGCCACACGTTAGGCTGCTAAGGAAGATGAGAGCCCACAGTATCAGATACTAGCACGAATAGCAGGTTGGCTGGATGGCAGAAGACAAAGAGTGGCAATAAAGGGGGGCTTATTCTGGTTGGCTGCCAGTGACTAGTGGAGTTCCACAAGGGTCGGTACTGGGGCCGCGACTCTTCACGTTGTATATTAATGATTTGGACGAGGGGATTGAAAGCTTTATGGCAAGGTTTGCGGATGATACGAAAATAGGTGGAGGGGCAGGTCGTGTAGAGAAAGCAGGGACTCTGCAGAAGGACTTGGACAGGTTGGGAGAGTGGGCAGAGAAGTGGCAGATGGAATATAGTGTAGCAAAGTCTGGAGTCATGCTATTTGATAATAGGAATGAAGGCATGGACTATTTTCTAAATGGGGTGAGAATCCAGAAATCAGAGGTGCAAAGGGACTTGGGAGAGCTGGTGCAGGATTCCCAGGGCTTGTATACAAAAACAGGGATGTAATGTTGAGGCTTTATAGGGAGCTGGGTAAGGCCGCATTTGGAACATTGTGAGCAATTTTGGGCAACATATCTGAGGAAGGATGTGCTGGCTCTGAAGAGGGTCCAGAGGAGGTTTACAAGAATGATCCCAGGAATGAGTAGGTTAACCTATGATGAGCGTTTGTCGGTACTGGGCCTGTACTCGCTGGAGTTTAGAAGAATGAGGGGGACCTCATTGAAACGTACAGAAAAGTGAAAGGCTTGGATAGAGTGGATGTGGAGAGGATGTTTCCACTAGTGGGAGAGTCCTGGACTAGAGGTCATAGCCTCAGAATTAAACAACGTGCTTTTAGGAACGAGATGAGGAAAAATGTATTTAGTCAGAGGGTGGTGAATCTGTGGAATTCTTTGCCACAGAAGGCTGTAGAGGCCAAGTCAATGGATATTTTTAAGGCAGAGATAGATAGATTCTTGATTAGTACAGGTGTTAGAGGTTATGGGGAGAAGGCAGGAGAATGGGGTTAGGAGGGAGAGATAGATCAGCCATGATTGAATGGTGGAGTAGACTTGATGGGCCAGGCTAATTCTACTCCTATCACTTATGACCATATGGTCTCATATTCTGCTTGGGTAGTCTACAGCCTAATGGTATAAATATTGAATTTTCCAATTTCAGGTACAGGTTGGCACAGTGGAGCAGCAGTAGAGTTGGTGCCTTACAGCGCCAGAAACCCGGGTTCGATCCTAACTATGGATGCTGTCCGTGCAGAGTTTCTACGTTCTCCCCGTGACCATGTGGGTTTTCTTTGGGCTTTCTCCCACTCTCCAAAGACGTACAGGTTTCAAGGTTAATTGGCTTCTGTAAATTGTAAATCGTCACCAGTGTGTAAGGTAGTGCTAGTGTACGGGGTGATCGCTGGTTGGCACGGACCCGTTGGGCCAAAGGGCCTGTTTTCCACACTGCATCTCTAAAGTCGAAAGTAAAGTCTAATGTAGCCCCACATTTCCTGTACTTTTTTCCCCCACTTCCACCATTCCCTCAGGGCTTCCCTCTTTTGTTCAATTCTTCCTAACCTTTCCCCCTCATTATCTAAACTCATCAGCCACCCAGATATGGTTCCATTTGTCCATCACCCACATACCTATTGGCCCGGGCTTCTGACACCCTGCCCACCTGGTCCCATCTGCCATCACCCCACCCTCAGCTGATTCCACATACTACCTTACCAGCCTCTGTCTCTACCCTTGCCCCCACCCCTCATCCCTCCTCCACTCCATCCAGATCTATCTGCCTGTTTATTTTTCTTTTATTATGCTTCCACTATCACCTACCAGGTTCTATCTCACCCCTCCTTCTCACCTCTTTAACCGGGATATCTGTCCTTTGATGAGTGTCACGCCCCAAAACATTAACCAACTATTTACCTACACAGAAGCTGCCTGACCAGCATTTATTCCAGCGGTTTAGTTGTTACTCCAGATAACAGCATTTGCAATCTCTTGTGTCCATGATAATAAGACTACCAGGGGGCGACGGGGAGATGGCTGCCCTGCCGGCAATCTGTTCGTATTTTCTTTCTTTTTGTTATTTTTTAGTGTGTTAAAAGTTTGTTTTAATGTTCTTCAGTTTGCTTTATGTGGGGGGAGGGGGAGGGGATCGGGGGAAACTTTTTTTCAAGCTCCTACCTTCCCAGAGATGTGATCAATTTTTCAGATCACATTCTCCGGGCTCTGCGGCCTACCATCGATGGAACTGGAAGCCTCCTCGGACTGTCGTGAGCCCCACCGTGGGGCGCGGACTTAACATCGGAGCTGATCCCTTGCCTGGGATCACGACCACTGCGACCACCGCGGAATCACCAACAAGGGCTCGCAGTCTCGGGTGAGGTTAGTCGTGAGCTCCAATGTCGCGGTAGGCTCGACCAGCCCCGACGCGAGGTTCGATTGCCCGGCGCGGGGGAGCTAACTCCCCCCCCCCCGATGCAGGAGCTTGATTGCCTCAACGCGGAGGGCCCGAAAGCCACTGGCTACGGGAGTCAAGATCATCCCGTCAACGGGAGCTCGAGGCCCACAACCGAAGAAGAACAAAGGAAGAGACTTGAACTTTATTTCGCCTTCCACCACAGTGAGGAATGTGTAGGAGTCACTGTGTTGGATGTTCATGTTAAAATATGTTTTTTGAGTGATCTGTTGCTTTTAATTGTATGACTGACCTGGCCAATGAAATTCCTCGTATGTTGTAATACATACTTGGCAAATAAAGTGTGATTCTGATTCTGATTCTGATTCCTCGTTTTCTCGTGCACTTTCTCGTTTTTTAAAATCTTACCAAGATTTGGCACCTGGAGTTCGAGTCAGTGTTGTGCCATTGCTTGCATTGCATCTTTTGGTGACTCCAAGAACTGCAGGCAGCTTCCTTTTTTGAGCCAAACCATAAAGCCCCAAGTTAAACACAAAACGCTGGAGTAACTCAGCGGGTCAGGCAGTATCTCTGGTGAAAAGGATGCGTGACATTTCGGATCGGAACCTGTCTTCTGACCCGACTTGACCCGAAACGTCACCTATCCTTTGTCTCCAGAGATGCTGCCTGACCCGCTGAGTTACTCCAACACTTTGTGTCTATCTTCGGTATAAACCAGCGTCTGCAGTTCCATTCTGCACATGAAGCCCCAGGACTGTGCTGAGCACAGGTTTCAAGTAGAGCAAAACAGACCCCAGAAGGACATGTGTAGGAAGGAACTGCAGATGCTGGTTTAAACCATAGATAGACCAAAAAGCTGCAGTAACTCAGCGGGACATGCAGCATCTCTGGAGAGAAGGAATGGGTAACGTTTTGGGTCGAGACCCTTCTTCAAACTATTGAGTATAGAAGTTGGGATGTTATGGGCAGTTGTATAGGACATTGCTGAGGCCACCGTGAGTACTGTGTTCAGTTTTAGTCACCCTGCTTTAGGAAGATTACATTAAACTGGAAAGAGTGCATAGAAGATTCACAAGGACGTTGTCAGAACTTGGGGGCTTGAGCTAAATGGAGAGGTTGACCAGGCTAGGACTTTATTCCTTGGCCAGTCTGAAGAAGGGTCTCGACCCAAAATGGGATACCTTGGAACATCAGAACCTTGGATAGACACACAATGCGAGACAGGTGGCATCTCTGGATAGAAGGAATGGGTGACGTTTTGGGTCGAGACCCTTCTTCAGATTTGACCCGAAATGTCACCCATTCCTTCTCTCCAGAGATGCTGCCTGTCCCGCTGAGTTACTCCAGCTTTTTGTGTCTGTCTATCCCAGAAAGACATCAGGCAACTTGACATAAACTGCAGAATCTGGTCCAATGCTGCATATCATGCCAGTGTCCTGAACAAATGAATCCTCTGGCAGAACTCTTTTCTGCTTTGAAAGCATTAACACAAGAGAGCCTGAAGCCTCAAGTACTTACTGTATGAAGTGTCATTATCGTCGCAACCCACCGAACAAACCCAGACTGTTTAATAACTCGGAATCCTAAGCCCGCTTCAGATGTAGACGGAAAATTCCATGTCAGCTTCAAAAGATTGTAGTTCTGTAGCATTATAAACCAAGGGTCACCCAAGCAAGATTTTTCAGTTGGTCAGGCCATTGAGGTGTCCCAATTCTAAAGGGGGCACTGGAAGTTTACAGCAACAACATGAGCAGCAGCAAGTGGCAATGATAATTGGGCCTTGGGGAGGGAGCGGTCAGATCGCAGAGGGCTGAGGGTGCAGTGGGCAAGTCTGTAATTGGGAAAGGGCAAAGAAGCTCAGGAAAAGTCAGGCTGGATCCTTGCTGTAGCTGGCTGCCAACTGTGCAGTCATGGCATGATATATTAATATACAGTGTGTGCTCCTAGCTGTGAACTTCAACTTCCTCACTACACTCAGACTGAAAGGGTAGCTGGCTGGATTGGTTCAGAGGGCAGTCAAGGGCAAACTGTATTTCAGCGTGTGTACAGAAGCGTAAGAAAACAATTTCCTTCCTTAACGTAAAGTAAAATCGACTTTGCAAAAATCTGGTTGTCTCATCTTCTCATTATTAAAGTTAGTCTTTTATTCCATAATTTATTTCCTTCATTAATGTTCCTCAGCTGTGGGATTTATTCATGATCTGAATCTTTAGCCCAGGCTTTAAGGTGGCACGGTAGCACAGCAGTAGAGTTGTTGCCTTACAGCGCCAGAGACCTGGGTTAGATCCTGACTACGGGTGCTGTCTGTGTAGAGTTTCTACATTCTCCCCCAAGCATGTGGGTTTTCCCCATGTGCTCCGGTTTCCTCCCACATTCCAAAGACGTGCAGATTTGTAGGTTAGTTGGCTTGCCGGTAGGTTTGGATGGGATTATCCTATTGAAGGTGAAGCTAAAAATTCCTATTTATTTAAGGTAGATAAATAGGAGTCTAACATAGGTGTCCTTGATATCTAGGTGCTCCAGAGATGAGATTAGGACTAGAGTGGTGCCATAGATGTGTGGCATCACCCATCTCTTGAAGCACTTCATGATGATGGGATCAAAAGCTCTGGAAGGTAGTCTTCAAGGCACTCTCTCTTACTTTCCTTCAGCACCAGGGTGAAAGTGGTCTCCTTGAAACAGGTGGAAACCGCAGAATGGAGTGGTGAGAGGATGAAGACGCCTGTGGATACCTCTGCAGCTGGTCCGCACAGGTCGCGAGGACATGGCCAGGGACTCCAGCAGGGCCAGTCAGTTTCCACAGAATCACTCTCTGGAAGGCCGACCATATGTCTGCCATAGTAATCACTCTTCTTCTTCTTCTGGTCGATTCCACACACAAGATTAGAAGTTGTTCAGCCAGAGCTGAACACACTTCTCGGCATCTGCATCAAATGATGTCTGTCTTGTCACTTCTTGTGCTTCTTGTGCGTGCTGGTGGAAAGATTTGTGGAAACAGGGCCGCGACGTGAAAGCTCTTTCCTTGACCCCATAGTAACCATTGATACAGGCACACCTGAGCTCTATATAAATCGAGAGCTTGCTTGTCTGGGACAGGTAAGTAAGATGATTGGATGGTGTGAATGGGATTAGAATATGCTGCATGAGGTTTCTTCAAATGTACCATCAATGACATTGGAATAGGCACTCCTCCTGAATGATATCAGGCAAATAAATTCATGCGTCTATTATCTTACATTGTGTATATTTTCCCATGATTATGGCGAGGAAAGGAGAGTGAAGGTCTGTGGCCACTGCTTACTCTTGCTGTGCCTACC
This sequence comes from Malacoraja senta, assembly GCA_038087875.1. NCBI lineage: Eukaryota > Metazoa > Chordata > Chondrichthyes > Rajiformes > Rajidae > Malacoraja > Malacoraja senta. The sequence goes on along the minus strand of JAXLNO010006126.1, from coordinate 641,927 downwards.
CTTGTTCCTCAAACAAGTCATGTGATCTTCCTCCCTTCCCCAAACTGTTCCCACAGACAGAGGAGGGCAATAGCATCCACAACATGGCAAAGGAAGATCTGGCTAGGCATTTAAGATAGACACACAATGCTGGAGTAACTCAGTGGGACAGGCAGCATCTCTGGATAGAAGGAATGGCTGACGTTGTGGGTTGAGACCCTTCTTCAGACTGAAGAAGTTTGATATGCACGGGGCACCATGAGGACTAACAAACTATGTTACCTATTCAGAGCAGGAGTAGAATAGGTGGAGACGGGAAGGTGGGAGTCATTTTCCCACACAAGCCATAGGTGACTAGGCAATCTGAACCTAAGCACCAAGTTGTAAGCGGCCGAAGGTGCGCATCCCTCGGGACAGCCCCCACTCTCCCACGGCCACCCTCCGCGGGCTGTGGGTCAGGTAGAGCGGAGGTGTGGGGCAATGTTCATCCCTCCACAGTGATGTGATGGACGCAGGGGTCTGGACCAATCGCTGACAAGTCCCGCCCCCCAGCAACATCATGTCCGTTATTTGACTTTTCTGTTGAGCGGCATTTGGTTCGTTGGCTTGTAGGCGACGACGCCTTTCGGGTAGGTGGCGTTTCAGCAGAGCGGCCATTTGGTGAATTTGCTTTTAGGCGACGCAGCCTTTCAGTTATTTGGCTTTTAGGCGCCCCGCCTTTTGGTTAGTTTGCATTTAGGCGTCCCACCCTTTCGGTTAGTTGGCGTTTCGGCTCCGTTTCCATTCGGTTGTTTGCCATTTCGGCTTAGTTTCCATTCGGTTATTTGGCTTCCACTTCTTTGCTTGGGCTTCTCGTCCGTCGGCACCACGTCCGGGTACCGATAACATGTATGACGTGACAAAGGTGTATACATTCAGAGTATATACATTCAATGAAGTTAGAAGCACCATCAAACAGAACAGGCATGACGGCCTTTGTGATGAGTTTCAACGTTTCAACGTTTCAAGGTCAGTTTATTATCATATGTACCAATTAAGGTACAGTGAAATTCGAATTACCATACAGCCATACTAAAAAAAAGCAACAAGACACAACTACATAAAAGTTAACTTAAACATCCACAGCGGATTCCCCACGTTCCTCACTGTGATGGAAGGCAATAAAGTCCAAATGTCTTCCTCTTTATTCTCCCACAGTCGAACCACCCGCAGTCGGTGCGATCGAAGCTCCCGCAGCCAGCAATCGAAGCTCCCGCAGCCGGCAGTCGAAGCCTCCGCGTCAGGGCGATCGAAACTCCCGTGTCGGTGCGATCAAAGCTCCCGTGTCGGGGCAATCGAAGCCTTCTTCCCTACCTTTGCATAAACTTCTCATACCTATAGTTTCCCCCCTCCCTGACTCTCAGTCTGTTGAAAGGTCTCAACCCGAAACATCACCTATTCTTTTACTTCAGAGTTGCTGCCTGACCCGCTGAGTTACTCCAGCATTTTGTGTTTATCTTCGGTTTACACCAGAATCTGCAGTTACTTCCTAACCAGCTAGGCATTCACAACTGTTCTTTAGAATAGGAGATGCTTCGTGTAGGCAAGAAAGCTTTGTTGGCAAATAGAACACAAGGCACATGCATCATAAATATATATTATGTCACTTAGGTAGAAGATTATCTGTCTCCTGCTCGTTGGTTTCTGAGACAACATCTAATTGGAGGATTATTCTGACCTACATCCTGCCCGTTTTGATGCTGGTTGATGTGCTGATCTAGTTTGGGACAGAGTTGCTGCCTTACAGCGCCAGAGACCCGGGTTCGATCCTGCCTACGGGTGCTGTCTGTACGGAGTTTGGACGTTCTCCCTGTGACCATGTGGGTTTTCTCCAGGTGCTCCGGTTACCTCCCACACTCTAAAGATGTGCAGGTTTGTAGGTTAATAGGCTTCTGTAAATTGTCCCTCGTGTGTAGGATAGTGTATGAGTGATTGTTGGTCGGTGTGGACTCGGTGGGCCGAAGGGGCTGATTCACGCGGCATCTCTAAAACTAAAACTAAAACTAAAATTTGTTTGTCTATGCAGCATGTTCACATGGATTTTGTGGGCTGAAGGACCTGTTCCTGTGCTGGACTGATTTTATGTTCTATACAGCTGTGAGTTAAGATACAAGTCCTCCCCAGGTTCCAAAAGAAAAGTATATTGGCTTTGGTAGAATTTGTAAAGAATGTCCCCAGTGTGTAGGGTGATGCTACTGTATGGGGTATCACTACTGGGAGCGGCCTCAGTAGGCATGTTTCCGTGCTGTATCTCTCTCTAAAGTCAGGTCATTTCTAGCTCTTTATTCAGATTTCAGATTTCTCAGCATTTGCTGCTTCTCTTTTTATGTTAATCTTTTAGTAAATTGGTATGAATGAGAGAAGAAATCATTTCATGTGTGTCGTTTAACAGACAGATCTCTGTGGCAGGGGTTCGTGAATTTTGCTGAACGGACCTGCGTTGAGGATAGTCCTTCACCTTGTCGCACTCCCTGCACCCTCCACACCCACACACACGCACACGCACACACAAATGCACACGCACACGCAAACACACACACACACACACGCAAACACACACGCACATGCAAACACACACACACACGCACACACACGCACACACACATGCTTCTAGTTATTATCTGAAACTGAGTTTCACTGGTTCAATTGCATTCACTATTCTGACATCTTTCCCAGCTGCCATCCCTCATTTCATTTTATCGTTTGTCAAAACCATGTTAGATATAAAATAAAAAGATAGCAGCATAAACATTGAAGCCATCCCTTAGAATGTAATGAATATTACAGGTGCTGTACATAGCTGCTTCAGAAACTTATTGAACAGGCCTGCATACACCTGGGACACAATCCTAATCAGGCAATTGTTCGCACACTTCAGTCTGAAAGCTGTCCAAAGAACTGTGATTGAATTAGTGACAGTTCATTGTAATTTATAATTTGACAGGTTTAACCTTCATTGTCTCTGTGCTTTATCACAACAAGTTCCCAAATTCCAAAGCAATGCGATTGTTAAAATGCTCTGAATTTCCGATGCCTGAAAATTAGCCAACGAGCTCTTTTGAAAAAGAGCATTTCTTTAAAAATAATAGAACATAGACCTCACCAGGAAAATGTAAACTATGCCTTGAAGGATGCATTACATATTGGGCAGCAGAATGAATCAGTTACAGTTGGTGAATCAGTGAGGTGATTAATGAGTTCCATAGCATCTTCATTCCTATTTCTGGAACTGAAGGCCAAGCAGAGTCATTTTTCTGAAACAAATTGATGCTGAATATCCACGGCCTATTAAATTGTAGAAGAATATCAGATAACACTATTCCTGTCTTCGCAACAAGTCTGTATGAGTGTATTCTCAGCTTTGGTCGCTCAGTAATTATGAGAATCCAAAATGCAGGACAATATGCTTTAGAGTTGCCAACATTCTCACTCCCAAATAAAGGACAAAAGGTCAAAATAAGGGACAAATTCCCGACGGCAATTCATTGACCGACTCGGCCATGGCTGGGTGAATGATGAGTTGGCCCGGGTGCTGGACGCCACACAAAGCCCAGCCGGCAGGCCAGCTGAGGAGTTTTAGCTCGGGCGCCGGACTTTGCGCGCAACGTCGCGTGACCCGGGCCAAAGCTCCTCAGCTGGCCCGCCGGCTGGGCTTTGTGTTCTGCTGCACGCAAAGTCCAGCATTCCATCCAACTCATGAACAGATGATCGGCCATGAGAAGGAGGGGTGGTGGTGGCGGCGGTGAGCGAAGGTCCGAAAGTCGGACAGCTGGCCGGGATGTCGACCGACGGGGCCACGGGCGAGGCCCTGCTTCTACACTCCATGGGCTGCACTACGTCGGGACGGGTGAGGCGGGGCCGGACTCGGCGCTCCGACCCGACAGTCCCCTCGACCCAAGTAGTAGCAGTTAAATACGGGACAAGGCCGGTCCTGTATGTGACAAACCAATTTACCCAATATATGGAATGTCACGGCTAATACGAGACAGTTGGCAACCCTAACGTGCTTCTACCTAAGCTTTAGGGCTGGCTGTGCTGTAATTGTTGCCTTGGTGGCTCAGATCAGCAAATTCACCAGAGGGAGCTGAACCTGGGACTTTCTGAGTCAGACACAAAATGCTGATGTAACTCAGTGGGACAGGCAGCATGTCTGGAGAGGAGGAATGGGTGACTTTTTGGGTCGAGACCCTTCTTCAGTCTGAACCCATTTATTTAAACTTCCCATTTTGAGGCTGAGGTTAAGCAGGATCCAAACCAGTACTTTGGGAAATGTCCTAATTTTCCCGGACCAGTCATTTCTCAATCAGCATTATTAAAATAGGTGGCATGGTCAATAATGTGCTGTTCAAAGGAGACTGGTGTAAGGCAATTGCTACTCGCATTTCCTACATTGCAATAAAGGTTATTCTTCAAACGTCTTCTTAGCAGATAACATGCGACTCATGTTTCATTCTCATTATAGTTTATCTGTTAATGTGTTATTTTTGTCAATATATAAGTATGTGATTACATGGAAAATAGAAGTTGGAATGGGCCTCTCGAACTTTCTCTGCCGTTTAATAAAAATCATTGTTGATCTTTCACCTCAACACCACTTTCTTGTTTACTCCTGATTCCCTTAAAATTCAAAAATCAATTGATGTCTTCCGTGCATCGACTCAGTGACTGATTCTCCACAGTCAATTTCAGATGAAGAATTATGAAAATTCACCACTGTCTGGGCAAAGAGGTTTCTTCTCATCTCACCCCTGTAAGGCTGCTATTTACATGAGACGCAACCTTGGTTCTTGACATGTCAGCACGGGGGGGGGGGGGGGGGGGGGAAACAACATCTACCATATAAAGCTCCGCAATAATTTTTTTATGCTTCAATAAAATCACCAGCCATTCTTTGAAGCAAGTAGACCAGAACTGTAGACACAAATCCAGGTATGGTCTCACTAGGTCCCTAACTTCAGTTACATGGTTTCACACCATCTCTCTTGAAGTAATGGCCAATGTATCATTGCTTATCTCCCCATTAAGTAGCTAACTTCAATTTCTCTGTCTCTGCTGCATCTGGTCCTAAGATGAGACTTACCACCATGGGCATCCAAGATGTCCTCTTTCTTCAGTAAACGTGGTTTTGCCCCTGCTGTTGTGGATGGAGCTCTCTCCTGGGACTCCGCCGCATTCCGCCGATCTGCTTGTCCCATTGTCCACTGCCTTCTAACCCACAACCACTCTCACGCACATCATTTATTTTATAACTTCCAATTCAAGAGAGTATTGATGAGAGAGTTAGATATGGCTCTTAGGACTAACGGAATCAAGGGCTATGGGGTGAAAGCAGGAGCGGGTCTGATTTTGGATGATCAGTCATGATCATATTGAATGGCGGTGCTGGCTCGAAGGGCCGAATAACCAACTCCTGCACCTATTTTGTATGTTTCTATGTTTCTAATTCCTAACCCCGCCATTTCCTCATCTTGATCATTATCGTTCAGTCCCTTTACACCTCCATTCACCACCAGCGAGATTTTAGGGTCCTCCCATTCTTCCTTGAACAGAGACCCAAACTGTTCCACACTACTGACATTCTTTTCTGCTTGGCAGAACTTGTCCTCACCCTCATCAAATTTTCTTTTAACTCACTGTCTTCAGATCAAATGTGTTGCCATGGACATGGAAATTGGCCCCAGCTGTGCCAGTCTTTTTGGTGGTTAGGTTGATCATTCATTGTTACAAATGTACCCCAGCTCCATCCCTCACCATTTTCTTCACTACATCAACAATTACATTGTGCCCTACTCCTGCACCCATGCAGATTTCATCAATGTTGCTACTAATTTCCACCATGGCCTCAAATTGACATGGCCTATCTCCGATGTCTCTCCATTCTCAATCTGTCTGTTTTCATCACAGGGCTCGGACTACTTACTGACATTTACTACAAACCCAGTGACTCCCACAGCTAACTTGCCCACACTTCCTACCACCCTGCCTCTTGCAAGGATGCCATCCCTTACTGTCAGTTCCTCTGTCTTCGCCACATCTATGGGCGACACAGTTGCACTGCTGGTGGAGCTGCTGCCTCACAGCGCCAGGGACCTTGGTTCGATCCTGACCTTGGGTTCTTACTGTCTGTGGGGAGTTTGCACTTTCTCATAGTGACCGCATGGGTTTCCTCCAGGTGCTCTCGTTTCCTTCTACGTCTTATAGACGTGCAGATTACTTGGCCATTGTAAATTGCCCCAAATGTGTAAGAAATAGATGCAAAAGTGGTATGACAGAATGAGCATGAACAAGTGATCAATGGTTGGCATGGAACTGATGGGCCAAAGGGCCTGGTCCATGCTGTTTCTCTAAACTAAACTGAGCTAATCTGCTCCCAAGCTAGGTTTTCCACTATAGAACATATGACATGTTCTCTCTTCAGGAAACATGGTTTCCCCCTACTGTTGTAGATAGATCCCTCACCTATATCTCTTGTGTCCCACAATTCTGCTGTCACTCCATCTTCCCCCAAGGATAGCGTTCTCCTAGTCATCTCCTTTCATCCCACCAGCCTATGTGTCCACCGCATCATTCTCTGATATTTGCACCACCTGCAATGTGATCCCACCACCAGTCATATCTTCCCATCCTGAACCTTTACCACTCTCTGAAGAGACCACTCCTTCTACAACATTGGTTTGCTCATTCCCTCCACACCCAATCCGTTCCCTCCCCAGGCAGTTTGCCCTGCAACAGCAGGAGATGTAATACCTGTCCCTGCACCTCCTCTCTCACTTGTATCCAGGTGAAACAGATATTCACATGCACCTCCTCTAACCTCATCTACAGCTTCCAGTGGTTTCATTATATCAGCGAGACCAAGCGGATACAAGGATACCACGTCCTTATATCATCTACCACTAGCTGATCTATCCATTGGTTGCTGTTTCATCAAACACATGCGTTCAGTCTAGAACTAATGCGGCACAGTGGCACAGCAGTAAAATTGCTGCATACAGCGCCAGAGACCCGGGTTCGATCCTGTCTATGGGTGCTGTTTGTATGGAGTATGTACGTTCTCTCTGTGACCGCGAGGATTTTCAAAGACGTACGGTTTATAAGTTAATTGGCTTTGATAAAAATTGTAAATTGTAAATTGTCCCTAGTGAGTAGGATAGTGTAGTGTATGAGGATTGTTGGTCAGCGTGAATTCGATGGGACACGCTGTATCTCTAAACTAAACTAAACTAAACTTTGTTTCTTCCTCAAGAAATTGCACAACCTTTCTTTCACATTTCTTCATATTATATTCTATTTGACATGTCAATATCCATGTTCTCAGTTCCTTGATGTCTTTCTGCATACTCCCAACAGCACACATTGCAGCCCAGATTTATACCACCTGGAAGCTTGGATATATTATACTTGATCCCTTCATAAAATTATTGGTTGAGACTGAGCACTATTCCTCACCAGACACAACCTTCTTACTGAAAAATGACCCATTCATCTGCCTATCTGTTTTAAACTACTAATCATAATCACAATCATAATAGGACTTTATTAGCCAAATATGTTTTGCAATATACATGGAATTTTGATTTGCCAATCAGTCATATCAATAAAGAGCAACAAGACACCCAAATACATTTTTAACATGAACATCCACCACAGTGACTCCCCCACATTCCTCACTGTGATGGAAGGCAACAAAAGTTCAATCTTCTTCCCTTCTTTGATCTCCCGCGGTCGGGGCACTCGAACCTTCCGTTGTCGGGTTGATCTTGGCTCCTGTGGCTGGCGGCCGAGCCGTCCGTGTCGAGGCGATCAAGCTCCTGCATAATGATGTTCATAATGGCGTTTTATATTACTCTCAGTGGTATAACTCCAAAAACATAAAATGTAACACATTTGTTTCGGATTTCACGTGAAGTATCTGAACTATTGGAATGCCTTGGAGACACAAGGAACTGCAGAAGCTGGGTTCTCGAGGAAAACACAAAGTGCTGGAGGAACTCAGTGGTTCAGGCAGCAGCTGTGGAGGGAAAGGACAGGTGACATTTCAGGTCGGGATCTTTCCTCAGACTGATTCAGACTGAAGAACGGTCCTGACCTGAAATATTGCATGTTCATTTCCTCCATATATGCTGCCTGACCAGCTGAGTTTCTCCAGCACTTTTCTTTTGCTTGGTTGAAGGGAATCACTCAGACATCATTTTCATCCATTATTATATGTTACACTATTGATAGTAAAACATATTTTATTGTTTTCTATAACACAATATTTTCCACATATGTTTCAGAGGACAACGCTTCTTTATGAAGAAGAAGGGTCTCGACCCGAAACGTCACCCATTCCTTCTCTTTAGAGATGCTGCCTGTTCCACTGAGTTACTCCAACATTTTGTGTCTATCTTCTTTATGAATGACTGTTAAGAGGCTGTCCAATAAACATAATTGTGTTTTTGATCACTTTGTCACTGATTTCAAATGTCTAATCTCCACAATTAAAAGATGGAGACTGGGACATTACTGTTCAAAGTGATTAAAAAATACTACTTGGCTAAAGATTAAGTTAAAACAAAGGCAGGACATTTCAATATGAAGGAAGGAACTGCAGATGCTGATTTACATCAAGATAGATACAAAATGCTGGAGTAATTCAGCGGGTCAAGCAGCATCTCTGGATAGAAGGAATGGGTGGCATTTCGGGTTGAGTCTGAAGAAGGGACAACCTGAAACGTCACCTATTCCTTCTATCCAGAGATGCCGCCCATCCCGCTGAGTTACTCCATTATTTTATGTCTATGTTTGAACATTTCAATAATGCTTCTGCAAATTAGCCTCTTCAATCTTAGCAGAAAGTTGATGAAAATCCTATTTGCTCAGTGTTTGCATTGTGTCTGCCAGAGTTTTATTGCCAGTTGGGTTAGGAAGGTCCCAGTGCTTAGTCTGTCATTTTAACAGAACTCTTTTGGACTTTTGCTAATGAACATCTGCTCTGTCTCGCAGGATAAACCCCTTAAACACGGCTTTGACAACGTCACAGACCGAGATGCGATGTAAATAGATTCTGAAAGATGCACTGAGTAGCAATCATGCTGAGAGTTACAGAGGAAGTGGTGCCAGATCACCCCCCCCAACTTCCCTCACTATGATGGTTTACACTACAAAGCTAGATCTCCTGAACCACGTAGAATTTGTCTTTAAAATCTGTAATTGTTACAATTTCCACTGAATAGTCTCCCATTGCAGCCATTTATGAAGCCTTGGCAGTGACTGGGAAATGGCTAAACAGATAAATAACATCAACTTCATGATCCTGATGGGATGAGATTTCCGATGCAACAGAATTTACCCAACTTCAGAAATCGTACAACAAACTCTATGAATGCATAATTTTATGGGTTTATTTTCTTCTTCTAAATCATACAACATGGAAACAGGCCCCTCAGCCTAACGTGCCCACACCGACCAACATGTCCCATCTACACTAGTCCCACCTGCCTGCGTTTGGCCCATATACCTCTAAACCTGTCCAATCCATGTACCTGGCTAAACGTTTCTTAAACGTTCCGATAATACCTGCAAACAGGTGGCATGGTGGCACAGCGATAGAGTTGCTGCCTTACAGCACCAGTAGACCTGGGTTTGATCCTGACCACGGGTGTATGGAATGTACGGAATTAGTGTGTTCTCCCTGTGACCGCGTGGGTTTTCTCCGAGATCTTCGGTTTCCTACCACACTCCAAAGAAGTACAGGTATGTATGTTAATTGGCTTGGTGTATGTGTAAGTTGTCTCGAGTGTGTGTAGGATAATGTTAATTTGTGCGGGGATCGCTGCACGGCGCAGACTCAGTGGGCTGAGGGGCTTGTTTCCGCGCTGTGTCTCTAATCTAAACTTTAAAAAAAGATGCCATCGACTCTCTGCATCTGAGAAGAAATGGTTCTGTGCCGGTGATGCTCGAAATGATGATAATACAATTGAAAAACAGGTTTGCAACTCTAACCCTCTTGACATGGCACCACAATTAATGTCAGTTTAGAACAAAGGTAAGAGCACCAGTGTACTTTCATCCAAAACATTCATGCAAATATTACAGATCATTAGAATTAAATATCAATTAATCCCATTCAAACACATTGAATTTTATCTCAATATCGTGCACCTCTATTATAATAATGAATCATTACAGATTACACTGAAATAAGCATAAAATCCAGCCAATTTTATCAAAGTCATCAACACTTAAACAATGTAATAAAGTGTTATAATGGCAATCCTCGACAATACTAGAAATTAAATCGTTGTTTACCTGACTAGGTATTTCAGTTTGTGTATGCTGTATCAACGTTGCTCTTGAAATCCCAAAGTTTTTTTCTTTAATTATAGTTTACGTGTGAGGCCAGAGAAATATCTCCCTACTTCAGGACATATCTATTCAATGCTCCACTGCTGAAGAGTTTAGTCATTTCAAAAAATATAAATATTATTTCAATGAAAACCTGCTTCCAAAGAGATTCATTATGCCCAATTTACATTTCATGAATAATAAGCATGGTAGACTGAATAATTTCATTAGCATGATAAGTTTTAGAGACAAGTCATGAGTGCACTCTTTAAGCAATTGGCTGCTAAAGGTAAAACATTAAAACACACATTGTGCTTTTCAGTGACCCAGAGCAATCTAAACTAATTATATTCAAATAGACCACAATACTTCAGTACTATTGAATTTATGCAGATTTTTTATCATTGACACTGTTTAATTAGTGAAGTATGCATACTTATTCCTCGGTTAGTTTAGCAGAAACTAAAATCCCTTTTTGCTATTTGACTTTCTAATTTTGTGCTAAGATGCAAGTTTACAATGAGGCTTAAGACTTCTGCAACGTGTCTGTGAATTTGTCATCCTGTACGCAAGCATAGCTTAAAACATTGTCTTTTTTAATTAGCATTCAGGATAGGTCTTAACTGCGAGATTCTCTCCAAGGGATTTTAAAATGGCACATTCAAACTAGTCATCAAATTTTTATTCTTTGACCCATTATCTGCCTTAATAACTAAAATTAGGTAGGAATCTTGGGGGCGTGGTTTGTCTTGTGAAGAATAGCTGCCCGCCCTTAACACATTTACTTTGCACAATAACTATAACAAAATAATTGTTTGTCTTTCATATTAAATACCGAATGTTCTTTTGTCCGGACTCATTTTAAAATAAATATAGTTCTATTGCATTGTCTCAATAAAGTCATCGCATTTATAATGTTGACAGTTCTTCAAAGCAGGGCAATTATAGGTTGAAGAGAAAAATGGATGATGGAAGATCAGTCGCCTATTATGCAGACCTTATCATGTTTCCTTGCAAAATCAGGTCATTAGTGATTAAATATCACCTCATTTTACACCATCGCTCAGACAAACCCCGAAGAAATGCATGTAATCGCTCTTATTTTGGTCGTCTGGACAAATGAAGGGCTAGAACAATTATTACATTGCACAATGTTTTTGTGCACCTCACATCTAGAGTAAGCTGGAAGCTGATCGCGCTTATTGGTGGAGCACAAGATATTTTCAGTTTGGACCCATTGTGCATGATGTGAATACGCACCGCGGGGTCTACTTATGTGCAAACAGCCTTCAGAGAGACTTTTGTTGTGTCTTGTTTAAAATACAACTGCAAATGCATGTGAACAACATGGGCCACTCGTACAGTAACAGGTTTACGTCATAGAGTTGATTCCTGGATCCTTTCTGAATGCTAACTCCAGGTTAAGATTTCAATATTATTTTGCAAAATGTGAGGCCTCAGACCTACAACAGTTTTGGCTTCCTTTCAACCTGCCATTATTGGGCACCGGCCCACTCCTTCAAAACCACAATAGACTCTCCACCCCTTTTTTTCCCAGCCTGGTGCTCTGATTTAGCTGGTCTCGGTCTCCATTCCCAACTAAGCTGCAACCTACCTTGTCCACGGGACTTTGTCTCCCAACCCCTTTCCCCCACACACCAGCTTCACCCTCCTACAGTCTCTCCCTTTCCTCTTTGAACCTTGCACTAGTGTCTGTAATCTGATTTCAAACACAAAGGGGATATTGCAATAGTAGATCCATGCAGAAAGCAAGCGTTGGCATCCTGAACCTTATCTTGATCAGGTGCCCTTTCTGGATCAAAATCGGAACATTGAGTCAAATACTGATTTGATACAACATCCAACATGATACATCAGTTGAACTTTATCTCACCAACTTTGTTTTGTAAATCTTTGTGGCAAGTTCTTGTATGGGACCAATGACAATAGGGCATCTCATAGTCATAAAGTAATACAGCATGGAAACAGGCCCTTCGGCCCAACTTGCCCACCAGCGACATTGGAACATGTTGGCCGGCGTGGGCAAGTTGGGCCGAAGGGCTTGTTTCCATGCATCTATGTCCTGATTGTATAGAACAAACAGCCATATGTCTGCTGAATCAAGCCCTATGAAAAACTGTGAACTGATTAGGAGAATAAATTGAGACTGAACATTAAATGAGGTCAATGCCAGGTCAGACAAAGGAATATAAATAAATAGAGGGAAAAATCTGGATTAAGGGAAAGAATTAAAAACGCAGCAATGAAATGTACAGAAAGTTTGAAATTTCAAGCTTTTCATTAAAAAAATCATCACCATCAAATCAAAGTGGAGATTCCACATGAATAATGTTCAATGGCAGATTAGTTGATTGACACTAATTAATAATTATCATGTCATTAATATCATGTTTTCACATGCAGTGTCAAGACGTAACTTCCTGCAGTGAGTGCAACTCAAGTTCAATATCCAAGAATATTGTGTCATGCAGTGACTTCCAGTGGAGAGGCAAAGAGAAAGCACCACCCTCTTTAACATTATTGACAGAGTGCCACCATTCAGAAACCCACCTTTGCATTCCTGTTTTCAACCTCACTTGTGTCCCTCACCGGTAGATGCTCTGCCACACTCGTGCAAGAATTAAGTCGAGCACTACTTGTCTCACTATTAATGTGACGGCAAATTCCAAGCCGCTATCTTACTGCAAGTAGCGACTTTGCTTATGGACGCCACGTAAGTACAACATTTCAGAAAGTAAAGAACAATATTCTTTATGCACATTTTAATAACGAATTCTACCTCCTAGTAAACCCAGTGGATGTAAACCTAATCAAATGAAAAAAAACAATTGGTGACAGTTAGTGAAATCAGTTTTCTTCCCACATTGCCATTTTCATACTGAGATGTAAAGTGCTTTGCCTCTCAGCCTGTCAAGTCTTGAAGTCGCCTGGGATTTTTTGATTGTCTTCTATTTTTTGAATGTAGTTATCATCAAGGTGAAGAATAGCAGTACTGGTCTCACAGTACATTTCCTTCTGACAACTCGATAGTATATCTGCACCAGCTTACAACCATCCTGTTTCACTCATCCTGATTACTAAACTGAGACATAGTTGTCGGCTCTTATTTATCAGTTTAAAGGCAGAGGAATATCAAAAACATTAGAGTAACGAAGATATTTAAAGGAATGCTGCAGGGAGATATGTTAGATTTGGAAAGAGTCCTTAATTTTGGAGATTTTGGTGAAATAAGCTCTGAATAAAAAGGTTCTTCAGCTAGTATTTCAAAATGCAATTGATGTTTGATTTGGATAGTGCTGACATTTCGGGCGGCACGGTGGTACAGCGGTAGAGTTGCTGCATTACAGTGTCAGAGATCTGGGTTCGATCCTGACTACGGGTGCTGTCTGTACAGAATTGTACATTTGCCCCGTGACCGAGTGGATTTTCTCTGAGTGCTCTGTTTTGTCCCACATTTCTAAGATGTACAGGTTTGTAGGATAGGTCTAGTGTAAGAGGATTGCTGGTTGGCAGAGACACAGTGGGCTGAAGGGCCTGTTTCTGCGCTGTATCACGAAACTAAACTAAATTCCAGCAGAGGAATGCTGAAGTCCCACTCACAGCTATTGATAGGCATTTTATTATAAGCTTTTTCACTGAGTGAATTTTCCTGGCATTGAACCACATTATCAAAACATTATCTGGTTCTTGATTCCCCTTCCCTGGCTAAAGGACTGTATTCACCATGAACATTCCCCTCATAATTTTATACACCTTTACGCGATCACCCCTAAGATTCCTGTGCCCCAAGGAATAAAGTCCTAGCCTGTCCCACCTCTCCCTTTAGCTCAGGCCCCCAAGTTCCGACAACATCCTTATCAATCTTCTATGCACTCTTTCCAGTTTAATGTAATCTTCCTAAAGCAGGGTGACTAAAACTGAACACAGTACTCACGGTGGCCTCAGCAATGTCCTATACAACTCACATAACATCCCAACTTCTATACTCAATAGTCTGAAGAAGGGTCTCGACCCAAAACATCACCCATTCCTTCTCTCCAGAGATGCTGCCTGTCCCGCTGAATTACTGCAGCTTTTTATGTCTATCTCCGGTTTAAACCAGCATCTGCAGTTCCTTCCTATACATTCTATACTCAATACCCTGACTGATTTTTTTTGTGATTTAAAAAAAAAATATATATTTATTAGAAGTAAGTACATTACATTTTGATGGTACTTTTTACAGGTTCCCAAAGTTATTATAACATTCTTTGTACAACTTCCCTTTTTTTTTTTTAGAAAGAAATGAGAAAGAAAGAAGCAGTAAAGAGTAAAGGAGAGTCTAGTGAATGTGAAGTAAAGAAAAGAAATAAGTAAGAAAGTGAAGCAGAAAGGAGATTCTCCCTCGCCACAAGTCAATGCTTTTTTATATTCTTGATCATTTTTCGCCCAAACCCAGAATTTTTTATTTTACGATACTGTTGCACCACATGAATCCAAAAAGTCAATAAATGGAGACCAACTCGTTAAGAATTGGTCTTGTTTGTCTATTAGGAGGAGTCTCATTTCTTCCAAATGGGCAGTTTCCAACATATTACCAATCCACATTTTGAGTGTTGGTATAGTAGCATTTTTCCAAAATTTAACTATGAGTTTTTTTGCTGTTATTAAACCATAATTAAAAAATGAAATTTGGGATATATTTAATTTGTTCCCATTTCCTATTACTCCAAAGATAATCATTTCAATGTTAGGTTCCATTTTTATCTTAAATAAACTAGTGAATATATCAAATATATCACACCAAAATCCATGAAGTTTTGTGCAAGAAACGAATGAGTGTGTGATATTGGCATTTTGAGAAAGACATTTATCACTGATGGGAGAAATATTTGAATAAAATGTATTCAACCTAACTTTTGAATAATATAATCTATGTAATATTTTAAATTGAATTAAATTGTGTCTAGCGTTAATAGAACATTTATGTATATATATGAAATACCTTTCCCATGTTTCTTTAGAATTTTTTGTCATTAATTCTTTTTCCCAGTCTTCCCTAATTGCTCTGTTGATGGCAATTCTCTGTTAAGAATACTATTATATAAATGTGATATTAATTTTTGTGATTCCGCCTTAATATTCATTGCTTCTTCCAGTGGGTCTATCATTATGCTCTGTAATCTTGGTATATATTTTTTTATAAAGTCACATATCTGTAAATATTTAAAGTATTGGTTGTTATTCAGATTAAATTTTGATTTTAATTGTTGAAATGATAATAAATTTCCCATTTCATACATGTCACCCACCTTTTTAATTCCCAATCTTTCCCATTGTCTATATGTTTTATCCATAAAAGATGGTTTGAATACCGGATTATTCACTATTGGTGTTAATGATGATAAGTTTCTTAATTTTAAAGTTAATTTTAAAGTTAATCTACCTGCGACACCACCTTCACCAAACTCTTTAGCTGTACTCCTTGACAATAAATTGTTCACTTGACAACTTGTCAATTGTCCTCTTGCTGTGAGTTTCTGAAAAATCTGAGGCAAACTGAAAGAGTTTTCTACTTATTTGTCCATAAATCAGCCACCTGGTTCCATGATCCACTTGGGTCAATAATTCTGGTGGGGAGAGGGCCAGCAACTGTAGACTAAGGATCAAAGCCTGAGGATGGGTGTGGCTCCAGAGAACAAAGTGTCCAGCAGTGTGGAGACAAGTAATGGTTGAGGAGCAGGAGCCAGGGATAATCAGAGATCACTAGGTCAGAGGACCAGAAGGTCAAAGGGCACTGGAACAATAGTGAATCCATTTTGGGAGTGGGGAAACTTTGAACTGGGACATTGGGGAAACTCTGAGGAGCTTAGAAATAACCTTTTTCAGGGTCAGAAGCAAGAGGCAGGTTGGTGGGAGCTGTTGATGGGCTGGGAACCTCTTTGGTACCCTCTAAAACTGCACACATTGCTGCAAATATGACCTAAAAAAAGTTTTGTAGAGCTGCGAGATGACTTCATGTCTCTTACTCAATGCCCCAGCTGATGAAGGCAAGTATACCATTCTTTACCAGTCTATCTACTTGTATAGCAACTCTCGTGGAGCTGTAGACTTGGACTCCATGATCCCTCTGCACATCAATACTGGTAAAGGTCTTGCCTTTAACAGTATACTTTCCTTAGTCATTTGTTCACCCCAAAGTTGGGGTGGGAGATTCCAACCTTCACGTGGTCCACCCTGTTTCGACTAATGCAATCAACCCGACGTGCACAAACAAAAAGATCAAATAGAACAAGTTGACCTACAACTCTCGGCTGTGCGCGCCATACGCAAGAAGAAGATCCCAAAGTTTAACACCTCACACTTGTTTGGATTAAACACCTTCTGCCATTGCTCTGCCCTTATCTGTAACTGATCTAAATCCCACTGCACCCTTTGACAGCCTTCATCATTGTCCGCAACGCCACAAATTCTACAAACCTACTAACCAACCCATTTACATTTACATGTAAATTTACATGTCTGAAGAAGGGTTTCGGCCCGAAACGTTGCCTATTTCCTTCGCTCCATAGATGCTGCTGCACCCGTTGAGTTTCTCCAGCATTTTTGTGTACATTCGATTTTCCAGCATCTGCAGTTCCTTCTTTAACACTTTGTCTACTCCACTGCGAAATCTCCTCAAGGTATGCCTGCTTTGAAGAAGTTCTCCTCCTCTCTCCGGAGACAGTTCCACAACCACCTCTCTAACTGCCCCATCTATGTGATCCCCCTGCCCTCCTGAGTCTGAAGAAGGGTTTCGGCCCGAAACGTTGCCTATTTCCTTCGCTCCATAGATGCTGCTGCACCCGCTGAGTTTCTCCAGCATTTTGGTGTACCATTTACATTTACATCCATGCCAGGTCCCAAAAGGAGCTTTGTATGGGGAAATACATGATCCCACATCCACGGACCTTGCACCAACTCAAAACATGAATCACCATGGGAGGTTCTTGGCTGAATTACCGAGGAGCGTTGAAAACGAGGCAGATGTGGTCATTACGGTGTATAAAATCAATGTTCAATCACATAATGCTGAATGAAGTAAAGAGCATTAGGTGATTGAGTTTCAATGCCTTTTTAGCTAATACATAATGACTTTGACACCAATCTTGCAGAAGTTCTCAGCAGGAATCATCCCACCAGTGGATGATCAGCCGGAGCTTCAGGTAAGATAAATTAGGTCTCATCAAAAATTATTTTAGTATGGCTTACGGATAAGCCGACTGACAACCAAAATCACTGCAGGGAAGGAGATAGAGTAACAGCTAGATTGCATTGGAATGTGGCCAAATCAAGGCAAAAGAACACAAAAGATTCAGAAAAATTCAAGCACCAATTACAACCATCACAACGTCATGTTTCCACAGATGAACATCTAAAAAACTGCAGATATGAATAATCTGATATGAAAACAAAGCACTCTGGAAACACTCAGCGGGACATGCAGTTTGTGTGGAAAGAGAGAGGTAACGTGTTGTTTTCATGAAGGGTCTTCAACTGAGAACAGTAACACGGGTTGTTTTTTCCACACATGCCTGATGAGGGTTTCCAACATTTCCTGTTTTTATTTAAGCGCTTAAAAAATTTGAATGGTTTAAAGAGATATTGTGTTGGAAATCTGTTTAGACCAAAAAAGGCTCTAGGTTAAACTAATCACATGGAAACATAGGAAACTTGATTAGTACTTGACTGTTCTTGATTAGTACGGGTGTCAGAGGTTATGGGGAGAAGGCAGGAAAATGGGGTTAGGAGGGAGAGATTGATCAGCCATGATTGAACGGCGGAGTAGACTTGATGGGCCGAAAGGCCTAATTCTACTCCTATCCCTCATGACCTTATGAAACAGGATCAAGAGTACATATTCAGTCCAAGTGAGTTTCCATTCATTACATATATTGTCAGTACTTTGAGGAGGCTCTTGAACTGAAAATCTATTTTTATATATTTTTTGATACATGAAGCTGATAAAAAAGCTTGCATAAATATATAGTAATGTGATTTACTAAAATTGATTGCATGATTGAAACTACTGGATGGTCTTTTGCATGTTTTGATGTCATTCGCAGATGGTCAATGAAGTTGACACGTCCTCACTTTATAATTAACCCTTTTACCCCTGTATTAAAACAACTGCTCTAAGCTGCCACACTGACATGTAATTATGTGCACAATTTTTATGCAAGGAACAAAAAATAGATGTCTAAAATATTCTTCATATATTTTCACTGTTCTAACTAAGCTGTATGTAAACTTCTCATGAAATATTCAATCAGCGATCTGTTTACAATAGTAATGGATTGATACCTTTATCTATCAATACTTTAAACATTATTGCAAGACATGGGGACGTATGAACTTGGATAAACCAATTTACAATTGTCTTGAATTCAGACCTCAATCCCATTAAATGATGCTATCTTGCTCTAGCATCTATTGTGCGTTAGAGCATAAACTCAGTAATGAGGTTTCTTGGAATTCATTTCATAGACTGTTCCCAAACTATGATTTCTTAAGTCCCAAAATATTATCCCAGCATCAAGATGCATTGTAGCAAATTCTCTCCCTTCTGATATGACCATTTTTTTAATATCAGCGAGAAACAGCAATCCATCTTTATCATGTTACTGATGGAAAACTCCAAGCAGCCTTTTACTAGACCTCCACACCCTGATGCAAAGAAGATGGCATGTTGCAGATTTGTATTCAAAGACACAGCCGTGTTTTTTTTTACCATTACCACATTAATTTTAGCAAACTACTCCTTTCACGCTAACTGTGGCTGCTGCTGAGTTCACACCTCGATCTTCTTGCTTAAGGAGTTTTTGCAAACAATCCCCTTACATTATGTGAAGTTGGAAGGAATAATAAAGATGATGGATGGTGTTGTTATTGCATCAGCATCAGTTCCATATCAGCAGATCCCAACAAAAGATGTCTTTTTTGTTGTTGTTCTTAATTGTAAGTAGGTGACATTTCACAGCAGGCCATGAGACTAATTACATCAAATGTCACCAGCACAGCCTTTTATATGAAGTTTGTGCAAGCTTCATAATCCAAGAAAATCTGTTTGTTTATTTAAGATATTAAAGTCATGAATCACAACAGGGGAGAAATATAGAGTGTCTTTCATCGGGGCATGTCCTGGTAAGAAATTATTCATTAGTTAGTGACTTTCTGATTTGACAAGTGTGCTTCATATTAAGATGATGACTTAAACCTGACTCTCCATAAACCATTAAATAGGTTTCATTACATTCTGCTGGGAAAGCAAAGTAAACAAACAAAGAGTGCAGCTGAATGTGAGATCCTTCCAGTACTTGAAGCCTGCTACCTTTTATAATCAGTAGGTGCAGCCTTGTGTTTCAGCATTGTAAATAGCAAAATGTGAAGACTCACAATTAAATCACACTTAGATTATTCCAGGCAGAGTAACCACTCTAGACATTCCTACCACTTTACCAAATGTATATTTGATTTCAAGCTGCAGAAAAAAATCATTTATTCTAGTACCTGTGCATTTGCAGCAGCTACAATTACTTCTCATGTTCTGAGTATTAAACAAGCATCACGTATAGATTTATTGTCAATCGAGGGGGTCTTTGATAAAGTGACTGCTTTACCATTTGCAACAGATACCAGTTTCCACATTACAAATGCACTTTCATTACTTGCCCAGCCTATAACTTGCAGCTGATGTGAATTTACAACTTGTATGAGCTGGAAAATAACCCTCTGAATAGAAATGTTTCAAAGTTCATTCTTTGATGCTTCAGGCCATCAATGCAATTTGCAAAATGGAGGAGTAATTCAAAGCTGTGAAAATTTCACAGAACGCGTTAATCTGAAATTAAATGATAGCCAAGAGAGAGGCTTCGATATATAAATATCATGTTACAAATTAAAATTGTGCTCCTTTACTATCTCTCTTGATATTGCATATGAATGGTTCAGGAACTGGAAAATGGTTTATTGCAATCCTATTTCAGGTTTAGTTCAAACCATTGAAATGCAGCAGAATACTAAAACAATTTGACTTGCTGCATGTTAGCGTGTCAATTCGATGGCACACAAGCTGTGTGACAGATGTATGGCCACAGGTCATGTGTGATGTTTGGTGGACTGTGTAGGGTGGGAGGACCCATTGTTCATCCTGTGCAGCAGGTGGCGCTGCACAGGACAAAGGGAGATGTTTTGTATATAGTTCTCTCCTGTCTGTGTGTGTGTGTGTGTGTGGCCATTTTGCGTAATCTTGCAGCCAGCATTGAGTAAAGCATTAAAGACTTCTGTTGTAAATTAAAGACTTTCAAGTTTTGTGCAGACCTAGAAAACGAACACAAAAGTGGTGTCAGAAGTGGGATACTTTGGATTGCGTCCAAAGACCCAGATAAGAGCCTATTTTTCGATTTAAAAAAATAATAATAATGTTTTGAGTTCTGTAGTGTACTCAAACTAACATGTCTCGGCAATTCGATCATTTCGATCCTGAGCAAGAAAGGTGGTCATCGTATTTAATGCGAGCTGAGTTTTATTTTGAAAATATGGCAATTACTACTGACCTGAAGAAGAAGGCTCTCTTGTGTTCATCAATGTCTCCAGAAGCTTTTGCACTGCTTCAAAATGTATGTACAGAAGAAGTAACTGAAGCTCCATATGCTGAAATCACAACGGCTTTGCAGCTGCATTTCGAAGAAAGTAGAACTTTCCTCGCAGCTCGCCTCGATTTCTACTGGACGGTGCAACAGGAAGGGCAATCGATTACCGAATTTCTTGCCGAACTTCGCACCAAGGCAAAGGCATGTGATTTTAAAACTCAATGCTGCGAAAAGTGCCAAGACAATGCGTTGCGGGATAGACTGGTCATGGGCTGCAGGCACGCATTCATCCACCAGGCGATTCTCAAGGAATCGGATGCATCATTGAAGAATGTGCTGCAGTGTGCTAAGATGGCCAAGAAGAACTGCACAAAATGGCCGGCGAAACAGCGTCGAAGCTCCCTCAGGCTTTGCATACAGTTCGTCAGACTCGTCCGCAACGCCAGAAACCACTTGATCGACCCAAAGCAAATCTGGAGAAGGTGGGACAGTTTCAGATGAACCGTCCCCTGTGGGAGGAGGATCAAAACCCTGCTAGCGGTGCGGCTCAACTGCTCATCATCACCGTGAGTGCCCGTATATCAAGTCCATTTGTTATGCCTGTTACTGAAAAGATCATCACCAGGCAGTGTGTCAATCCGTAGGAAAGCTGAGAAACGGCAAGAAAGCGCAAACCACAGTCAACCAAATCGCGGAGACCATTCCTATTGAAGTGTTCGGTGTGTCTACGATCACCGTCAAGATGAGGATTTCGCTGTGGGTCTTGAACGTCATCTACAGTTCCAGGTGGACACTGGTGCGGCTGTGTTGCTAGTGGGTCAGGACATCTGGGAGAGGATCGGATCGCCGAAACTGAAACCGGCCAACATCCGCCTTTTCGGATACAGACGACAGCCCATTCCCACGAAAGGCAAATGCACTGTCGCCGTTTCCTGTAATGGTATGACACAGATGTTGCCGCTGATTGTCGTTGGTAAAGAAGGTACATCCCTGTGCGCCATCGACGGGATCCATGCTTTCAAGCTTGACATGAACGCCTTGATCTATGATGGATCAACTATGGCATTGTCATCTAACACGGATTACAACATAGTCAGCAAGTGCGTGAACAACCTGCGAAAACAGATCGTTGAATGGCACTGGTCCAAAGAGTGTGACCAAGCATTCACCAGGTTGAAGGAGATGCTCGCCCAGAAGATGCGTTTTGTCCACTATGACCCATTGAAGCCAATCTCGCTGGCCGCCGATGTATCGCCGTATGGTCTTGGACAATAAATGTCCTTTGTCCTTTGTTTGAATATTTTTTTTAAGTTGCGACCAGTGCAACAAAAAAACCCCGTTAATAGCATTGACGAGGTCAGACAACGGGAGGGACAAAAGATTTTTATTTCATGATTTTAAGTTCTATTCATTACTAAGTATTTCAATGGAAAGCTAAAACAAAATATAAACATAAAAAAATGAAACAATAAATATAAAACAGTTATTCTGCTTTTAAATCACACATTTCACACGTGACCAAATGGACACAGCTACTCACATTCTGCTGCAAATACTTGGGGCATCGTAAAACCATCTAATCGGGTGAAAAATCATAAAAATCATAAGCATAATCAGAATTTGACTTCTATAGTTATTTAATTGCAAAATTAATGTAATCGTTCTGGTATAAATTAGCCCGACATATCTGATATTTTTCTATACACCATGATCTATACTAGTTAAAATACAGGATATGAAACAATGGGAATATTACATAAAAAACAGGAAAATAACCCGGACATTTGGAGACCAGTTTCACTACTGAGTACTGTATTTACGGAAACACCCATATACATAACACATTAAGCACATTGTTCCGTTTTTGTGTCTATCTTTGGTTTAAACCAGCATCTGCACTTCCTTCCTACAGCATATTTGGAGGATACGGATAGGCGACGTTTCAGGTTGGGACTATTCTTTAGACTGCTTGCAGTGGGGGAGAGAAAGCTGGGAAAGAGGTGGGGTTGGGACAAATGCTGTCTTCTTGGTTCCTTGAGATTTTTACCTGGCAATTATCAGTAATTAGGCTCAATTTCCCTGAGAGATTCTAAAACAGTAATCGGGCCACTTGGTAGCAGATGTGCGGGGGAGGGTATATGGGCGGCACCTTATCTATTTTGGGATGGTTATCCTGGACTTTATAAAATACCTACTCAAGATAGACACAACATGCTGGAGTAACACAGCGGGACAGGTACAATCTCTGGATAGAAGGAATGAGTGATGTTTTGGGTCGAGACCCTTCTTCAGACTGAGAGTCGGGGGAGCGAGACAGAGATAAGGAAGGGTGAAAACAAGACATCAAAGGAGATGCGGCTGAAGGAAAATGTAGAATGGATCATTGTTAGATGGGAGAAGGTGGCAAGGAAGCATACAGAGATAAAATGTAATTGGGAGGACAGTCAGACTGGTCGATGAACTAGGAAGGGGAAAGGATGGAGAGAGAGAGGGAAAGCAAGGGTTACTTGAAGTTAGGGCAGTCAATATTCATTGACTGGGGTGTAAGTTGCCCAAGCGAAATATCAACTCAATATTAGCAGAGGCATCAGGTAGACATCCTGATAATTTGGTTGATGAAGCCGGCTTTCACAGTAGCCATTTTAATCACATAAACCTGACACAATGCTGCCCATTTTCTTCCCTATTACTGTACATATCATAGGGATATGCTTAACACATTAACCCCCATCAGGTTAATCCATTTGAGTATGTAGAAAACCAATTAGCTGAAGCTATTTTTTCAAGACGTATTAGTTTTGCGCAAGTAATCGCAATGATGCAGTATTATCATGTGCGCAATTTTTTAAGAAACAAATTAATCAGAAATAAATTGCATTAGGATTTTATAGATAAACTCTAAGTAAAAGCAATGTGAGAACTGGCCAAAGTCCCTGAAATCCGTACATCAGCACCGTTGTTAATGAGCAGTTATGAAAATGGCTATGTAACAGGAGGGTAACATTCTGTCATTGTAAAAGTCAAGGGAAAATGTGTAATCAAATGCAGTGGCATCAGTGGAAAAGTAAAGCAGTGTAGATACTGGGACTTAAAAAGAAGCAGGAAATGAGTGTCACACTGGTGCAGCTGATAGAGCAGCTGCCTCACAGCACCAGAGACCTGGGTTCGATCCAGACATCAGGTGGTGCCCGTGTGGAGCTTGCACGTTCTCACTGCAAACACATGGGATTCCTCCGGGCACTCCAGGCTCTTCCCACATCCCAAGGACATGTGGGTTTGTTGGTTAATTACCCACTGTAAATTTCCCCTAATGTGTAGGGAACGGACACAAAAAAGAAATAACATAGAACTAATGTGTACCGGTGATCGATGGCCAGCGTGGACTCAGTGGGCTGAAGGGCCAGCTTCCCTGCTGTATCTTTAACAGAAATGTTGGATTTACTCAGAAGCTCATGCACGAGCTATGGAGAGAGAAACAAGGTTACCAATTTGGGGACAATGACAAAAGGTTAATAGTGACCATTTTCTACGACAACATATATTACTGATTTGATAAATTCCTTTCTTTTCAAGCATTCCTGTTATGTAGCAATGCCATTGTAAAGTATGGAACAATGAAGGTAAATAATTTGGTTAAAATATATGTCCATATCCCATGGGATTTTTTTCCAGGCTATGAATGAATGAACGATACTTTATTATCACATGTGAAATGTCACAGTGAAATTCTTTGTTTTGCATACCATGCACAAAGTATGCAAAGAGGCCCCAGGTATAGGGCACTGACAGTGTCACAAAGTGTTTAATGGAGTTCCAAGGGTCCCTCTGTGTTCTCGGTGGCTCCCCCACGCCAGGTCCCTCTGTGTTTTCGGCGGTCTTCCCATGCCAGGTCCCTCTTTATACTTTTGGTGGCCCCCCACGCCGGGTCCCTCTGTGTTCTCTCGGGCCACCCCCCTCCCCCACCGGGTCCCTCTGTGTTCACTCAGCGGCACGTCCTGGCCCGCCCTCCGGCACCCACCCACGGGTGAGAGTTTTGTTCCATTGCACGGTCATTGGAGAGCTCCCAAATATCAATTGATAACGTTCAACGGATTGCGCACAACCTGAACACAGCAGTGAAAGTGGTACTCTTTAGAGAATGACTTAAAAATACAAGCAGTATCCATAGCAAGCAACCAGTCTCATCAGGCAACAATCAGAAAATAAACATAGGGAAGGCTTCTCGAGAAGGACATGCCTTCTTGGGTGCACGTGATGCAGGGGAGCATGCACATTCAATTCCAGTTTTCATATTTCAGAGGTGGCGTCTAATTCATCTTTGTAACTCCATTCTACATTTCGCAGATGCAACATAATTAATTATTATCTCCATATGTTGTCAAACATGCTCCTCAGAGCAGAAAATGTGTTCTTCTCAAGGGTTTTGAATTAATTTTGCCTCTGCATGCTTCTAAAGGGCCTGTCCCACTGTAAGAGGTAATTCAAGAGTTCTCCCGAGTTTCCCCCGATTCGAACTCGGAGAATTACGGTAATAGCCGCTCGTAGGTACTCGGGGCTCTCGTGGACATTTTTCAACATGTTTTTAAAACTTCACGAGCTTACCGCGTTTCCCGAGTACCTGCCATTAGCGTTACGAGCCACTAAGAGACGTCCCGAGCTCCGACGTACCCGCTATGTACATTCTACGTGCTTACCACGAGTTTGATTTTTTTTTAAACTCGGGACAGCTCTTGGGTAAACTCGTATAGTGGGACAGGCCCTTAACTCATTTCATATCTCAACATTGCTGGATGCAATTGCTCCATTTTGTCTGAGAATGTTACTGACTCTACAGTGAAGCATGGTTGTTGCGAGTTGCGCCATTTCAAACATACATCTGTTGGATGCTCTGTGACTCACTAAGACAGGTTTGACCCTCTGGCAAAAGCCCACATCACAGTTTCTAGTTGAATGGTGCACAAGAGCGCTGGAATAATCACATGGACACTTGTCAATTATAGCAAGGCTTGCACTCCATTGCAAGCTACAAAGTGAAGTCAGCCAGCATCGCTGGCAACTACACATGTAGTTTAGTTTAGAGAAACAGCACAAAAACAGGTCCTTCAGCCCACCGAGTCCACACTCACCTGCGATCGCTGCACATTAACACTATCCTAAACACATTTCTATGTTTCTATGTTTCTATTAGGGACAATTTAATTTTTTTTATACCAAGCCAATAACCTACAAACCTGTCTGTCTTTGGAGTGTGGGAGAAAATGTAAGATCTCGGAGAAAACCCACTTGGTCACGGGGAGAACGGATGAACTCCATGCACATAGCACCTGTAGCCAGGATCGAACCCAGGTCTCTGGCGCTGTAAGACAGCAACTTAACCGCTGCGCCACCGTGCTGCCCCTTATGTACGCTTGATGCTTTCCATGCTCGCTTTGAAAGGGTGGTTAGTGGGATGATATCACGCGCTCCCTCATCCTCAGGATCACAGTCGCGAATATTCGGTCAATCTTCCTGAGAGTGAACCTGCGGAAAGCGTCTGGCCTGGATGGTCTTCGGCTGCTTCCACTGGACCTGTGCCTACCAGCTGGTAGGGGTATTCACAGACAACCTTAACCCTTCCCTATGTAGAAACAAGGAACTGCAGATGCTGGTTTACAAATCAGTTACTCGAGCACATTGAGCCTTTTTTTTGTAAACCAGCATCTGCAGTTCCTTTTTTATATAGGGGTAGGTTAAAGATGTCTGTGAATACTCTGCACAGGAGGATCAGGTAGAATGAGATGGAACTGCAAATGCTGATTTATATGAAAGGTAGACTGAAAATGCTGGAGTAGCTCTGAAGAAGGATCCTGACTTGAAATGTCACCTATGCATTTTATCCAGAGATGCTGCCTGACCCGCTGAGTTACTCCTGCAGGTTGTGTCTGACATTGGACCAGGTGGATGCTGGTTTACAAAAAAGGCTCAGAGTGCTGAAGTAACTCAGTGGATCGTGCAGTATCCCTGGAGAACATGGAGAGGTGATGTTTTATGTCATCTACTCACCCTCTCCCTTCTAAAGTTCTCACTTTCTGGTGTCAAAGAAAAGCACAATGGCCCCGACCATGGATGAACAAAGGAGGAGGAGGACAGACTGAACGCTATTGCCTTCCACCACAGTGAAGAATGTTGATTCCACTGCGGTGGATGTTCATGCGCATTGTGCTCTTTTTGATTGTGTGGTAAATCAAATTCCACTGTGCCTTAATTGGTGCTTGTGGCAATAAATGTGTACTTGAACTTGAACTTGAATGGTGTATTTTAAATCGGTGAGTGTCGAGTACCACTGTTTCAGGTGAAATACTCTTCCCAATGTACCATCTGTTCTTCTGTATAATATTCTTCACTGTATCTTACACTTTGCTCTATCTATTACAATTGAGTTTGGCTTGATTGTATTTATACATAGTATTACCTGACCTGATTGGAGAGCATGCAAAACAAAGCTTTTCACGGTACCTCGGTACACGTGACAAACCTAAACCTAATCGTGGAGAAGTTCAGCAGAAGCAAGAGGCTCTCAGCATAACGGATGAAGAAAGCAATACGATCATTACTAAACCCCCCCCCGCCCAGTTGTTTATGTTGCACTTGTGACTGTTTCCGTGGAGACACAAAAGACTGCAGATGCTGTAATCGTTAAGCAAAAACAAATGCTGCCGAATCTAAACGGGTCAGGCAACTGCTGTGAGGGAAATTTCCGCTGACTGGTCAGCACATAACAAAACCTTTTTGCTGTACCTTCTTCTTCTTGCGTGTGGCGTGCACAGCCTAAATTTGTAGGACCACTTGTTCTATTTGATCTTATTTGATTGTGCACGCTGGGTTGATTGCATTAGTTGAAACAGGGCGGACCACGCGAGGGTTGCAATCTCCCACCCCTCGCTGTACCTCGGTACACGTGACAATAACTAAACTAAACTAAGTTAAAATGGACAGACGCCATTTCGGGTGGGGTCTTTGCTTCAATGCTGGAGGAACCCAGTAGGTCGAGTAGCTTCTGTGGAGGGAAGAAGCGACCCGAATCGAAACGTCGTCAGTCCATTCGCCTCCACAGATGCTGCCTGACCCATTGAATTTCTCCAGCACTTTGTGATTGGTTCTGTGCTGGTTCAATATTTCCAAAAAGGCACCCGGGCTGCAGAATAAAATAGAACCTTGTTCAGATGCAAACAAGGGTAAACTATGTGCCTATTCATTTCTGTGCCTATCACCATGGATGTTCCAAAGATAGACACAAAATGCTGGAGTAACTCACCGGGACAGGCAGCATCTCTGGAGAGAAGCAATGGGTGACGTTTCGGGTCGAGACCCTTCTTCATACTCAAACCGAGTCTCGATTTGAAACATCACCCATTCTTCTCTCCAGAGATGCTGCTTGACCCGCTGAGTTGCTCCAGCATTTTGTGCCTATCTTCAGTGTAAGCTGGTATCTGCAGGTCCTTCCTACACCACGGATGTTCCGTTTTTAAGTGAGAATTAAGTAACCCTGTTCACAGCACAACAATCGCTTCAGTTTACTGTTTCTGCACACACAGACATCACTGCTACATATGCAGGGAAAGTTTAAAGAAAATTAGCCTGGAATTGGCAGACTACTTGAGGGAGGGAGCCACTAGGGGAAGAATAAACTTATATGGTGCGAGCACGAAAAGCTTTAGCATCTTTCCAGGACCTGCACATTCCTATTGCATGCGCACAGAATACCTATGGACGGCTAACAATTTGGCTCACTTTCATTCATTTATCCAGAATAACTCTCCTGCTGCATTCAATTGCTTCTTAAATGATTCCAGGCCTTTTGCCCCCAGCTCTCTGCTGAGAAGTTCATTCCAAGTATCGATCACTAGCAGCATGAAGAAGAAGAACTGATATTAGTTCCAAAATGAGTTTTTGCCAAAATGAGTTCGAAATTGTTTCCTCTTATTTCGCAGCTTCAGCTTAATTTGAAGAAATAATTGGGCTGAAGTTTTTCCACATTGTTTGTTGTCGTCTCTAACCTCGTGGATCATCCCTTGACTGCCTTCATTCCCAAACAGTTAAATACAAACCTGTCCACCATCTCTTCATAATTCTGACCTGATCCTAGGGATCAGGAACTCATTTCATTGCACTGAAAGCAAACTCAATGCTAACATTTATTTCAAGAGGGCTTATATACAAAAACAAGGATGTAATGCTGAGGCTCCGTAAGGCCACATTTGGAATATTGTGAACAATTTTGGGCACCGTATCTGAGGAAGTTGTGTGCTGGCTCTGGAGAGGGTCCAGAGGAGGTTTACAAGAATGATCCCAGGAAGGAGTAGGTTAACATATGATGAGCATTTGTCGGCACTGGGCCTGTACACGCTGGAGATTAGATGAATGAGGGGGGGACCTCGTTTGAGACATACAGAATAGTGAAAGGCTTGGATAGAGTGGATGTGGAGAGGATGCTTCCACTAGTGGGCGAGTCTAGGACTAGGGGTCATAGTCTCAGAATTAAAGGATGTTCCTTTAGGAAGGAGATGAGAAGAAATTTCTTTAGTCAGAATTCCTTGCCACAGAAGGCTGCGGAGGCTAAGTCAGTGGATATTTTTATGGTAGAAATAGATAGATTCTTGATTAGTACAGGTGTCAGAGGTTATGGGGAGAAGGCAGGAGAATGTGGTTAGGAGGGAGAGATAGATCAGCCATAATTGAATGGCAGAGTAAACTTGATGGGCCGAATGGCCTAATTCTACTCCTATCACATATAACTTTATGATCTTAATCCAGCCCTTGAATGCAAGTCCTGTCCTTGAATGCGTCCTGTCAAGTAGATAAGTTTCAGTTTGACCACAGTACTGTTCAGTATCATACCACTCTCTGACTTGTGATGTTGTGGCTACGTTGCTGAGAAAGCTGTTAGCTTTGTTACTTGTTCTGATTTTATTGGCATTTGTCATTCTGCTTACTTTACAGTGGGAAATTATTAATCTTAGGGTGCAATGGTTCATATTCTGTGCTGGCAATAAGCCTTCCAGTTGTCAAGCTGCAACTGACACCAGGCTCTTTTCATGGAGTTGCACGGTGGCGCAGCGGAAGAGTTGCTGCCTTACAGCGCCAGAGACCTGTGTTCGATCCCGACTACAGGTGTTGTCTGTGTGGAGTTTGTACGTTCTCCCCGGGGGTTTTCTCCCAGTGCTCCGGCTTCCTCCCGCACTCCAAAGCCCTACAGGTTTGTCGGTTAGATGCAAAAAACTGGAGTAACTCAGCAGGACAGGCAGCATCCCTGGAGAGAAGAAATGTGTGACGTTTTGGGTCAAGACCCTTCTTCAGTCACCCATTCCTTCTCTCCAGGGATGCTGCTTGTCCCGCTGAGTTACTCCAGCTTTTTATGTCTAACTTTGTTTTAAACCAACATCTGCAGTTCCTTCCTACAGGTTTGTAGGTTAATTGGTTGTGATAGAGATTGTAAATTGTCCCTAGACTGCAAGAAACTGCAGAGAGATGTAGCCCAGTTCATTGCACAGTCCAGACTTCCTACCACTGACTGCATCTACACTTCATGCTGCCTTGGGAAAGCAGCCAAGGTACTCAAAGGCCTCCCAATTCACCATCACTCACTTTGTGAAAGGCCAAAGGCCAATTGCCAACTTTGTTTCCAAATTAATATCCTCATGATCATTTTATGTTTAAGACCTCTTCTGCACAGCAAATAAATACGGCAATTATGGTTGGTGTTAAGAAGCCAACGTTTGATGGCCTTTTAAGTGTAACCACTGGTTGGGGAGAATACCATGTTTATACCGTCACTTTGACTCACTCACTCAACAAGAAACTGTTCCAGAAAAGAATAATTAGATAACATTAACTTTGAATGAACATCTGTACAAAGAGCAGCGGGATAATACAACCTTGAAAGTGGCAGCTGTAAAACATGCTCCGAGCCTGAACTGCATAGTTTGATGGGCTTGCTGCCAAATTTTCAGCGTGATTTGATACCAACTTCTCTCCTTTTTCTCTCTACTTGCAACTAGCTGCTTGGGAGTTTTAGCATGGGTGGCAGTTATTCCTCATGATAGGGTGGTGTCACTATGGGAGGCCATGGGAGGTGGTCTTGGAGGGGAGGATGCTCCACAAACTGCGGAGCATCTTGGACAATACAGCTCACCCCCTCCATGACGCACTGGTCAACCTGAGGAGTACTTTCGACAACAGACTGGTTCCACCAAGATGCAGCACAGAACGCCACAGGAAATCCTTTTTCCCTGTGCCTATCAAACTGTTCAACTCCTCCCCCTTTTGTCGCGGGGTAGACTGAGACTGACTTCCCTTCCCCCCCCCCCCCTCCCCAATCTTTGCACATTCCCCAATCATTTTCATTCGTCATTTTAATTTCATGTATCTTATATCTTGTGTTTTATGACTGTTGGCAGATCAATTTCTCTCCTGGGATAAATAAAATTCTATCGTGCCGTATCGTGTCGTATCGTATCGTCTTTTCCAATGTTGCTGTGTAGCATTGTGTCCGTGTCGTAGAACTAGTATCCAGTGTTTTCAATTACTATTAAAATGGAAAATTCTGGAAACACTCAGCAGAACAAGCAGTAATCTCGACTGCGAACAGTGTTACGTCAATTTGAATCCCACAGTGTCAACTTTAAATGAAATTAATAAATGAAAATAAAATATGCAACTATAATAATAATAAAGATGGCATTGGTAATATGATTGCCATCTTTCATAAGTTCAGAAGTTATAGAAGCAGAATTAAGCCATTCGGCCCATCAAGTCTACTCCATCATACAATCATGGTTGATCTATCATTCCATCTTAACCCCATTCTCCACCCTTCTCCCCATCACCTCTGACACCAGGACCAATCAAGAACCTGTCAATCTCCACCTTAAAAATATCCAATGACTTGGCCTCCACAGCCATCTGTAACAATGAATTCCACAGATTCACCACCCTCTGACGAAAGAAATTTCTCCTCATCTCCTTTCTAAAGGTACGTCCTTTGATTCTGAGTCTATGGCCTCTGATCTTCGACTTTCACACTAGTGGAAACATCCTCTCTGCATTCACTATCTCCAGGCTTTTCACTATTCGGTAAGTTTCAATGAGGTCCTTTCTCATCCTTCTAAACTCCAGCGAGTACAGGCCCAAGGAAAGAGATCTGCTACCCCAACCATAACCTGTACGTGGTTCCATATCATAAGGGGCATTTGGGTATCCAACATCACCCACACCCTGATGGCTACCTTCATGTGTGTTGTATCTACTTGTGCTTGGAACCAGAGTACATGGGCACCAGGTGTCACAATATGTTAGGGTTTTACCTGTCGCCAATGTTATGAAGGATGGGCCTGGCCTTGTTGCTGTGCAATGTCCCAGTCAGCTGGACATTGCCAAACTACCTATCCTTCATGAAAAAGTACTTCCAAGAAAATACCTGGGACGACATGTCCATCAAGCAATGGTATACATGGAATGTGTAGGAAGGAACTGCAGATGCTGGTTCACACCAAAGATAGACACAAAATGCTGGAGTAACTCAGCGGGACAGGCAGCATCTCTGGAGAGAAGGAAAAGGTGCTGGACGTTTCAGATCAAGACCCTTCTTCAGACTGCTCTACAGGCAATGTGGAACATAAACACGATGGATTCTATTGGGGTGGTTCCCTGAGCAGACTTTCCAAACCATCCAGCAGAGTGCCTCATCGCCAGAACTCACCAACAGGCACCAAGACCTTGCTTAGCTGGCAGTGCGAAAAAACATCTTAGTCTGATGCTTCCTGTAAGGTCAGTATCTCCCTCCATTTGCATTTAATCCTCAGAACCGCTGTGTTAGGAAGGAAATGGCTACCCATTCATTTGTGGACAATGCATTTACATGATGGTCTGGAGAAGGACACAAGGTGCCTTGCCATAGTTCATCCTGTAGCAGTTGCGTAACATCTATGAGTTGTTCACGGGGGCACCCATTGAAACAGATGTCACCTGCTGCTGGTAGACACGGTTGGGTCCGTATGAAACCTGTTGCTCCTCCAACATGATGAGATTTTCCTGGGTGCCATGGGTGCAGCAACGCCAAGGTTGTGTGGGGAAGAGCTGCAGTCTAACGTCCTTCTGCCACTCGACAGTGAGGAGCCAAGCCCTGTGTAAAAGTCATAGAGTCATAGAGTGATACAGTGTGGAAACAGCCTCTTCAGCCCAACTTGCCCACACCAGCCAACATGTCCCAGCTACACTAGTCCCATCTGCCTGCACTTGGTCCATATCCCTCCAAACCGGTCCTATCCATGTACCTGTATAATGGTTTCTTAAACGTTGGGATAGTCTCTGCCTCAGCTACCTCCTCTGGCAGCTTTTCATACACCCTTTGTTTGAAAAAGTTACCCCTCAGATTCCTATTAAATCTTTTCCCCATCACCTTAAACCAATGTCCTCTGGTCCTCGATTCTCTTACTCTGGGCAAGAGACTCAATCAATTGAAGTTTATATTGTCGATCGAGTTGCTCAATCAAGTTTATATCATCCCAGCAGGCCAGATGAGTGGCAATGGTGCCACAATGATGCACAGAACGTATAGAACTGATAACACTATGAATGTGTACATGGAATAGTGCAAATGTAGAGAGAGCCAATGAGCATTTTGTTTGTATCTCTCGTATTTTCGTGTACAACTAAAGTTTATTTTTGAAATAAAAATATTGTCTAGAAATTTTTCTTTTTTCTCTCTCACTTATTATATTGTCTACAGTGTCCTATGTTTACATATTCTGTTGCGCTGCTGCAAGTAAGAATTGCATTGTTCTGTCTGGGACATTTGACAATAAAACACTCTTGACTCTCTTGAATGCATGGTTGGGTCTGAACCTACCGTCTACTAATGTTTACAGCTTAACGTTGGGATAGTAATTAGAAATTGGAACCCAAATTCATGTTCTACACGTTAGCCAGTTTCCCTGTGGCCAGCATAACATGCTTGATATCATCCTGTGGTCATCCATTAAGGTAACACTTGAATCTTGCTGCCCCATGGGCACAGCTTGACAAGGGCTGGTGTATTTAGCTGGCAAGCTGCAAGCCAAAACCCAAATTCATCTATTTTCACAATTGGTAATATATAAGCACACACTATATATGAAGTAATTGAGCAAAGTAAATGTTACATTAGAGTGTTATGGATGGCATGGTGTCTTTGGAAAATATTGGCAGAGTATGAGCAAAGCTAAATTGGAAGCAATTCAACAGTGTCAGATTCCAACAAATGCATAGCTGCTTAGCTCCGAAATGTTTTACATGCAATCAGGATTAAAGTTAGAAGAGGATTTCTGAGAACTGCAGATAAAGATAGCCAATAAGAATTCAGCTCCACGGCCTTCTAAATCATGCATCTGACAATGCAATATAAGCAAGAACAAAAACAAAATCATTTTACCCAGGCAACAAAACATTAAAATGCAATTTGATTTCAAAAAGTGGTACTATCTCCTGCTGAGATTAATGCTGTGTTTTATGCTGTGAGAATACTGAGCATTGATAGTAAGATTAAACGAGCTTACCAGTTTGAAGTTTGATCTTTATTTTATGAGGAGTTACGATGAGCGATTACGTGAAAAACCCCACCAGTCCGCATGCGCGTCAATCTTCAAAGCAGCGGTGTGAAATCACAGGTAACAGTAATTGAAGTAACATAGTAAGATTAGAAAACTAGAACTACCAGATGACCTTTGTGATATGAGGGTTGGGAGCGGTGGGCACGTAATCGCTCATCGTAACTCCTCATAAAATAAAGATCAAACTTCAAACTGGTAAGTTCTCATTTAATCTTACTATTTTACTTCGGAGTCACGTGAGTGATTCCGTGAAGATTTCAAAGCTCTGTGATTTCATGCCGTGGATACGAATCCAGGCGTCTCACACTGCATCAGTTGACCCAGGATGAGTGAATAATAAACAGTGCATTGAAACATGGCATAGATTTGAACATATTGATGTTTTAATTAACAAATGAAAAACAATAACGACCCCTCTCTCCCAGGGGGAAGCTATGAAACAGAACCTAAAATGTAATGGGTGAATACCCCTGGTGTCGTAAGAGGTTTATTATAGAACCTCTGAAATGTCAGTTCATTTGACCATCCTGCGGCCGCAAGGATATGGTCGAGAGGGACGTCCAGCGCCCTCACTGCTGACGTTGATGCCGCCCTGGTGGAGTGAGATTTAAAAATGTCAGTGTCTACTCCTGCACAAACTAGAACCTGTTTCAGCCATCTTGAAATGGTCTGTACCGACACCTTCTTATGCGGCTTTTTTGACTGATCAATAACGCTAACTCCGAGCCTCTGAGGCTCTTGGTGACCTTGATATATTCCTGTAAGTGCGTAACTACACACAACCGCAAATCCGTAGGGTATGCCGTAAAAATAAGCTTGAACCCAGACACCCCTGGTCTGCTCTGCTTAATTAAATCATAAATATAAAACGTTATGTTATTTCCGGATGACACCATCCTGTCCAGTCGCAGCTTCTGCAACGCCTGGACCCGTTGCGCTGAAACCAGCGCCATGAGCATGACCACCTTTAGAGTGATTTTGGGCAAAGACAGGGATGTGGCTGGAGCCCACTGGTGAAGCAGCGTGAGTACCACGCTCACATCCCAGATTTCCAAGTACCTGGGCCTAGGGGGATTAGAGTTAAAAATACCCTTCATGAACCTGGATATTAAAGGGTGAGATCCAACAGAGTGTGGTTCCGACCCTAGCCATAAGTACGCTAATAAGGCACTCCTGGCAGTATTGATGCCACTATAGCTTAACCCCTCATCAAAATATAACGTTGAAAGAAATTCCAACACATCTGAGATGCGTGTCGTGTGATATGGTATGTTCCCCCGTAAGCAAAACACCTCCCATTTCTTGACATGAGAGATGTACTGTCTTTTGGTACTATCCATCCAAGCCGCAGTGATGACATCCATGGTACGATCGGATAGTCCGAGCCCCAGGTATGGCCTCCTCAGAATCTGCAAATCAATAGATTAATACGGTCATGCAATGGGTGTTTCTCCCCAGTCACAGGGTGCACCAGTAGGTTAATGCATTTAGTGACAGTCATAAGAGGCTGTGTCATTATTCCCAAAACGAGTGGGAACCATGGCTGAGTAGGCCAGTCAGGTACCACCAAAACTCCTGAGGCGGAGTCCTGCTTGATTTTCAGCAAGCACCGACTGATGAGGCAAAATGGGGAAATGCATATAAAAACATTCCACCCCAGTGCAGCGAGAATGCATCTACCGCCACTGCCCCTGGGTCTGGTTCCCATGAAACATACTTCGGTAACTGGTGATTTAGTCTGGATGCAAACAAATCGATATCTGGTACACCATACCAAGAGACAATATAATTAATACTTCATGATTCAACATCCATTCTATGTTGTCATTGAATTTTCGTGACCTGGTGTCCGCCACCATGTTGAATCTACCTGGTAAGTAGATAGCTGAAACCCAAATGTTTCTTGTAATGCACCAGTGCCAAATAAGGTTAGCCAATTTATCACAAGATACCGACTTGATTCCACCCATGTGATTAACATATGCCACTGCCGTAGTGTTGTCAATCTGAAGCTGAAAATGCAAGTGATGCAGTAGTACAATAAGCCTTAAGGCCATAAAATGCTCCCAACAGTTCTAAATAGTTAATTCCATGTGATTGAAGAATAAATGCCTCATGCATATTCCATCTGCCTCCGCAGCTAGAGATGGTATCAGTAGCACCCCATCCTAGAGCACTAACATCAGTCTGTAAAACAACTGAAGGTTTCTCAATCAGAATTTTACTGGAGCAATGCCAAATGTTCGCTATCCACCACTGTAATTCAGCAATGGCTTCAACTGGTAACTGCATGGACCTATCAAAGTGATCTGCATGTATTTTGAGTGCCCGCTCCTTTGCACGTTGTAAATTTTGATAATGTAAAGGTCCAAATTGTGCAGCTGGAAAAGCAGCCACTAATTTGCCAATTATGCTAGCCACATGTCGAATTGAAGGTTGGTGCTCCACCACAAGCTCGTTACAGCCTTCAATTCATTCTAATCTCTTGCCCCTGGGCAGAGTCACAGACATGTGAGTTGAGTTAATGGTGAATCCCAAATAATCAATAAATCTAATTGGTATCAATTTGGATTTAACTGGATGGATGAGAAACCCCAATCTCTCAAACATGAGTTTAGCAACTGAAACAGATAATTCAGCTGCTTTCCGAGTCTTTCCTATGATTAAGATATCATCCAAATAAGCCATTACAATATGACCCTGAGCCCGGAGTATCGCCAGTACTGGTTTTAACAGTTTTGTAAATAATCTAGGGGCTGAGGTTAACCCATTAGGCAATGCTTTAAATTGCCATAATTGCCTCATCCAGCTAAACTTCAAATATCTCCGATGATCCTTATGAATGGGTACTGAATAATATGCATATTTAAGATCTATACATGCCATATAACATCCTCTGGAAATCAGTTGTTTGGCAGTAACACAAATTTCCATTTTGAAATGTTTATACTGCACAAAGGGGTTAAGGCTCGACAAGTCAAGGATGATTTGACATCCCCCATCCTTCTTTCACCTAGCGAAAATATTGGACACAAATTGGTGAGATTGATGAAACGACTTCTCAATTACCCTTTTTTTGCATAACTTTTCAATTTCAGCTTGTACATCCAAATTTTCTTGTTGTGAAAAAAACAATTTACAGCTTGGTGTGTGCTGTGTGGGTGGATGCAATTTGGGAAGGAATTCAATTCGGAACCTTTGTATACTGTGCAGTATAAACAAATCTGATGTTATCCAATACCATTCATTCAAAAACAAGTGTAATCTCCCCCCAATTTGTAACTGATCCACACATAATATGTTCCGAAAAGATCCAGACCCACCTACCTCCATGGTTACCGATGGATATTTCTGCCCCCGGGTTTTGGGGGGTAAGGACATGTTCGCCCGTGCTACTGTTGGAGTGCGCCAACTGCGCATATTTGTGAATGGCCGGCTTGGTCCTTGGCCTGAACCAGTTGCAGCGAACCATTTGTAGGGGTGCTGCCGTCGAAGCGAAGTTTTACTAGTCGCCGGGGCTCTGATGAGTCCGACCGTTCTTGCCTCGTCATCCACCTCCTTGACTCTTTTTGAGAGATCTTCCCCAAACAACAGATTCGGCAGTTGAATATTGCTGGATTTGCACAGAGCCGCGAACTTGGGGTTGATAGCAGGACGGATGGCACTCTTTCTCAGGCAATTTATTTCAAAATGTGCATTGCACATTAGGGCCAGGGCATCCTGCTGTACATCAGACCGGAACCCTCCATCCACCGACCTGGCGAAAGCTGTGATGCCCGAGGCGAGCAGCTTCAGTATCTTCTGGAGCCTCAACTCCTGAGCTCTGATACCTACGCCCATGTGACCCCAGATGGCGTGGTTAACAGTCAGCACTTTGAGCAGAACACAGTCAGCAGGAGTCTCATATTTTTTGGACGTTTCCTCCATAGTGTGCTCTTGAAGCTGGTGTGAGGCCAGGTAATTTATACTCAAGGCCATATCTTCACCCAGCGTTTCCCCTGTTTCGGTAGAGATTACAGATCTTGATGCCATGATAGGCACCTCTGGCTCGTGCCCTTCTTGCCTTGGAGTAGGCTCCATGGCTATACCCACGGACTCGGATCAGGATAAAACTGACCCCGCATGCTCTCCTCCTCCGAGAGGGAGACATTAAGCAGCCCTGATACAGGTGCCGCTGGCGCGGACCCCTGAGGAGACCCGCGCTGATACAACTCCACCTGTTAGAGCGCATCTTGGTGGAGCATCCTCTCCATTAGGAGATCAATCCTTGACAAACGTCCACAGACGCTATCCCTTGTAAGAGGGGAACCCTTCTGGCCCGACTCATCCGAGTCAACGGGCCTTGCAGACTTCTGTGTGGCTTTCCGCCCCAATGGTGCAGCCACGGTGCACCCAGGAGGCGCCAAGTCTGAAGTCACTGGCCATGCCGCAAGCGACTCGGAAGGTGAGATAGACGGCCGCCCGCTACCCGCTCTCCCGCGGTCTTCCATAGCTGCTCTCCCAGCGGCTCGCCTTGCCTTCACCTTAGACGCTTTCACCATCGACTCGAACTTGCTCCTGTAACAAGAGTTACCGGCCCAAGAAAACGACCTCCGACTAAGTTTTAAACACTTACAATACAATACAATACAATACGGTTTTATTCGTCACATTGCACATAAAGTGCAAGTGAAATGAATTTGCCAGCAGCGGTACAATGAGAAAGAACAATGGTGGCTTCTTCTTCTCCCGGGTCCCCCACGCAGAATCCCGGACTGCGGACGCCGCACCAGCTGGAACTTTGCAGACCGCGGCTTCAGGCTGCCGGCTGCTGTGGGCCAGCGAAACGGAGCGCTCCCCTCCAGCGAGCCCCAGTGAGGTCTCGCCCGCTCCACGCCGAGAGTCCGCGCTATGTCCGCCGCTGAAGCCCCGGGCGCGTCTCCGGGAAAGGCCGCACCGATCCTCGCTGTTAGGCCACGGGGGGGCGACCTGGGAAAAGTTGCCTCTCCGTGGAGGAGGCGACCGAAGCGGTTTCCCCCTCACCCCCCCACACCACCCCCCACACAAGACACACAAAGAAACATTAAAAACATACATTTAAACATACTAAAAAAATTTAAAAAGTTGAAAAAAAACTGACACGCTGCTGACAGGGCGCCGGCTTGCAGCGCCCCCACCCCCAATTCTGCCTGAGGCCAAGACTACCTGAGGGTTTTTAAACTTACCTTTGGAGGAGCACCGCGCCTGCCAGCCAGTCGTTGTGCAATGCGTCAGACGTAATGACGCGCATGCGGACTGGCGGGGTTCTTCACGGAATCACTCACGTGACTCCGAAGTAAAATGCATTGTTAATTTGGGGACATTTTATGCAATCTAGATTTCCCTGTTTATCGTGTAAGAAGGGAGTGCAGATGCTGGTTCAAACCAAAGATAGACACAAAAAGCTGGAGTAACTCAGCGGGTAGGGCAGCATCTCTGGAGAGAAGGAATGGGTGACAATTTGGGTCGATACCGGAGCGGCACCTATTCCTTTTCTCCAGAGATGCTGTCCGTCCCGCTGAGTTACTCCAGCTTTTTGTGTCCATCTTTCCGAGTTAATTATTCTGCTTGGATCTGGAATTCTATACAATCGCTCGGTCTTGTACATTTCCTCGTGGATTACAATCCTTGTCAGGCTCCATACATATTTGTATTGAGTTGGCTGAATTTTAGTGGGTAATTATATGGGCCCCATCTTATTTATAGCTAGAACTATTTAGCAACTCTCTCTTAGCACAGTTTAGGTTATAGAACGCCTGCCAAACAAATAATACCAAGCGTTGCTTTAACTGTAAACTGTAGTTAATTTAGATAGTGCTACGATATCTGTGTAGCAGCCATTTATTTGCCAGCTAAACTGAAGAAAAAAAACACCAGCAATGGCAGAAGAAACAGAAATGATTAAGCACTTGGAAATAGTGGCTTGCCCACAGTCTCATAAGACCCAAGAGAGACACCATTAAAACTTGGCAGGGACTTCATGCCAAGTTCTTTTAATTCAAGTCTCAGAGGGTTCTAATGACTCCACAGATAGTTTGCCAAAGAAGATGTGTGCAAGACCAATTCTGCATATGGTGTCAAAACAATGTTGAACAATAAAGAGCGCAAAATATCTTCAAACTTGATTCTGTGACTTGGGCCTATGGGCAGTTATCAGGATTCACACTGCCCATATTTCTCTCTGTGACTGAATTTAACCACGTATTTACCTGATGTTAAAAGAAATAATGGTCGAACAAAGACATGTAAATCCTTCCTGCATCCTGGTCCAAGAGCTGCAGGTAGGATCAGTTGGTGAGTAGATTTAGGTTTAGGTTTATTATTGCCATGTACTGAAGTACAGTGAATAGCTTTGTCTTGCATGCTATTCAATCAAATCAGATAACACTGTACATAATAATACGATATATATACTATACTATTATGCAGTGATGCAACAGTAGAGTTGCTGCCTTACAGCACCACAGGCCCGAGTTTATTCGTGACAATGGGTACTGTTTGTATGGTGTTTGTAAATTCTCCCTGTGATCTTGTGTGTTTTTTCCGGGTGCCCCAGTTTCCTCCCACATCCCAAAGACTTGTATGTTTGTAGGTTAACTGGCCTCCGTAAATTTCTCCTAGCGTGCAGGATGCAAAACTGTGATAACATAGAACTATGTACGAGTGATCATTGGTTAGCGCGGACTCAGTGGACTGAAGGGCTGTTTCTACCCTGTATCTCTAAAAACAATAAATAAATAAAATAAACACAATCAAGCCAAACTCAAGTCTAATAGGTAGAGTAAAGGGAAACGCAGAGTGCAGAATAGTTCGGTTCTCAACATTGTATTGTAACAGTTTCGGAGCAAAGTCCAATGTCTACAATGAGAAGAGGAGAATCGAAAGGAGAGTCAGGAGCCTGATAACAGAGTGGGAGAAGCTGTTCCTGAGTCTGGTGATGTGTACTTTCAATCTTTGCTATCTTCTGCCTGACAGGGAGAAGAAGGAAAGACCAGGGTGGGAAAGGTCTTTGATTATATTGGCTGCTTTCCCGAGGCAGTGTGAAGTGTAGATGGAGTCAATGGTGAAATAAAGAAATTCAAAATTGATCTTTTGCCATCAACTTTGTGAAAATGTTGCTCTATTTTAATTTTTATTAGGGAACGCAAGCCACTGCATGGCAGAAACAAAACACATTTGAAACACAGAGTATAGGCTTGCACATTTCAGTCTGTATCCTTTGCGTGAAAGGATAAGTGTCCCCTGAGAGTAACGATCAATGCTGTCAACATGTGCTTGATTGCAGCTAGCCATTGAATGTAGCCCTGGTGACTTGCCCTGATATTGATATTTTCATTTCCTGCACAACTTACCAAACTGTATCACACTCAGAACAACATGACCTAATTTCTTGGCAATGCGGTAAAGACATGTTGCATTGTGATTGGTATCATTCCATGCGCGGCCGATGTAGAAATCACATCTTCAGTGTAAGGGTGATTTATAAATAGAAGATAGACACAAAATGCTGGAGTAACTCAGCAGGTCAGGCGGCATCTCTGGAGAAAAGGAATGGGCGACGTTTCGGGTCGAGTCAGGGGAGAGGGAAACTAGGGGGAAAGAAGAAAACAATAATAAACAGAGAATAAGAGGTGGTGGGGTTCTTAAATAGGTGAGCAGAGAAACAGAGGGGTGTAAAATGCGGGCGGAAGCAATAGGTAGCAAGGTGAAAAGTAAAAGTGGCAGGCAGACAAATCCAGGACAAAAATCAAAAAGGGCCACTTTTCAACATAATTGTAAAAGGGGTAAGAGCGTTGTATAAACAAGCCTGAAGGCTTTGTGTCTCAATGCAAGGAGCATTCGTAATAAGGTGGATGAGTTGAACGTGCAGATAGCTATTAATGATTATGATATAGTTGGGATCACGGAGACATGGCTCCAGGGTGACCAAGGCTGGGAGCTGAACATCCAGGGATATTCAATATTCAGGAGGGATAGAGAGAAAGGAAAAGAAGGTGGGGTAGCGTTGCTGGTTAGAGAGGAGATTAACGCAGTGGAAAGGAAGGACATTAGCTTGGAGGATGTGGAATCGGTATGGGTGGAGCTGCGAAACACTAAGGGGCAGAAAACACTGGTGGGTGTTGTGTACAGGCCACCTAACAGTAGTAGTGAAGTTGGGGATGGCATCAAACAGGAAATTAGAAATGCGTGCAACAAAGGCAAAACAGTTATAATGGGTGACTTCAATCTACATATAGATTGGGTGAATCAAATTGGCAGGGGTGCTGAGGAAGAGGATTTCCTGGAATGTATGCGGGATAGTTATGTCTAAACCAACATGTAGAGGAACCAACGAGAGAGCAGGCTATTCTAGACTGGGTATTGAGTAATGAGGAAGGGTTAGTTAGCAGTCTTGTTGTGCGTGCCCCCTTGGGCAAGAGTGACCATTATATGGTTGAGTTCTTCATTAGGATGGAGAGTGACATTGTTAATTCAGAAACAAGGGTCCTGAACTTAAAGAAAGGTAACTTTGAGGGTATGAAACGTGAATTGGCCAAGATAAACTGGCAATTGATTCTTAAAGGGTTGACGGTGGATATGCAATGGAAGGCATTTAAAGACTGCATGGATGAACTACAAAAATTGTTCATCCCAGTTTGGCAAAAGAATAAATCAGGGAAGGTAGTGCATCCGTGGATAACAAGAGAAATCAGGGATAGTATCAAATCAAAAGATGATGCGTACAAATTAGCCAGAAAAAGCAGCATACCAGAGGACTGGGAGAAATTCAGAGACCAGCAGAGGAGGACAAAGGGCTTAATTAGGAAAGGGAAAATAGATTATGAAAGAAAACTGGCAGGGAACATAAAAACTGACTGCAAAAGTTTTTATAGATATGTGAAGAGAAAGAGATTAGTTAAAACAAATGTAGGTCCCTTGCAGTCAGAAACAGGTGAATTGATCATGGGGAACAAGGATATGGGGACCAATTGAATAACTACTTTGGTTCCGTCTTCACTAAGGAAGACCGGAAGTGGCGGCGCTGCCTTGCAGCTGTGGCTTGCCTGCGGTCCGTTTGCCTTTTC
Organism: Malacoraja senta; assembly: GCA_038087875.1. Lineage (NCBI taxonomy): Eukaryota > Metazoa > Chordata > Chondrichthyes > Rajiformes > Rajidae > Malacoraja > Malacoraja senta. The sequence continues at coordinate 598,241 of JAXLNO010006126.1, read as the reverse complement.
TTTTTTTGTTTTCTTTTGTCCCGTTGTTGCGGTTTGTTTTGGTTTATTTTAGTTGTGTGTGTGTGGGGGGGTGGGAGAAGCATGTTTTATGGCTCTTCCTTCGGGGGGGATGCGACCTTTCTTGCCGTATCCCCCGTCTCCATCTCCGTCTGCGCTGAGGCCTATCGCGGAGCTGGCGGCCTCCATCTGGGGCCGACCTCGGGGCTCGGGCGGCAGAGCCAGCCGGGATTGGCAGCGCGGGGCTGGCCGACTTCGGGGCTGTGGTGCCGTTGCGACCCGACTTCCGACCCGACTTCGGAGCCTCGGAGGCTCGGCGAGGGCCAGTGGTCGACATCGTCGGGAGCTCGCAGGTCACAGGTTGGTGACCTGTTTTTCCGTAGCTCCCGCAACAACAGCTGCGTCCGCTGGACTGGAGGGCGGCAGCTTCGGCAGCTTCTACCGCCCTGGGCCGCGGAATTTGAACCGGCCCGTTCGGATTCAGCCGCGGGACCTACTTACCATAACCCGGCGGGGTCACAACATCGGAGGCCTGGATCGCCTCAGCGCAGAGGGAGAGCAAGGAGGGAAGAGACATGGACTTTGGGACTTTTTGCCTTCCATCACAGTGAGGAGGTGCCTGGTGGACTCACTGTGGAGGATGTTAAACTGTGTTGAGTGTGTGTTTTTGTTATTTATTCTATGTTATGACTGCAGGCTAAACCATTTCGTTGCACTGAAAAGTGCAATGACAATAAATTGAATCAAAATCAAATCAAAATCAAAATCAAAGGCATAAATAATCTGCCGGAAATAGCAGGGGACCGCGGGTCAAAGGAGATGGAGGAACTGAGTGAAATCCAGGTTAGTTGGGAAGTGGTGTTGGGTAAATTGAATGGATTAAAGGCCGATAAATCACCAGGGCCAGATAGGCTGCATCCCAGAGTACTTAAGGAAGTAGCTCCAGAAATAGTGGATGCATTAGTGATAATTTTCTACCGCCCTGGGCCGCGGAGTTTGAACCGGCCCGTTCGGATTCAGCCGCGGGACCTACTTACCATAACCCGGCGGGGTCACAACATCGGAGGCCTGGATCGCCTCAGCGCAGAGGGAGAGCAAGGAGGGAAGAGACATGGACTTTGGGACTTTTTGCCTTCCATCACAGTGAGGAGGTGCCTGGTGGACTCACTGTGGAGGATGTTAAACTGTGTTGAGTGTGTGTTTTTGTTATTTATTCTATGTTATGACTGCAGGCTAAACCATTTCGTTGCACTGAAAAGTGCAATGACAATAAATTGAATCAAAATCAAATCAAAATCAAAATCAAAGGCATAAATAATCTGCCGGAAATAGCAGGGGACCGCGGGTCAAAGGAGATGGAGGAACTGAGTGAAATCCAGGTTAGTTGGGAAGTGGTGTTGGGTAAATTGAATGGATTAAAGGCCGATAAATCACCAGGGCCAGATAGGCTGCATCCCAGAGTACTTAAGGAAGTAGCTCCAGAAATAGTGGATGCATTAGTGATAATTTTTCAAAACTCTTTAGATTCTGGAGTAGTTCCTGAGGATTGGAGGGTAGCAAACGTAACCCCACTTTTTAAGAAGGGAGGGAGAGAGAAAACGGGGAATTACAGACCAGTTAGTCTAACATCGGTAGTGGGGAAACTGCTAGAGTCTGTTATTAAAGATGGGATAGCAGCACATTTGGAAAGTGGTGAAATCATTGGACAGTGTCAGCATGGATTTACGAAAGGTAAATCATGTCTGACGAATCTTATAGAATTTTTCGAGGATGTAACTAGTAGAATGGATAAGGGAGAACCAGTGGATGTGTTGTATCTGGACTTTCAGAAGGCTTTCGACAAGGTCCCACATAAGAGATTAATATACAAACTTAAAGCACACGGTATTGGGGGTTCAGTATTGATGTGGATAGAGAACTGGCTGGCAAACAGGAAGCAAAGAGTAAACGGGTCCTTTTCACAATGGCAGGCAGTGACTAGTGGGGTACCGCAAGGCTCAGTGCTGGGACCCCAGCTATTTACAATTTATATTAATGAACTGGATGAGGGAATTGAAGGCAACATCTCCAAGTTTGCGGATGACACTAAGCTGGGGGGGGCAGTGTTAGCTGTGAGGAGGATGCTAGGAGACTGCAAGGTGACTTGGATAGGCTGGGTGAGTGGGCAAATGTTTGGCAGATGCAGTATAATGTGGATAAATGTGAGGTTATCCACTTTGGTTGCTAAAACAGGAAAGCAGACTATAATCTAAATGGTGGCCGATTAGGAAAAGGGGAGATGCAGCGAGACCTGGGTGTCATGGTACACCAGTCATTGAAAGTAGGCATGCAGGTGCAGCAGGCAGTGAAGAAAGCGAATGGTATGTTAGCTTTCATAGCAAAAGGATTTGAGTATAGCAGGGAGGTTCTACTGCAGTTATACAGGTTCTTGGTGAGACCACACCTGGAGTATTGCGTACAGTTTTGGTCTCCAAATCTGAGGAAGGACATTATAGCCATAGAGGGAGTGCAGAGAAGGTTCACCAGACTGATTCCTGGGATGTCAGGACTTTCATATGAAGAAAGACTGGATAGACTCGGCTTATACTCGCTAGAATTTGGGAGATTGAGAGGGGATCTTATAGAAACTTACAAAATTCTTATGGGGTTGGACAGGCTAGATGCAGGAAGATTGTTCCCGATGTTGGGGAAGTCCAGGACAAGGGGTCACAGCTTAAGGATAAGGGGGAAATCCTTTAAGACCGAGATGAGAAAAAACGTTTTCACACAGAGAGTGGTGAATCTCTGGAACTCTCTGCCACAGAGGGTAGTTGAGGCCAGTTCATTGGCTATATTTAAGAGGGAGTTAGATGTGGCCCTTGTGGCTAAAGGGATCAGGGGGTATGGAGAGAAGGCAGGTACGGGACACTGAGTTGGATGATCAACCATGATCATATTCAATGGCGGTGCAGGATGGAAGGGCCGAATGGCCTACTCCTGCACCTATTTTTTATGTATCTATGTATCTATGTAGTGTTATTAAAAAAGGTACAGAGCAAAGCAGAATCTGCAGCGATGTCCCAGGAAATGTGGATCCCAAATCGTCCATTGTTGGCTAGGGAAAAGGTGATAACGAAGAAATACGGACAGTGAAATTAGCAGGGCCACTCGGGTGTGGGAGGGTGAGAGAGAGTGGTGAATGCAAGGGTTACTTGAAATTAGAGAAAATGGAAGTACCTGTTCAAATTTCCAGAATGCCCCAATTCGATCTGGATATCTTTGCATTCATCTTTCACTTTAAAGATAACCTGTGTTCTTGCACTCATGGAATAGATTTGGTGTCCACAGCAACTCTTGGCATTCCCTGTGTTTGAAGATTAGCACACATTCACTTTACCCAGGTCTGTGACGGTTACAGGAATCCTCATCATTTATCCTTTCAAGGTTTCTCTCTTCATTAGATGGACACAACATGCCAATTGCTTGGTTTTAGCTCTAGTACCATTAAGGTTAAGTGTTCTTCTGATCTGTGACCAGTATTTCTTCTGTTGGTTTTGTCAATAGTAGAATCATATGTTATAATATAACCCATTCCATTCGTGATTTTTATTATTATTATAATTAATAATAAATAAAGCTGCATTGTTGTGCCTTATAGTTTTCAGCGCATTAATTGCAATGGATGTCTTACTAATGTTGCCTTTGTGACCTGCCTAGAGTGCAGTGATGGATTGGAATCTCCAAAGTAGTCTAATTCTTGTTTCTGATAATTCAATGCGCGTCATCCATTTTTCCAGTATTTTCTCGATAATGTGGGCTGTCATTACTTGGTGCAACTATTGGCAACTGCTCTAAAGCTGTCGAGGTCTGACATGCAAACATCGGTTTCTGCTACTCAGCCCGGTCCATCACAGCACAGCCCTCTCCACCTTTGAAAGCATCTACACGAGGAGCTGCCTCAAGAAGGCGACATCTATCTTCAAGGATCCCCATCATCTGGGCTATGCAAACTTTGCTTTACTGCCGTTGGGCAGAAGGCACAGAAATTCGAAGTCCCACACTACCACGGTCAGGAGCAGCAACCTTCCTGCGACCATAGGTTCTGAAAACAATCTGCCCAGTCTAAAGAAGGGTCACGACCCAAAACGTCACCCATTCCTTCTATCCAGAGATGCTGCCTGTTCTGCTGAGTTACTCCAGCTTTTTGTGTCTATTTTCAGTTTAAACCAGCATCTGCAGTCCCTTCCTACAACATTTAATCTGCACAACCCTAATCAGCAATGGAACAACATGGACCCCTTCTTGCACTGCCATGGACTTGTTTTCTAATTGTATTTTGTACTAATGTTTGATTCATCTTTTTCTTTTCTTTGTCTTGTCGAATTTATGGGCAATTTATATATAATGTTTTTGTGCATTGTCTGAGTCTCTGTGCCTGTGATGCTGCTGCAAGCAAGATTTTCAATATACAGGTCCACCACCAATTTTCCGGTACCCTTGGTTCCAGAGTCTTTCCATATTATCCATTTCGCAGGACCAACAGAGGTACAGTTGCAGCCACACAACATCAGAGACCCGGGTTTGATCCTGACTACGGGGACTGTCTGTACAGAGTTTGTGCATTCTCCCTGTGACTACATGGGATTTCTCCGGGTGCTCTAATTTCCTCCCACACTCCAAAAGCATACAGGTTTCGAGGTGAATTGACTTCTGTAAATTGCAAATTGTCCCCAGTGTATAGGATAGTCATAAGATCATATGTGATAGGAGTATAATTATACCATTCGGCTCATGAAGTCTACTCCGCCATTCAATCATGGCTGATCTATCTCTCCCTCCTAACCCCATTCTCCTGCCTTCTCCCCATAACCTCTGACACCCGTACTAATCAAGATAGTATGGGGAGGTACACAAAAATGCTGGAGAAACTCAGCGGGTGCAGCAGCATCTATGGAGCGAAGGAAATAGGCAACGTTTCGGGCCGAAACCCTTCTTCAGACTGATAGGGGGTGGGGAGAAGAAAGGAAAAAAGGAAAAAAGGCGGAGGAGGAGCCCGAGGGCTGGGGAATGGGGAAAATCGCTGGTCGGCATGGACTCGGTGGGCCGAAAGGCCTGCTTGGACTCTGTATCTCTAAAGTCTAAAGTTAAATATATATATAAGAAGGATTTAGATGGTAAATGCAGGCAAATGGGACTAGCCCCACATGCCAACTCCTTGCTGTGCCACTTTATGGCTCTATGAGTCATCCCACTGGCCTTTCTTTTAAGAAATGGCAGATTGCTCTTAGTATTGAAGATTGCACTCACAACCAGTGGGATGGTGGTGACTCTTGACTTCCCTGCCATTCAATGATTCATTAGTGGAACGATCTGTAAACTGCAAACATCCCCATGCCCACATGTCTACTTGGGATACGAGTATAAAAAATCCTCCTCCTCATATTCTAAAAACAACAATGAGCCATCCCTGCTAATGGAAGGAGGCAACAATCCTTCTGTTTTATCCATCTGAAATAGAAATATGAGCTGTAACATTCTACAAATCATCTCTTTTGATTTTACAGGACACATCAGTTAATACAACCTGTATCTTTTATGCTTAACTGGTGATCATTGTTATTGCATTTCACCATGAGATTTTTTTAAACTTCTTATATTATTAATTAGTGTTTCTTTGACTGGTTCATAACAGTTTTTTTTAAATTTAGTATTTTTACAATTGTTCCACTGAAGGGCTCTGAGAACCTGATACATTATTCAGTGACATAAAGTGCAAAAAACAAGGTTGAAGGTGGGTTTGCCCATGTACGCTGATCGATAATCAAAGCATATCTTTGAATGTTATGTGTATGAAGGAACTGCAGATGCTGGTTTAAACCAAAGATAGACACAAAATACTGGAGTAATTCAGCGGGAGAGGCAGCATCTCTGGAGAGAAGGAATGAGTGATGTTTCAGGTCGAGACCCTTCTTCAGACTGACGTCCAGGGGGAGGGATTTAGATAAGGAAGTGTGAAGGCGTGAAAACAGGGCAAAGGGAATGCAGGTCAAGGGAAATGTAGAATAGATCATTGTTAGCTGGGAGAAGGTAACAACAAAGTAAACAGAGATAAAATGCAGTCGGAGACAGACAGACTGGTCGGAGAACTGGGAAGTGGGAAGGATGGAGAGAGAGGGAAAGCAAGGGTTATTTGAAGTTAGAGAAGTCAATGTTCAAGCAGCTTTGAATGTTATGTTTAGTTTAGTTCAGTTTATTGTCATGTTCACCGAGGTACAGTGTAAAGCTTTTTTGTTGTGTGCTATCCCGTCAGCATAATGACTAAAGTGGCCATGGTTGAACCTACACTAGTCATGTGGTCCCACTTGCCTTTTGTAACCAAGTGGCCTTGAACTAATATTACTGCTGTAACTAAAGCCATCATCGTGTTGCAGTGATTGGGTGTTGCCAAAGATACAGGAGGCTGGAACTCAGGCACTGCCCACACCCACAATGCAGGTTGTTGATGGGCCTTCACTATCTCCTGATATCAGAGATACATACAGTCAGTCATAAAGATCTACAGTATGGAAACAGGTCCTTGGACCCAACTTGTCCATGACGAGCAAGTTGACATTCAGGGCTAGTTCCAATTGCCGGTGTTTGAGTTTAGTTCATTGAGTTGAGATGAGTTTATTATCACATGTACTGGAGTACAGTGAAAATCTTTTGGTAAGAGCTAACCAGTCGGCATTAAGGCAATACATGATTTGGCCCATAGCTCTCTGAACTCTTCCTTTCCATTTAACAGTCCAAATGACTTTTGAAAGCTGTAATTGCATCCACTTCTGTATTTTCCTCTGGCAGCTCGTTCCAGACATGGACCATCCTTTGAGAGAAAAAGTTGCCTGTGAATTCCCTCTTCCTCTCTCACATTGATTCTATGCCCTAGTTTTAGAATCCTTTACCCTGAGAATAAGACTGAGCATTCACCTCATGATTTTGTATACTTCAATAAGTCACAGTTTAAGAATAAGGGGTCACTGTTTAAGAATAAGGGGTAGGCCATTTAGGACTGAGATGAGGAAAAATGTCAGTTGTGAATCTGTGGAATTCTCTGCCACAGAAGGCAGCGGAGGCCAATTCACTGGATGTATTCAAGAGAGAGTTAGATGTAGTTCTTATGGCTAAAAGAATCAAGGGATATGGGGAAAAAGCAGGAACGGGGTACTGGTTTTAGATGATCAGCCATGGTCATATTGAATGGCGGTGCTGGCTCGGGCCGAATGGCCTACTCCTGCTCCTATTTTTCTATGTTTCTATGTTTCCAAGATCAGGCCTCAGCCTCCTACACTCCAAAGAAAAATGTCACAGACTACCCAGCTTTTCCCTACTACTCAAGCCTGCAATTCCAGGTATCATCTTGATGAATCTCTTCAGCACCATTTTCAATGTAATGACATCCTTCCTCTAGCTGGGTGACCAGAACTGCCCACAGTCCTCCAAGTGTGATTTCACCACCAACCTGTACAGCTGCATCATGCTGTCCTGACTTTTGGACTTCCCAATAAATGCAAGTGTGCCAAATGCCTTCTTCACTACACTGTCCACCTGACATGACAATTTAGGGAACACTCTGGAGAAAAGGAATAGGTGACATTTCGGGTCGAGGACCTTCTTCAAACTGAGAGTTAGGGGAGAGGGATGAGAGTCAGGGGAGGAGAGCAAATCAGAGCCAGCACCGATGGCAAAGGAAAGGTGGAGCCCACAATATTCCATTGTTGGCTGTGGAAGAGGTGATAGCGAAGGGATATGAACAGTAAAACTAGCAGGACTAGTTCGGGTCTCGACCCGAAACATCACATTTTCCTTTTCTCCAGAGATGCTGTCTGACCCATTGAGGTATTCCAGCATTTTGTGTCTATCTTTGGTGTAAAACATTCCTTCCTATACAATTTAGGGAACCATGTACCTGTACTCCCAGCCCACTCTGCCCTGCAACACTGTCCAAATGTATGACCCATCCTGATGCATGAAGACATTACATCTTCTGATATCAGTAATCTTTCTCTATATGTTACTCTTCAGGTGTCTGTACCTGAGCTGATACTTGCTTCAAATGCACTTGGCTGTTCCGCTAAATGTTATTCTCCTTTATAATTTTGAATGCTGTTTATTTTGTCTGTGTATGCAATCAATGGGGCATTGTATAAATAAACACATCTATCAGATCAGATCTTGTACCACATCACAAATGTGCGGGGATCGCTGGTCGGCATGGACTTGGTGGGCCGAAGGGCCTGTTTCCACGCTGTATCTCTAAACTAAACTAAACAAAACAATAGTGTTCCAATTATGAAACCTAACAAGTTCTCATGGTAAAACAGTATTAAGCATTAAATGATCAATGAAAAGCTTTGCATATCCCACTGTGCATCCGAATACTCGTTGCAGTGGTGTGATAGATGCATGTGAAATGAGAGAGCCTTTATTAATTGGATGCTTCTCTGTGATTCCCATAAAAAAAATCGCACTTCACAAACTTGGCTTGGCACAAACCATTTAGATTGTCAGTTATTGGAACCAACAAAAAGTTATTAAAACTTCTGCCAAAATGGGAAAAATACATTCTTTCAAATATAAAATGAGTCAAACTCCCTGCTAAAATGGGACGACGAGATCAAGCACACAAGCCTTCAGCTGTCAACTCTTACCAATCTGAAGGAGAAAGAAAATCCCGGGCATCTTCCCGGTGGGCAATTAAAATTATTTGGTATTTGTACCTTGTTCGAGAAGTACATTTTGCACTCTGTATCTTTTGTACCTATTCTACTTATGTTTGGCTTGATTGTATTTACGTATGGTATTGTCTGAGCTTTTCACTGTACCTAAACTTAAACCTAAACCCAAATCATTCAGCCACCATCTCTTTGCTTACTCAACAATAAATTCTTATAGATAGACACAAAATGCTGGAGTAACTCAGCGGGACAGGCAGCATCGCTGGAGAGAAGGAATGGGTGACGTTTTGGGTTGTGACCCTTGTTCATTTCCTTCCTACACAATACATTCTTATATTCCTCCAAAACCATAGATTAAGAATCCCACTCCTCTTGTTCAAATCCACTGGTCCTTCCCCATCTTTGTTCCTCTAAGAACTTTATATTCCACTACCTCTAACCTCTTGGCCTGATGATTGGCATCATTCTGGTAACTGTTGACATGCATCTGTTGTGATTGTGCGTACGGAGAGATTGTGCACTGCTAGGGATGCAGTTCTTTGGATGCAACATTAAACCGAGGCTTCTTCCATTCTCTCTGGCGAATCTAGAAGATCCCTTAGCATCAATTCAAATTGGACTGACCACCAGGTCCATCTTATCCCTTAGGTCAATACACAGATGATCTGTTAATAATCGTATTGTTATTTGTGGGAGCTTGCTGTGTGAAACTTGGCTGACATATTTCATATTTTGCAACAGTGATAATGGCTGAAAACTATTTTACTTGGGGAAAGTGATGGGCGTTCCAAGCATTCTTTACTGAGATACAAGGAACTGCAAATGCTGGATTCTTGACCAAAACAAAGTGCTGGAATAACTTAGTGGGTCAGGCAGAATTGTGGAGGGGAGGGGCAGATGAGTTTCGTGTTGGGATCCTTCAGAATCAGCCTGAAGAAGTATCCCAACCCAAAATGTTACCAAGCCATTCTGTCCACAGGTGCTGCCTGACCCGCTGAGTTCCTTCAGCACTGTGTTTTGTTTCTTTCTTTCGCATTGACCGCCACACCATCAACTGCCTTCACTCTCTCCTCTTATCTCCACAGCTCTCCCTGCTTTAAATTGCTCTTTGAAACTTTCCAGTTTGATGCAGACCTGTCCTAAATTCTTGTCATGTAGTTTAGTGTCAAAATCTGCCTGGTAATGTTCCTGTAAAGTGCCTTGTGTTGTGTGTTGCATGTTAAATCACAATCACACTAATACTTTATTAGCCAAGTATTTTTGCAACATACGAGGAATTTCATTTGCCAAGTCAGTCACACAAATAAAAAGCAACGGAACACACAAAACACATTTTAACATAAACATCCACCACAGTGACTCCTCCACATTCCTCACTGTGATGGAAGGCGAAAAAAAGTTCAAATCACTTCCCTTCTTTGCTCTCCCGCGGTCGGGGTCCTCGAACCCTCTGTTGACGGGACGATCTTAACTCCCGTAGCCGGCTGCGTTTGGGCCTTCCGCATCGGAGGGATCAGCTCCTGCATCCTAAAGATGCAGCGTAAGTGGCAGGTTGTGGAGCAACAACGGATCCAATGCCCTCAAACCATGGAGGACCCAATCCTTGGGAAGGAGAGGCAATCCCCAAGAGTTGCGAGTTCTGGGAGAGCTTCCGGCTGTCGTTGTGCCAGCTGGTGCTCCCAGATTCCAAGCTAGTGAGGCACAACCAGCAGCTGGCATCATATAAACAGGATACACTGTTCCTGAAATCCACCAGCTGATGCAGCAGACCTCCGGAGTGGAGCTTCGCAGTCAGTGGTGCTCCAGCACAATCTGGATGGAGTTTGCCCAGCAGTTGTTGTAAGTGGAACAAGATAGAGCTGTGCAGAAGCAGCAGCTGACTTGACCGATCCCATGCTGGGTATGTATCAAGATGCACGTGGCCAAAAATGAATACATGCAGTGCGGCAGAGGGTGGAGCTTTTAGTATTCAGTTCATGGGATACGGCATTGCTGGCAACCGTAGAATCATTCTCGGAATCAGGGACAGTTTATGACCCAGAAGGTGGGAATTCAGTCCCTCATCCGATGCTGATTGAAATTGAGATAATGTTCAAATCCCACATCCTGACTCTGGGTCACGGACCTTCACGATCACATCAAGCCCCTTGTTTTATATGTAGGGGTGATGTAAGTCTGTCTCGACCACCTTTTCGGGCAGTGACTCCCACTCACTCACCCACTGTGCAACAAAATGTTTCCTCATCCCACCAGTTGTATTAACCCCTCAATCAACCCTTGAGTGTGATAAGTTTGGTATTCTCATAGCTACTTCTTTCCCTGAGAAAGATACCAACAATAAATAACATTTGTGGTAGAAATTAGAAGAATTATTTGTTTGCTGGCAGTTCATCCACCTTCCCACGTTCCACTCCGTACAATTAATGGATAACAGGGAAACATCAGAGATAAGGGCCTAGTGTTTGACTTTATTAAAGCTATTATCGATGAACATGAGCAAGCTAATGAATCATATTTTTAGCTGTTTTTACTGGACCCTGTTCCACATTCCAAGGACCCTGTAGATACAACCTTTAATTTCCAGATTTGGTGAGGACTGATTAATTTTAAACTTGTGTCCTCTCTTTCTGCCCTCTCAGTTCAAGTTAAATTGCTTCTTTACATCATTATCTATGCCCCTCGGCATTTTAAAGATTTTGATCAGGTCTGTGAGTCTCTCTTGATAATTCTCAGCCTCAGAATTATTTTAGAGTCATTATTATCTCACTCCACCATACTTTCTCCATTGTAACAGGATCTTTTTTTTTAAATCTAGGTTGTCCAAAATTGCACGATATATTCTAAATGTAGCCTTCAGCTCTGAATTGTATGATTAGATTAATTCCTTTTCACTTTTGAGCTGTGAAAAAAAAAGTCTAATTTTGCTCTGCTCACTCTGGTAAACCTCATTTAATTAATTTTGTTAACAATGGTTTCAAATTGGCTAAAGAAAAGTTATTTTGGAAGACTGCTTATCTCTTATTTTTACTGCCTGGTCACTTTGTATAGTCTTCACAACAACTACATTTTGGGGGGGTTTAAGAGAATGAGAGGTGATTTTACTAAAACAGTAGAATCTTAGTCAGTTTGGAACAATCAAATACCAGAAGGCATAACTTTAACCTGGTAGAAGCGAAGATTAATGGAGTTGTGTGGGGCGAGTTTCTTTTTGCACAAAGGGTGGTGAGTGCATGGAATGCGCTATCAGGGGTGGTGATTGAAGCAGATATGTTACTGGCATTCAAGAGACTTTTAGATATGCAGGGAAAGGATTATGTGCAGGTCATAAGAGATGGTATTGGCATCATGTTCAGCACAAACATTGTGGGCCGAAGGGCCTGTTCTTGTGCTTTAGTGTTTTATCTTCCGTATGAGATTCTAAGGGCAGCTTGTATTTATAATATTCGAACAATCAAAGAATGAAGGGAAGTAGCACAGAAGAGGAGCTAAGGCCAGCATACATCAGCAATGATCATATTGAATGGCGGGTAGCCTTGTCCTGTTCCTATTTCCTTGTGTTCTTGATCAAGGTAGCACAGGATGTTTTCCTTGTTGGAGGAAGCTAGAGCGAGGTAGCATGGGTGCAGAAGGAGGAGATCTCCATTTAAGAAAGAGTTGAGGAGGAATTTCTTCACTCACGACATATTGAATTCTCCACCCAGAGAGCTATGGGGACCAAGTCATTGACTATATTGGGCAGATGGACAGATTTCCAGCCAGACTGAGATGAACAGATTTATAGACCGCAGAGGATTTAAGGTTATGGGCAGCGTGCAGGAAAGTAGAAATGAGGCCAGCATCTTATTAAATGGCGTGAGGGTGTCTTCATCCCCAACAATTCCAATGCTTTTATGTCATTGCATAATTCAACATTTATGAACCTAGGAAATATCATGAGCTCTGGAACAATTTGTAAGTTACTTGGAAAGCCGGGTCACAAAAACTGAACACAATACTCCAAATGTGGGCTCACCAGTACCCTGACTAATGAAGGCCTGTGTACCAAAAGCCTTCTTGACTACCCGATCTTCCTGTGACACCACTTTCAAGCAACTATATACATACTCTCCTAGATCCCTCTGCTCTGCAACACTCGCCAGGGCCATGCCGCTCACTGTGAAGGTCCTGACTTGGTTTGATTTCGCAAAATGCAACACCTCCCACTTATCTGCATTAAACTCCATAGACCATTCCTCAGTCCACCTGCCCAACTGATCAAGATCCTGCGTTAACTTTTTGATGACTGCCAGGGTCTCATTTCTGAACTCCGGTTTGAAAAGTCCAGCAGATCTCAGCTAGGCTGTAGAGGACAATTGCTGCAATAGCCTTTGTTCCCACATCTATTTGCTTCCCCGTGACCTCTGCTGAAAGTGTAACTGCATAGGATTCGAGGTTGTGCGGAGCTGTATAATAATGACCTATGCGGCTGTTGTCTTACATGACACATCATTACATATCCCTTGGTAAAATCTCTGGAGAGACAGATTTTGCAAAATCGTACTCCCTGTGCAGAGTCTCATTTACGAGGAGAATAAATAAGATGCAGAAGGTGTGAGCTCAATAAGCAGCATTCCCTATCTTCCACTGATCCCCCTGACCTCTGAAGTTGACTCTTTGATGCTCAGTCCTGCATGTAAGCGCCGTCTTGCGAATTTCTGCTGTGTGATCGTCGTTACTGGCCTGATTTCTGCCCTACAGAGATGTGGAGCCTCATTTGCTCGGTGTGTGCAAGGCAGAGATTGATCAGCTTTTGGATGTTAAAGGAATCAAGGGACATGAGATTAGTACAGGAAAGTGGCTCCGAGATATAAGGTCAGCTGTGATCCTAATAAATGTTAGAGCAGGCATGAAGGGCCAAATGGCCATAAGGTCATGTGATCATAAGTGAGAGGAGTAGAATTAGGCCATTCGGCCCATCAAGTCTACTCGGCCATTCAATCATGGCTGATCTATCCCTCCCTCCGAACCCCGTTCTCCTGCATTCTCCCCATAACCTCTGACACAGGTACTAGTCACGAACCAATCTATCTCTGCCTTAAAAATATTCACTGATTTGGCCTCCACAGCCTTCTGTGGCAAAGAATTCCACAGTTTGTCCAACCTCTGACTAAAGAAATTTCTCCTCATCACCTTCCTAAGTGAAAGTCCTTTAATTCTGAGGCTATGAACTCTAGTCCTCGACTCTCCCACTAGTGGAAACATCCTCTCCACATCCACTCTATCCAAGCCTTTCACTATTCTGTATGTTTCAATGAGATCCCCCCTCATTCTTCAAAACACCAGCGAATACAGGCCCAGTGCCGACAAACGCTCATCATAGGTTAACCCGCTCATTCCTGGAATAATTCTTGTAAACCTCCTCTGGACCCTCTCCACAGCCAGCACATCCTTCCTCAGGTACGGGCCAGCTTCCATGCCTCATCTTTTCATTATATTCCTGCTCTATACATTACAAACTATGCCAGCACACCTGACAGGATTTAGATTACAACTCCGAGCACAAGCACAGTTTGATAGTCAGCAAGTTAAAATAAAAAGCTAAACGCTTTTAAGGATGTTCAGGTTGCAGAGTTGTGTTCATATATTATTTATGTTAGTGCTAACATGTTATGTACACTCCAGAGGCCCTGGAGAATCAAAAGGGCTACAACCTCCACACAGCAGGGAGTCAGCACAAGTGAGGTGTGGAGTTACATATGCTGGGAAATAGAATATTTCTGTGTCGGTTAACGTTTGCCCAATCATCATTCTCGTGTCTTGGTCTAATTAGACGGACCAAGTAAGCCGCGACATATTATTCTGAATATCTATTTAGTCCAAGTCAGTGACCCTTGGCTAAAAGAAATGTTGTTTCTACTCTCTCTGTTCCTGTTTGATATATGAGGAACCATAAAGAGCTTTGCCGCCGGGGAAAAAACATATTCGTGCAAAGCGGTACTTTGAGTATACTTTCTTTTTAAAGCAGGATCATAAAGCTCCAGTCATTTCTTTTTCTCAAATCAGCCTCTTACCGATCAGTGAAATATATCCATAACAGGTGCCATCACATTTGACGATCTTCCTTTCAATTATTAATGTTAATAATACATTTTCTTTGTGCAAATGCGCAGTTCGCAAAAGCGTTTTGAAAACTAGCAAAGATTTGCAAAGGCCGTTCTGACCTGGCGCCTGTGTGTGTAAATCATGAAATAACAGATATCTTCATGACCTGGAATAGTATTGATTGGTTGAATATAATCTGGGTTAGTTTAGTTTAGAGATACAGGGCAGAAACAGGCCCTTCGGCCCACTGAGTCTGCACCAACCAGCGATCCCCGCACATTAACACTATCCTACACACACTAGGGACAATTTTTACAATTATACCGAGCCAATTAATCTACAAACCTGTACGTCTTTGGAGTGTGGGAGGAAACTGAAGATCTTGGAGAAAACCCATGCAGGTCACGGGGAGAAGGTACAAACTCTGTCCAAACAGAACCCGGGTCTCTGGTGCTGTAAGCACTGTAAGGCAGCAACTCTACCGCTGCACCACCATGCCACCCTAAATGATGGTCTATGTACAAAGATGTGTACCAATCCAGGGTATCCAGAATCAAACAGTTGGAACATAATATCACAAGGTGGATGTTCTTTGACATTCTCCACTACTTTTATTCATAATGGAAACGATTTTATTTAAGACTTGATTATAATGGATGTTTCAGAAGCCCAAATCAATGATGTCATATCACAAATAAACTTACACCTGAGTGTTTGTTTACATGCATGGAATGAGCATGTCTGAGCAGTCACGAAATTTGTGAACATTAATTCTCCATGCAGCAATTAGTTTGACTGTCCCCGATTAAATTTTACTTTATATGCCTCGTTGTCACCTTCCCCGAGCTAACAATGATCTATTCTACATTTTCCTTGAACTTTTCCCCCTTTGATCTTTCATTCCAAGGATCCTCCAAGGATGAGAGAGAATTTTATGGAAAAAGGATGAGCGGGAATCTTATAGAAACAAGGATGAGAGGGCATCTTATAGAAACATAAAATTATAAAAGGAATGGACAAGTTAGATGCAGGAAAAATGTTCCCAATGTTGGGGGAGTCCAGAACCAGGTGCCACAGTCGAAGAATAAAGGGGAGGCCATTTAAAACTGAGATGAGAAAAAACTTTTTCACCCAGAGAATTGTGAATTTGTGGAATTCTCTGCCACAGAAGTCAGTTGAGGGCAATTAACTGGATGAATTTAAAAGAGAGTTCGATAGAGCTCTTGGGGCTAGCAGAATCAAAGGGTATGGGGAGAAGGTTACT
>JAXLNO010006126.1:535041-582003 GCA_038087875.1 Malacoraja senta | reverse complement strand
GTGGGGGGGATCTCATTATTACAGGTGGATCCGTGGTTATCTAGGGTGAGACCGGTTCTCCTGCGGAATTGCCCCACATTATTTCGGATGCTGCACTTATGCCACACCTGTCTATGATTGGGGAGGTGAGTCTAAGTGCTTTAGGCTCAGGCACCTCGGGGGGCTCCGGAGGAAAGAGGGATCTTGAGTTTTAAGAGGAGGGTGTTCATGAAGGTGGGTGAGGATGAAGGCGGGGAGGGGAGCTTTGAGGTGGATTGTCAGGGTCTCTATAGAACCGTGTATTGGAGTTGGGGGAAGGCACGGTGTCATGAGTGTGGAGCATATGGACATTTCCGTAAAGAGTGTCTTTCTCGCGGGGGCGTTGCTAGAAGTTCTAGCGTAGTGGCCCAGGATTGCAATGCTGGGCCATCCGGGGTGGTACATCATGCCTCGGTGGCGCGGGGCGGCACTGCTGACCTGGCTAGGGAGGCTAGCTCTACCTCGGGGATCCGGG
The DNA here is from genome assembly GCA_038087875.1 of Malacoraja senta. Taxonomy (NCBI): domain Eukaryota; kingdom Metazoa; phylum Chordata; class Chondrichthyes; order Rajiformes; family Rajidae; genus Malacoraja; species Malacoraja senta. The sequence goes on along the minus strand of JAXLNO010006126.1, from coordinate 581,510 downwards.
GCGGAAGTGATAGGCCATCTGGGTCTGAAAGTTCTTCCTTGGGGACCCGGGGCGGGGAAGGCCTCAGGCCCCTGCGTCATGAGACTGTGGAGGTGGTGGTGGCTAATGGTGAGGGGAGGGAGAGGGTGGGAGAGGGGGAGGGAAAAAGATGGGGGGGGAGTGGGAGGTGAAGAAGTCGAGGAGGAAGAGGGGAAAGGGCCATCCAGCGAGTAAAACGCAATCTGAGAACGGGGTGCGTGTCAGATCTAGTGAGGTCCAGAGTGTGCTTGATGTGGCCCAGCAAGGCGATGAGGTCACTCAGACGGGGGAAGGGATGGTAAAGTGTGCGGGTGGGTATAGTGGATGGGGGTAGTGAGGGGTGGAAGACCCTTCCTTTATGGAGGTCACCGTACCGCCGCATGCTAGTGGGTAAAAAGGAATAGGCCTGGCGAGGAAGAGGAAGGGCGTGAGGCGAAAGTTAGGGCAGGTGAGGGGTTGATTCCGATGGAGTTTGTCCTCTGGGCGGGTGGCTGTCCCTTCATTTCAGGGGCCCTCTGATGGAGTTAATCTCATCGGGTGGTGAGGTGAGCTCCCCTGGGGGTGTGTCCTCTGGGTCGGAGGAGGTCCCCTCGTTTCAGAGGCCTCTTGAGGGTGATGGAACGCCAGAGGATAGGGTATGTGCCCCTGGTAGGGGGGCCCCTGAGATGGGGGATGAGCAGAGTTAGCCTGAGGGGGGTGGTTCGGGGGCTGTGGTGTTCCAGTCTATGCTGCACATCAGTGCCAGTGGTGGTAATGGGGGGTGTGCTGTATCGCCGGATGAGGTGGAAGGGGAGAGGCTAAAAGAAAGAGGCAAGCCTCTGGGTGTTGCTAGTGGTGGGGTGCTATAGGTGGTGTGGAGGTCGGGGATAGTTCGGGTGGTGATTTCCCTTTAGTTTCAAGGGGTGGCAGTGTATCCCAGGCCCTGGGGTGCCTAGTGTTTTTGTTTCCCCAGGCCAGGAGTGGAGGGTGATGGTAGCGAGCAGGTGCCAAGCCAGTCAGGGGGATGCTTGTTGCAGTTGGGGGTTTCGGGGCCCTTACCCGGCATTGATCCTGGGGGTGGTGTCTTGCTGGAGGAGGGGAGGGTGAACAGGAAAAGTTGGGTAGTGGGGTGAAGAGCTTTTGGAGAGCTCTGGGCGTTCAATTACTGAAAGAGACCTTGAACGTTGTGATGTGGAGCCTGATGGTGCAGGTGCAAGTGCGTTGGCCGAGTGCCCAGGGTCCAAGGCCGAGTCTCTTGAATGTGAGATAAAGGGTGGTTCGAGACTTTCTCAGAACAAACCGCTCCGTAAGAACAAGATTGGAGGCTGCTAGTAGGTGGTGGAAGGATCTGCAGGTTTGATTCCGACTCTCGAGGATATTCTTGGCAGCAGGGAGAGTGATCTTACTGACTTAGAGGAGAGGCAGTTTGAGGACTTTTTGGTGTTACTTAGAGAGAAATTTGTTGTGTCTACGGGGAGTGATGGGGTTTTAATATAGTGGGCCTTTACATTCACCTTTTTTCAGCTTTTATCAGTCCTTAAAGAGGGGAGATTTGCAGTGTGTTTTTTGCAGGAGACGCACACAGTATTGTAGTGATGAACCTACCTGGGAGACTGGAGTGGGAAGGGGGGGTTTACATGAGCCATCTCAGCTCGAATTTGAGTGGGGTGGCCTTTCTGTTGGCCCAGAATTTCCTGCCAACGATTTTAAAAGTGAATGAAGTTGTGCCTGGACGTTTGCTCCATCTGGCAGTGAGCTTGGATGGCATGCCGTTGCATTTCATTAATGTGTATGCCCCTAGCTCCGGTACGATGCAGGCCGGCTAATTCAGGAGGTGACTGCTCTGTTGAGCACTATTGATAGGGAGAGGTGTGTTTTCCTTGGTGGGGACTTTAATTGCACACTTGAGGCGCGAGATCGTTCTGGTACTCAGTGTGCCCCTGCTGTAGCGAAGAAGTTGAGAGGGATGATTGAATCCTTTGAGTTGGTTGATGCATGGCGGAAACCTCCATCCGGATTCCACTGCTTTTTCGCGGAGGTATGAGGGTGGTGGTTCCCCTATTGACAGAATATATATTTCCCGAGCGTTTGTTGCCCGTGTCTCAGAGGCTTCAATGCGGGTGGTGCCATGTTCGGATCACTGTTTGGTGCGTGTGGACTTCAATCCGGCGCGCGCTAGGGCTGGGTCCGCGTACTGGCACTTTAACAACCGGTTGCTGGAGGATCGGTGTTTCCGGGGAGTCATTCAGTAGGTTTGGGGGAAGTGGAGAGAGGGGAGGAGGTGCTTCTCTTCCCTAGGCAGTGGTGGGATGTGGGGAAGGCTCACATTCGTCTATTTTGGTAAGGAGTATACGTGGGGGGTCGACCGGATGGAGGGACTCAGCGGTCGCGAGGCTTGAGAGGGAGCTACGGGGGTGCAGAGTCTCGCCTGGGTCGGGATGGTGAGGACTCCTGTGGATGGGGAGAGTTTCAGGAGAAGAAGGAAACCTTGAGGAATCTGCTGCTTGAGCGGTCCCGAGGCGCTTTCGTGAGGGCGCGGGTACAGATGATGCAAGATCTGGACTGAGCTTCGCCTTTCTTTTCTCTTTGGAGAAAGGGAGGGGAGCCTGCAAGCAGCTAGTAGAGCTGCTCGCAGATGATGGATCCTCAGTCACTGATCTGGAGAGGATCAGTGAGGAGGTCAGGTCCTTTTATGGGTCCCTGTTCTCCGCAGGGGGATATAACGGGGAGGCTCAGCAGGACTTGTGGGAGGGTCTACCGACTGTTGATAGGGAGGTGGCCGATCTTCTTGATGGCCCCTTATCTTTGGAGGAGTTGACTTGTGCATTGTTTCAGCTCAGGAAGGGTAAGTCACCCGGGATGGATGGGTTGACGGTAGAGTTTGTCAGAGCTTTCTGGGATATCCTGGGGGGTGATTACATGTTGGTGCTGGGGGAGAGTCTGGCGGCCGGGGCGATGCCCTCTCGTGGCGTAGGGCAGTTGTTGTCTTGCTGCGTAAGAAGGGTGAACTCCGCTTGTTGAAGAACTGGAGGCCGGTATCTCTCCTATGTACAGAGTATAAAGTATTTGCACGGGCAATGGCAAATCGCCTGGGCCCTGTGCTGTCTCAAATGATTCATCCTGACCAGTCCTATACAGTCCCTGGCAGGTCCATTCAGGATAACATCCACCTGGTTAGGGACCTGATTCATATAGTTCAGGGTACTGGTCAGTCAGCTGCTTTTCTGTCTCTTGATCAGGAGAAGGCTTTTGATAGGGTAGAGCATGATTACCTATTCGGGACGTTGCAAGCGTTTGGATTTGGACCGCATTTTGTGGCCCGGGTCCGGCTTTTGTACGCTGCAGCGGAGTGCCTGGTGAAGGTTAATGGTGCGTTGTTGGCTCCCTTTCAGATTGGGAGGGGGGTCCGTCAGGGGTGCCCCATGTCGGGTCAGTTGTACTCGGTCTGTGTGGAGCCGTTCCTGTGTCTTCTTCGGAGGAGGTTGACAGGCCTGGCCCTACCTGGGCCGGGGTTGGAGGTGGTTCTTTCAGCGTATGCAGATGATGTCCTACTTATGTTCACTGATCCTGGTGACCTGCGGAGGATGCGTGACTGCCAGGAGATTTTCTCAGCTGCATCTTCTGCCAGGATTAACTGGAGTAAGTGTTCTGGTCTTTTAGTGGGTCAGTGGCAGGTGGATTCCCTGCCGGAGGAGATGGAAAGGTATGTGTGGAGCACCACACATCTCCTCTATCTGGGGGTTTACCTGAGTCCCACTGAGGATGCTTGGCCGGCGAACTGGCAGGAGGTGGAGACGAAGGTGGTTGCCTGGCTGGGTCGCTGGTCGGGCTTGCTTGGAGTTCTTTATTTTCCGGGGGAGGGTGATGGTCATAAATCAGCTGGTGGCCTCTATGTTATGGCACCGGCTGGCTACTCTTGTCCCACCTTCCATATTTGTAAATGCTCTTCAGAAGAAGCTGGTAGATTTCTTCTGGGGAATAGGAAGCACTGGGTCTCTGCAGCAGTCCCTGAGTCTCCCGTTAGAGGAGGGCGGTCAGTCCTTGGTATGCGTGCGTACCCAGGTGGCGGCTCTCCGTCTCAGGACTCTGCGGAGGTATATGTATGTAGAGAATCCCCTCAGATGGCACGCTCTGGCCACGTATGTTTTTCGTCGTAGTCGTTGCCTAGGGGGGTCTCGCGGCTCCCGGTGGCGGGCATCAGTAGACCCGCCCTAAGGGGTTTGCTGTTTTCAACCGGGATGTGATCAGAGTGAGGAATTTGGTTGTTTTCAGCCAGCGTGTTGTTCTACGAGGGGAGGGGGATGGTGCGGCTGCGGGAGTGGCCGGTCCTCGCCCAGTCATGGCGGGTGTTGAGGAGAGGCGAGCGCCTAGAGTGGTTCTGGCTGAGCTTTCAATTGCTCCATCAGATCTGCTCATCGGGCCAAGGCTCCGGGATATATCTCGGGAACCGGCTCCACACAACCTGAGCCGCCTTTCTGAGATGATCAGCATACCGTTTCGTGATGCGAAGAGACGCACATTGTATAGGATGTTCCTGCACATTCTGCACCTCCTTGCCTTTGTTTCCCGTCCTGACACACCTTGGCGGACGGTGTTACCACCTGATGGTGGGGGGGGTCCCTGGTGGGGATCCTTCTATACGGGATTGTCCCCCTTTACATTGGGGACCTGGGGTGGAGACTGTTGCATGGAGCGGTGGTTTGTAATAAACTTTTGAGTCGGTTCATGGGTTCGTCAGCCGCGTGTATTTTCTGTGGCAAGGAAGAAACCGTGTTCCACGTATACATGGAGTGTGAGAGGTTACTGCCCCTGTACCAATATCTGAAGGGGTTGTTCCTTAAGTTCTGGTTGCATTTTAGTCCCACGATTCTAGTGTGTGGGCATAAGGTAGGGTGTGGGGAGAGCCAAGTGGGGGGTTGGGAACTCCCTGTCGGTTTGCTCCTGGGCCTGGTTAAGATGGCCATTCGTGGGTCCAGGCAGCGGGCGGTCGATGGTGAGGCGAGAGGTTGGCTGCCTGCCCCTCTTCCGGGCGTACGTCCGTGCACGGGTGTCCCTGGAGCGGGAATATGCGGTGTCCACGGGGACTCTGGAGGCCTTCCGTGGGCGATGGTCACCACGTGGGGTGGAGAGTATAATAAATAATGAATGTAATGTTGTACTATAATGATGTGGTTTGATATAATGTATCTTTTGAGTATGTATTGATGTGATGTATCATTGAGTGTGTTGAATAATGTTTTTGAAAAGACAAAAAAAAAGAGAGAGAGAGAGAGAGAGAGAGAGAGAGAGAGAGAGAGGAGAGAGAGAGAGAGAGAGAGAGAGAGGCTGGCTGTGTTTTTTCAGCTCTGCAGTTGAGAAGTATTCAAACAGCTTTTCAAGGACGTTGTCGATGGGGAAGGAACAGAGGCAGAGGGGCTTCATGGTCTAACTTATTGTTGGACTGGTGAAACTTTTCTCTGCTCTAGGAATTCTCCACAAGTGCGAAAATTCCGGAGATATTTCTCCATTGTCGAGGGTGCGGTTGTCGTTGGCGGACTGCCAAGAGTGGAGGCAACGGGAAAAAAGGCATTTTGCTCCGGTGGATGTCGGGTTTAATGTGAAGATGGTACTGTTGAGTCCGGAAAGAATGGGATAGAGCTTCCCAAAAGCTGCTGTCGGCTGTGGACGTCTTTGGGGATTTTCTGGCTGTAGCTGGAGGCTTCAGAGTTCTGCTACTTGTTGACTGTGACTATTTGAAGGAGTTAACGTGGAGCTGAGCTGCCGGGGCGATTGGAGCTGGTTGTGCCTCTGTCAGGAGGGCGATGGCTGGGGCGAGGCCGAAGAACCGGAGCTACGCAGTGGCGGCATCAGAGGCGGATGCGAGGACAGTGGAGCATGAGCCTTATGTGAACTTGAATTGGGGCAAGTTTGGTATCTCGGTCCAAAACTGGGCCCCAGATGTCTAGGGGTGCAATTACCAAGGCCGTGAATGACCTTATTGGGGGGCGGCCTGTTGTCTCTTCCGAGCTTGTAAGAGGCAAGGTGGAGATGATTTTGAAGACCGAGGAGGGTGTGAAAATGGCGTTGGAGAGGGGGATATCAGTGGGGGGGATCCAATTACAGGTGGATCCGTGGTTATCGAGGGTGAGACCGGTTCTCCTGCGGAGTTGCCCCACATTTATTTCGGATGCTGCACTTATGCCACACCTGTCTACGATTGGGGAGGTGAGGTCTAAGTGCTTTAGGCTCAGGCACCTTGGGGGGGACCCGGAGGAAAGAGGGATCTTCAGTTTTAAGAGGAGGGTGTTCATGAAGGTGGGTGAGGGCGAAGGCGCGGAGGGGAGCTTTGAGGTGGATTGTCAGGGTCTCCATAGAACCGTGTATTGGAGTTGGGGGAAGGCACGGTGTCATGAGTGTGGAGCATATGGACATTTCCGTAACGAGTGTCTTTCTCGCAGGGGCGTTGCTAGAAGTTCTAGCGTAGTGGCCCAGGATGGCAATGCTGGCCCATCCGGGGTGGTACATCATGCCTCGGTGGCGCGGGCTGGCACTGCTGACCTGGCTAGGGCGGCTAGCTCCACCTCGGGGATCCGGGGCGGAAGTGATAGGCCATCTGGGTCTGAAAGTTCTGCCTTGGGGACCCGGGGCGGGGAAGGCCTCAGGCCCCTGCGTCCTGAGACTGTGGAGGTGGTGGTGGCTAATGGTGAGGGGGAGGGAGAGGGTGGAGAGGGGGAGGATGAAGACGGGGAGGGGAAGTGGGAGGTGAAGAAGGGGAGGAAGAAGAGGGGAAAGGGCCATCCGGAGAGTAAAAATATGCGTGTTAGTTCTAGTGAGGTCCAGAGTGTGCTTGATGTGGCCCAGCAAGGCGATGAGATCGCTCAGACGGGGGAAGGGTTTGGTAAAGGGTGCGGGGGGTATAGTGGATGGGGGTAGGGAGGGGGTGGAAGACCCTTCCTTTATGGAGGTCACCGTACTGCCGCATGCTAGTGGGGTGAAAAGGAATAGGCCTGGCGAGGAAAGGAAGGGCGTGAGGCGAAAATTAGGGCAGGTGAGAGGGGTTGATTCCGCTGGAGATGTGTCCTCTGGGCGGGGGGCTGTCTCTTCATTTCAGGGGCCCTCCGATGGAGTTATCTCATCGGGTGGTGAGGTGAGCTCCCCTGGGGGGGTGTCCTCTGGGTCGGAGGATGTCCCCTCGTTTCAGAGGCCTCTTGAGGGTGATGGAACGCCAGAGGATGGGGTATGTGCCCCTGGTAGGGGGGCCCCTGAGATGGAGGATGAGCAGAGTCAGCCTGAGGGGGGTGGTTCGGGGGCTGTGGTGTTCCAGTCTATGCTGCACATCAGTGCCAGTGGTGGTAATGGGGGTGTGCTGCATCGCCGGATGAGGTGGAAGGGGAGAGGCTAAAAGTAAGAGGCGAGCCTCTGGGTATTGCTAGTGGTGGGGATGCTATAGGTGGTGTGGAGGTCGGGGATAGTTTGGGTGGTGATGTCCCTTAGTTTCAAGGGGTGTCGTGTATCCCAGGCCCTGGGGGAGCCTAGTGTTTTTGCTTCCCCAGGCCAAGGCGTGGAGGGTGAGGTAGCGTGCAGGGGCCAAGCCAGTCAGGGGGATGCTTGTTGCAGTTGGGGGTTTCGGGGGCCCTTACCTGGCATTGATCCTGGGGGTGGTGTCTTGCTGGAGGAGCGGGAGGGTGAACTGGAAAGTTTGGGTAGTGGGGGTGGAGAGCTTTTGGAGAGCTCTGGCGTTCAGTTACAGAAAGAGACCTTGAACGTTGTGATGTGGAGTCTGATGGTGCAGGTGCAAGTGCGTTGGCCGAGTGCCCAGACTCCAAGGCCGAGGCTCTTGATTGTGAGATAAAGGTGGTTCGAGAGTTTCTCAGAACAAACCGCTCCGCAAGAACAAGAGTGGATGCTGCTAGTAGGCGGTGGAAGGATCTGCCAGGATTGATTCCGATTCTCGAGGATATTCTTGGCAGCAGGAGAGTGCTCTTACTGACGTAGAGGTGGGGCAGTTTGGGGACTTTTTGGGGTTACTCAGAGAGAAATTTGTTGTGTCTACGGGGACTGAGGGGGTTTAATAAAAGTGGGCCTTTACATTCACCGTCGCAACATTAAACTTAAACGGGAGTAGATCGAGTTTTCGTAGATTTCAGCTTTTATCAGGCCTTAAAGAGGGGAGATTTGCAGTGTGTTTTCTGCAGGAGACACACACAGTTGTTAGTGATGAACCTACCTGGAGACTGGAGTGGGAAGGGGGGGTTTACATGAGCCATCTCAGCTCAAATTCGAGTGGGGTGGCCTTTCTGTTGGCCCAGAATTTCCTGCCAACGATTTTAAAAGTGAATGAAGTTGTGCCTGGACGTTTGCTCCATCTGGCAGTGAGCTTGGATGGCATGCCGTTGCATTTCATTAACGTGTATGCCCCTAGCTCCAGCACGATGCAGGCTGGGCCTAATTCAGGAGGTGACTGCTCTGTTGAGCACTATTGATAGGGGAGAGTGTGTTTTCCTTGGTGGGGACTTTAATTGCACACTTGAGGCGGGAGATCGTTCTGGTACTCAGTGTGCCCCTGCTGTAGCGAAGAAGTTGAGGGGGATGATTGAATCCTTTGAGTTGGTTGATGCATGGCGGAACCTCCATCCGGATTCCAATGCTTTTTCGCGGAGGTATGAGGTGGTGGTTCCCGTATTGACAGAATATATATTTCCCGAGCGTTTGTTGGCCGTGTCGCAGAGGCTTCACTGCGGGTGGTGCCATGCTCGGATCACTGTCTGGTGCGTGTGGACTTTAATCCGGCGCGCGCTAGGGCTGGGTCCGCGTACTGGCACTTTAACAACCGGTTGCTGAAGGATCGGTGTTTCCGGGAGTCATTCAGTAGGTTTTGGGGGAAGTGGAGAGAGGGGCGGAGGTGCTTCTCTTCCCTTAGGCAGTGGTGGGATGTGGGGAAGGCTCACATTCGTCTATTTTGTAAGGAGTATACGTGGGGGTCGACAGGACGGAGGACTCAGCGGTCGCGAGGCTTGAGAGGGAGCTACAGGGTGCAGAGTCTCGCCTGGGTCGGGATGGTGAGGACTCCTGTGAATGGGGAGAGTTTCAGGAGAAGAAGGAAGCCTTGAGGAATCTGCTGCTTGAGCGGTCCCGAGGTGCTTTCGTGAGGTCGCGGGTACAGATGATGCAAGATCTGGACCGAGCGTCGCCTTTCTTTTTCTCTTTGGAGAAAGGGAGGGGAGCCTGCAAGCAGCTCGTAGAGCTGCTCGCAGATGATGGATCCTCAGTCACTGATCCGGAGAGGATCAGTGAGGAGGTCAGGTCATTTTATGGGTCCCTGTTCTCCGCAGGGGGGTATAACGGGGAGGCTCAGAAGGAATTGTGGGAGGGTCTACCGACTATTGATAGGGAGGTGGCCGATCTTCTTGATGGCCCCTTATCTTTGGAGGAGTTGACTTGTGCATTGTTTCAGCTCAGGAAGGGTAAGTCACCCGGGATGGATGGGTTGACGGTGGAGTTTGTCAGAGCTTTCTGGGAGATCCTGGGGGGTGATTACATGTTGGTGCTGGGGGAGAGTCTGGCGGCCGGGGCGATGCCCCTCTCGTGGCGTAGGGCAGTTGTTGTCTTGCTGCCTAAGAAGGGTGAACTCCGCTTGTTGAAGAACTGGAGGCCGGTATCTCTCCTATGTACAGAGTATAAAGTATTTGCACGGGCAATGGCAAATCGCCCTGGGCCCTGTGCTGTCTCAAATGATTCATCCTGACCAGTCCTATACAGTCCCTGGCAGGTCCATTCAGGATAACATCCACCTGGTTAGGGACCTGATTCATCTAGTTCAGGGTACTGGTCAGTCAGCTGCTTTTCTGTCTCTTGATCAAGAGAAGGCTTTTGATAGGGTAGAGCATGATTACCTATTCGGGACGTTGCAAGCGTTTGGATTTGGACCGCATTTTGTGGCCCGGGTCCGGCTTCTGTACGCTGCAGCGGAGTGCCTGGTGAAGGTTAATGGTGCGTTGTTGGCTCCCTTTCAGTTTGGGAGGGGGGTCCGTCAGGGGTGCCCCATGTCGGGTCAGTTGTACTCGGTCTGTGTGGAGCCGTTCCTGTGTCTTCTTCGGAGGAGGTTGACAGGTCTGGCCCTACCTGGGCCGGGGGTTGGAGGTGGTTCTTTCAGCGTATGCAGATGATGTACTTCTTATGTTCACTGATCCTGGTGACCTGCGGAGGATGCGTGACTGCCAGGAGATTTTCTCAGCTGCATCTTCTGCAAGGATTAACTGGAGTAAGTGTTCTGGTCTTTTAGTGGGTCAGTGGCAGGTGGATTCCCTGCCGGAGGAGATGGCAAGGTATGTGTGGAGCACAACCCATCTCCTCTATCTGGGGGTTTACCTGAGTCCCACTGAGGATGCTTGGCCGGCGAATTGGCTGGAGTTGGAGACGAAGGTGGTTGCCCGGCTGGGTCGCTGGTCGGGCTTGCTTGGAGTTCTTTCTTTCCGGGGGAGGGTGCTGGTCATAAATCAGCTGGTGGCCTCCATGTTATGGTACCGGCTGGCTACTCTTGTCCCACCTTCCATATTTGTAAATGCTCTTCAGAAGAAGCTGGTAGATTTCTTCTGGGGAAATAGGAAGCACTGGGTCTCTGCAGCGGTCCTGAGTCTCCCGTTAGAGGAGGGCGGTCAGTCCTTGGTATGCGTGCGTACCCAGGTGGCGGCTCTCCGTCTCAGGACTCTGCGGAGGTATATGTATGAAGAGAATCCCCCCAGATGGCACGCTCTGGCCACGTATTTTTTTCGTCGTCGTGGTCGTTGCCTAGGGGGGTCTCGCGGCTCCCGGTGGCGGGCATCAGTAGACCCGCCCTAAGGGGTTTGCCTGTTTTCTATCGGGATGTGATCAGAGTGAGGAATTTGGTTGTTTTCAGCCAGCGTGTTGTTCCACGAGGGGAGGGGGATGGTGCGGATGCGGGAGTGGCCGGTCCTCGCCCAGTCATGGCGGGTGTCGAGGAGAGGCGAGCGCCTAGAGTGGTTCTGGCTGAGCTTTCAATTGCTCCGTCAGATCTGCTCATCGGGCCAAGGCTCCGGGATATTTCTCGGGAACCGGCTCCACACAACCTGAGCCGCCTTTCTGAGATGATCAGCATACCGTTTCGTGATGCGAAGAGACGCACATTGTATAGGATGTTCCTGCACATTCTGCACCTCCTTGCCTTTGTTTCCCGTCCTGACACACCTTGGCGGACGGTGTTACCACCTGATGGTGGGGGGGGTCCCTGGTGGGGGTCCTTCTATGAGGGAGTTGTTCCACCCTTTACATTGGGGACCTGGGGTGGAGACTGTTGCATGGAGCGGTGGTTTGCAATATTTTGAGTCGGTTCACGGGTTCGTCTGCCGCGTGTATTTTCTGTGGCAAGGAAGAGACCGTGTTCCACGTATACATGGAGTGTGAGAGGTTACTGCCCCTGTATCAATATCTGAAGGGGCTGTTCCTTAAGTTCTGGTTGCATTTTAGTCCCACGATTCTAGTGTGTGGGCATAAAGTAGGGTGTGGGGAGAGCCAAGTGGGGGGGTGGGACCTCCCTGTCGGTTTGCTCCTGGGCCTGGTTAAGATGGCCATTCGCGGGTCCAGGCAGCGGGCGGTCGATGGTGAGGCTAGAGTTGGCTGCCTGCCCCTCTTCCGGGCGTACGTCCGTGCACGGGTGTCCCTGGAGCGGGAATATGCGGTGTCCACGGGGACTCTGGAGGCCTTCCGTGGGCGATGGTCACCGCGTGGGGTGGAGAGTATAATAAATCATGAATGTAATGTTGTACTATAATGATGTGGTTTGATATAATGTATCTTTGATTATGTATTGATGTGATGTATCATTGAGTGTGTTGAATAAATTTTTTGAAAAGTAAAAAAAAAAAAAAAAAAAAAAAAAAAAAAAAAAAAAAAAAGAGAGAGAGAGAGAGAGAGAGAGAGAGGGGAGGGGAGATGGGGGATATATCCCCCCACTTTTTGAGTTAGGGGATGGCCTGTATTATCCCCCAGTTTTTGGAGGTTGAGCAACGACAAAAAAAAAAATTTTGCCACCCTCCCCCCGTTCGGTCGCTCAGCTCCTTCACCGGGTACCCCCGAGGCCGGTGATCAGTGATCGCTCAGCCCCCCGTCTTTCAAAAATGTTCCACGTCCCCTGCAAGATGATCCTTCCACACTCTGTCCAGGATAACGCATCATCTAACCATAGAGTAGCTGTTCAGGACCTGCGTTCTGTTCTGGTCACACGCTGCTTTGTGTGATGCCAAGCTGAGATTTATTCTGCTTTTCACGTGTATTGTTCTGATCAATGTTTTCAGTCTTTTTCTGCCCTCTGTGCCCTTTTAATATTGACAACCACAATAGGCACATTTAATTGAAATTGTACTACAAATATGCCTCCCAAAAATCTATTGACTTAAAGCATTGGATAGAAAGAACCGTATCGGTTGTATTCTCAGCGATGGTGATCATGTAACCTTCAGTGAGACTCTAATTAAAAAGACATCAGTAAAGTATTTCCAATTTATTCCTGATTTTTTTCTGGTATTTTTCCACAGTGCTTGTAATTCTGATTCATTAACTTACTTCCTGCAGGCCTTAACAAAGCATTGTCTATTTGAAAATAACAATAAAGTTCAGTACAGTACCTCATCAACAATGATTTCCAATTAACTCAGGGATGCTATAATTGGATATGACCCGCAAGTGTGCAGGTAATATATTCGAAGCTGAGGAACATTGGCAAACCTTGTCACAAACTAGAAGGTAACATCATATGTATGTATGGCAGATAGCAGATACCTCATGGCAAATGATAGAACAGTAATTTAATTGCAGGGTTCAGCTGAAGGATGATTCCTGTGCTGTATACATGTCACCTTAAACTCATGATTTGATTATTCCTGTCAGTTAATTTAGAAGCACTGTTAGCATTTACAAAGTGTGTGTATATATGTGCCCTAATGAGATCAGTTCAGTGGTACTTTTGATATGCAGATTTACAACGGCAATGAATTGTGCAAGGATTAATTTTAGAAGCTAAAGGGCCTGTCCCACTTGGCTGTCTTTCGCACGCCTTTTACGCGACGTTTCGGGTCGAGACCCTTCTTCAGACTGAAAAAGAGTCTCGACCCGAAACATCATCCAACCCTTCTCTCCAGAGATGCTGCCGGTCCCGCTGAGTTACTCCTGCATTTTGTGTCTATCTTCAAATGACGTCACGCGCTCCAGACGGCTGTGCGGACGCATGATGACGCACATGACCTGTCGCGTAAATGACGGCCCAAGTGGGACAGGCCCTTAAGATTTGAAGAACAGGAGAAGTAGAAGTAGGCTACGCGACCATTTGAGTAGCATAATTTTGTCAATTAGATTAGGTTTAGGTTTAGGTTTATTATTGTCACCTGTACTGAGGTACAGTGAAAAGCTTTATTTTACGCACTATCCAAACAAAAGAGATGAAACCATACATAGGTACAATCAAATCAAACTCAGGTAGAATAGGTAGGACCAAGGGATAGATACAGAGTGTAGAAAATAGTTCTCAGCATAGTGGTGCATCAGTTCTAGAGACAAAGTCCAATGTCCACACTAGGTTAGAGATGAATCGGACAGCACCCTTGCTTATGGAAGGACGGTTCAGAAGTCTGATAGCAGCAGGGACGAGGTTGTTCCTAAGTCTGATGATTTACACTTTCAAGCTTCTGTACCTTCTGCCTGATGGCAGTAAGGAGAAGAAGGAATGATCAGGGTGGGAGAAGTCTGATGATGTTGGCTGCTTTACCGATGAAGCAGGAAGTTTAGATGGAGACAATGGTGGGGCGTCTGGTCTGTGTGATGAACTGGGCTCCATCTACAATCTGTAATTTCTTCCAGTCTTGCTCCAAACCAAGCTGTGATACAACCCTGTGTGTAGGAAGGAACTGCAGATGCTGGTTTAAACTGAAGATAGACACAAAAAGCTGGAATAACTCAGCGGGTCAGACAGCATCTCTGGAGAGAAGGAAAGGTAACGTTTTGGGTCAAGACCCTTCTTCAGACTGAGAGTCAGGGAAAAGGTAAATGAAAGATATAGATAGTGATATAGAGAGATATACTGTAGAACATCTTTCATTCGTTTGTTTTTTATCTCTCTATATCGGTCTATATCTCCCATTTCGCATTCAACCCTATAGTATGCTTTCTATGGTGCATCTGTTATGTTTGTAAGAGTCATAGCAGACATGTCTCCTGAGGAAGTAGAGGTGTTGGTGTGCTTTCTTGGTCGTTGCTTCAATGTGGTTGGTCTATGACAGATCACTAGAAATATTTCATTAGAGGACTAACCAGTCTTACTTTGGCACCATTGATGCTGTTTGGGGAATGTACTCCACCATGCTTCCTACAATCGATAACTAGCTCCTTCATCTTGCTGACATTGAGGAAGAGGATGCTTAGTTTAGTTTAGTTTATTTTTAGAGATACAGCGCGGAAACAGACCACGCCGACCAGCGATCTCCGCATATTAACACAAGCCTACACATACCAGGGACAAATTACATTTATACAAAGCCAATTAAGCTACAAACCTGTACGCCTTTGGAGTGTGGGAGGAAACCGAAGATCTCAGAGAAAACCCACACCGGTTACGGGGAGAACGTACAAGCTCCGTACAGACAGCATCCGTAGTCGGGATCAAACCCAGGTCTTGCATCGTTCAACGTAATGACATTGAGGGAGAGGATATTGTCCTGACACCATGTTACTCTCCTTCCTATACTTGGTCTTATTATTGTTTGTGATTTGGCCCACCACACTGGTGTCATCTGCAGACTTGTAGATGGAGTTAGAGATTAATTTTGGTCACACGGTCGTGAGTATAGACCTCGATCGCCAACCCCGTCCTCAAATTCGACTGCTGCCGGACCCTCTCATGTCCAGGATCCCACCGCCCGGCTTCTCATAGGGAGGGTAGATGGAAGAAATGTCTCCCTATTGCAGGTGGGAGCCTAATCGGAGGGCATTAGACCAACAAGGTTAGAAGATTTCAAAGGAAATTGAGGTAGTGGTTTTTTTTCATTCCAGAGGTGGTTAGAATTGGAATTGCAGTGGAGATAGGTACTTTATGAAGTATATAGATGTGCTTTTGAAATACCATAGCTTAGAAAGCTACAGCTGAATGCTGGAAAATAGGATTGGCATAGATGTGTACTTGGTAGCTGACAGACACAATGGGCCAAAGGCATAACACTGATGACTGAATTAATGATTCTATGGCTTTATAAAATCCACACGCGCTCTCATGTATGTTACACTCTCATCTCTCATTTGCACTTATGCTTGTTGGAGTGCCTCTCAAAATCACACTTGGTTCTCAGGCACTTATTGAGATGACTTTAATTATCTTCATCAAGACTTGCCCTATACTGTCTGTTCTCTTTGAGTTATTTTTTGTAGCATTTTAATAGACAATAGACAAAAGGCAATAGACAATAGGTGCAGGAGTAGGCCTTTTGGCCCTTCGAGCCAACACAGCCATTCAATGTGATCATGGCTGATCATCCACAATCAGTACCCCGTTCCTGCCTTCTCGCCATATCCCCAGACTCCGCTATCTTTAAGAGCCCTATCTAGCTCTCTCTTAAAAGCATCCAGAGAACCGGCCTCCACCGCCTGCTGAGGCAGAGAATTCCACAGCTCCCAAGAGTAGGGATTAACGGCTTAATTTCACAGCTCTCTGTGTGAAAAAGTTTTTCCTTATCTCCGTTCTAAATGGCTTACCACTTATTCTTAAACACTGGCCCCTGGTTCTGGACTCCCCCAACATCGGGAACATGTTTCCTGCCTCTAGCGTGTCCAAACCCTTAATAATCTTATATGTTTCAATAAGATTCACTCTCATCCTAAATTCCAGACTATACAAGCCCAGCCGCTCCGTTCTAACAACATATGACAGCCCCGCCATCCCGGGAATTAACCTTGTAAACCTACGCTGTACTCACTCAATAGCAAGAATGTCCTTCCTCAAATTGGGAGACCAAAACTGCACACAATACTCCAGGTGTGGTCTCACCAGGGCCCTGTACAACTGCAGAAGGACCTCTTTGCTCCTCTACTCAACTCCTCTTGTTATGAAGGCCAACATGCCATTCACTTTCTTCACTGCCTGCTGTATCTGCATGCTTACTTTCAGTGACTGATGAACATGGACCCCCCAGATCCCGTTGTACTTCCCCTTTTCCCAATTTGACACCATTTAGATAATAATCTGCCTTCCTGTTTTTGCTACCAAAGTGGATAACCTAACATTTATCGACATTAAACTGCATCTGCCATGTATCTGCCCACTAACCCAACTTGTCTAAAGGGCCTGTCCCACTGTACGAGATAATTCAAGAGTTCTCCCGAGTTTTCCCCTGATTCGAACTCAGAAAATGTCCATAGCGGGTCCATAGGAGTTTGTGGATGTCTCGTAGCGGCTCGTACGAGAAAAAGTAACAATTTTTTTCATCACAAGTATTTTGAAAAAACAGTGTTGAATAAAAAAGTCACGAGTTTACCGAATTTCCCGAGTTCCTACCGTTACTCGGACGAGCCGCTACGAGACATCCACGAACTCCTACGGACACGCTACAGACATTCTCCGAGTTCGAATCAGGGGAAAACTCGGGAGAACTCTTGAATTACCTCGTAAAGTGGGACAGGCCCTTAAGTCACCTCACATCCTCATAGCATCCTCCTCACAGTTCACACTGCCACCCAGCTTTGTGTCATCTGCTAATTTGCTCATGTTAATTTTAACCCTTCATCTAGATCATTAATGTATAGTGTAAATAGTTGCGGTCCTGCAGTACCCCACTAGTCACTGCCTGTCATTCTGAAAGGGACCCATTAATCCCTACACTGTATCCTGTCTTTCAACCAATTTTATATCAATGTCAGCACCCTACCCCCAATACCATGTGCCCTAATTTTGCCCACTAATCTCCTATGTGGGACCTTATCAAATGCTTTCTGAAAGTCCAGGTACACTACATCCACTGGCTCTCCTTTGTCCTAGTTACATCCTCAAAAAATTACAGAAGATTAGTCAAGCATGATTTCCACTTCGTAAATATATGCTAATGCCCCTGTCCCACTTTCACAACCTAATTCACGACCTGTGCCGAGTTTGACCATGAGTCTTACTCGCAGCATGGTCGCCACGAGGTCGTAGAAGGTCGTAGGTAGGTCGTAGTAGGTTGTGATGCTAGTCGTAGGTACTCGTGGCATCAAGTTGGTCGCGGAGTGTTTTCTAGCCAAAAAAGTCCACGAGTAAAAAAAAGGTCGGCATGGAAAAAATCGATGCTTTTTACTCATAGGTAGGTCGTAGGTAGGTCGTAGGTAGATAGTAGTAGGTCGTGATGCTAGTCATAGGTAGTCGTAGGTAGTCAGAGGTGGTCAGAGGCAGTCGAAGGTAATAGCTCCGGGGTGAAAAAAACGTCAGTAGAAAAAAAAGGTTATATATACAGCAGAACGTCACCTCTGTCACTCCAAGGCATGTTCATTCATAGCTGGAGAGTTTTTTGGAGAGGAGACTTGTGTTTTAGAGATGGCACCAAAAAGGCAGCAGCGCAGGGGGAGGGCACAACCCTCAAAATAAACTGCCATGCAAGTGTTTCCCACCCAGGAGGAGGAGTGGCAGGAGGTGATGCCACAGCAGGTGGTAGTGCAGGATAGTGCATGAGAGACCCCTGGATGGGGAGACCAGGGTGGTCGTATATATCCCCACCACCACCCCATCCTTCACTGCCTCATTTGAAGGCAGCAAATCAGCCTTTTCTCCTATGTCTGACACAGCATCAGAGGCAGATTATTATTATGGATTGGATTTATATAGCGCCTTTCTAATACCCATTGGTGGTGAGGGAGGGCTGGAGAAAGGTTATGCCCTACACCTTCACCAGGCAGCAGGAGGGGGACCTTGAGGAATGGTTCCAGCCGAATGCCATCCTGTACGAAAAGGAAAATGAGGGGTACAGGGACAGGAACAAGAATGGCATGCTTGCCATCCACTGCCCCATATGTGTGCTTAGGGTTCCATCTTTTGTCAAAGCCCAGCGCCACTCTCTTCCAGTCATCTGGTGTACTGGGACAGTCCATCACATCATCTCCATTCATCCATTGAGACCTCTTCTTGTGCTTCCTCTTCACTCTTGCTCTTCCCCTTCTGCCTTTCTTAAAAGGCCGGTGAAGCAAAATGGCTACTGAAAACAGCAGTAAAACGTACATGGTCGAAGCCAGTCTTCAACATAGTCGCAGGAGGTCAAAGGAGGTCTTCTTCATAGTCGTGGGAGGTCTTCAACATAGTCGTAGGTCGCACACATAGTCGTGGAAGGTCGTAGGAGGTCATAGAAACATAGAAACATAGAAAATAGGTGCAGGAGTAGGCCATTCAGCCCTTCGAGCCTGCACCGCCATTCAATATGATCATGGCTGATCATCCAACTCAGTATCCTGTACCTGCTTTCTCTCCATACCACCTGATCCCTTTAGCCACAAGGGCCACATCTAACTCACTCTTAAATATAGCCAATGAACTGGCCTCAACTACCTTCTGTGGCAGAGAATTCCAGAGATTCACCACTCTCTGTGTAAAAAATGTTTTCCTCATCTCGGTCCTAAAAGATTTCCCCCTTATCCTTAAACTGTGACCCCTTGTTCTGGACTTCCCCAAGATCGGGAACAATCTTCCTGCATCTAGCCTGTCCAACCCCTTAAGAATTTTGTACGTTTCTATAAGATCCCCCCTCAATCTTCTAAATTCTAGCGAGTACAAACCGAGTCTATCCAGTCTTTCTTCATATGAAAGTCCTGACATCCCAGGAATCAGTCTGGTGAACCTTCTCTGTACTCCCTCTATGGCAAGAATGTCTTTCCTCAGATTAGGAGACCAAAACTGTACGCAATACTCCAGGTGTGGTCTCACCAAGACCCTGTACAACTGCAGTAGAACCTCCCTGCTCCTATACTCAAATCCTTTTGCTATGAATACTAACATACCATTCGCCTTCTTCACTGCCTGCTGCACCTGCATGCCTACTTTTAATGACTGGTGTACCATGACACCCAGGTCTCGTTGCATCTTCCCTTTTCCTAATCGGCCACCATTCAGATAATAGTCTACTTTCCTGTTTTTGCCACCAAAGTGGATAACCTCACATTTATCCACATTATACTGCATCTGCCATCTGCTAAAGATCGTAGGTTACCGAGACCTTGATTTTTTTAGGTCATTTAAGGTCGTCAGAGGTCGCGAATTAGGTCGTGAAAGTGCGACAGGCCCATAACGCGGACCGATCCTGCTATTGCTATCCAAATGTACCGCTATTTCATCTTTTATGATTGACTCCAGCATCTTCCCCACCACCGATGTCAGGCTAACTGGTCTATAATTTCCTGTTTTCTCTCTCCCGCCTTTCTTAAAAAGTGGGATACCATTAGCTACCCTCCAATCCACAGGAACTGATCCTGAATCTATAGAACATTTGAAAATGATCACCAATGCTTCCACGATTTTCAGAGCCACCTCCTTAAGTACTCTGGGATGCAGACCATTAGGCCTTGGGGATTTATCAATATTCAGTCCCATCAGTCTAATGTGCATTTCCTTCTGTTCCTCCTTCACCCTAGATCCTCTGGCCTCTAGGACACCAGGGAGATTGTTTGTGTCCTCCTTAGTGAAGACGGATCCAAAGTACCTGTTCAACTCGTCTGCCATTTCCTTGTTCCCCTATAATAAATTCAACTTTTTCAGTCTTCAATGGTCCAACTTTGGTCTTAACTATTTTTTTCCTCTTCACATACGTAAAGAAGCTTTTACTATCCTCCTTTATATTCTTGGCTAGCTTACATTTGTACCTCATCTTTTCTCCCCGAATTGTTAACTTTTGTTGCTCTTTAAAAGATACCCAATCCTGTGGCTTCCTGCTCATCTTTGCTATGTTATACTTGTTCTCTTTTATTTTTTACTGTCTCTGACTTCCCTTGTCAGCCACGGTCTCCCCTTACTCCCCTTGGAATCCTTCTTCCTCTTTTGAATGAACTGATCCTGCACCTTCTGAATTATTCCCAGAAATACCTACCATTGTTGTTCCACTGTCATCCGTACTTGGGTATCTTTCCAGTCAACTTTGGCCAACTCCTCCCTCATGGCTCCATAGTCTCCTTTGTTCAACTGTAACACTGACACCTCGATTTACTCTTCTCCCTCTCAAATTGTAGATTAAAACTATTCATATTATGGTCACTACCTCCTAATGGCTCCTTTACCTCGAGTTCCCTTATCAAATCTGGTTCATTATACAACACTAAATCCAGAATTGCCTTCTCCCTGGTAGGCTCCAGTACAAGCTGCTCTATAATCCATCAAGGTTTTGTAATGTACAGTAATATATCATCCGCGTATAAAGATATTTTATTATATGAGTCTTTAGTATTATATCCATGGATATCAGGGTGTATTCTAATTTTTTCTGCTAGCGGTTCAATAATGAGAGCAAACAGCTGTGGTGATAATGAGCATCCTTGTCTATTTCCCCTTGATAGTTGGAATTTCGAGGATAATATGTTATTAGTTAGTATTCTAGCTGTAGGTTTATTATATAGTAACTTGATCCATAGAATAAAATTCTCTCCCAGTTGGAATTTTTGTAATACTTTATCCATATAATTCCAGCATCCAGCGAAATAATTGATAATTCTTGATCTTCAGATTTGTGTGAGTGCATTATGTTGAGTAAACGTCTCATATTGTTAGATGAGTATCTCTTAGGGATAAACCCCGTCTGATCTGGGTTTATTAATTTACTAATGTATTTACTTAATCTTCTAGCTAATGTTTTCGCTAATATTTTTTGATCTGTGTTTAACAATGCTATAGCTCTATATGAACCCGGTTCTTCTAAATCTTTGTCTTTCTTAGGTATTAGTGTAATCGTTGATTCCGCTAATGTATCAGGTAGTATTTGTTTATTAAAAGCATATTGGTACATTTTTTGTAATCTTGGTATTATTTTATCATAAAAGCTTTTATAAAATTCATTAGTAAATCCATCAGGGCCTGGTGTTTTTCCATTCTTTAGTGAGTTTATTGTATCTTCTAATTCCTTAATTGAAATTTGTGCACCCAATTCCTCTTGTTCCTTCAGCTCTAACTTTGGAAGATTACAATTATCCAAAAACTTTGTGATATTATTGGAATCAATTGTCGTTTTAGATGTATACAAATTCTCATAAAATTGCGCAAATCTTTTATTAATATCCTTCGGTGTTGTTAATAATTCCCCTTTATCTGATTTAATCTTTGGTATAGTATGTTCCTTTTCTCGTTTTTTTAGCTGGCGAGCCAAAAGTTTATGCGGTTTATCCCCAAATTCAATGTGCTCTTGTTTTGTAATTTGAAAAAGTCTTATACGTTTGGCAGATAATCATTTATTTAATTTAAATTTCAAAATTATTATTTTATTATGTTTATCTATTGATGGATCTTTAGCATTATCTATATCCATTTGTCTAATAAGTTCTTCTAACTGTCTTTGTTCATTCTTATTCTTTTTGTTTTGAAAAGCTTGATATGAAATTATAATACCCCTAATGTATGCTTTAAAAGATTCCCATAATACAGTAGACGATATATCTGGAGTATCATTTATTTGAAAAAAGGCCTCCATTTGTTCTTTTAAATATATACTCGCTTGTGGATCTTTTAGAATTTGAGAATTAAATCTCCAAAACGATTTATTCTTAAACATTCCTTCCAGTTTTAAAAAGAAAGTTAGTGGAGAGTGGTCTGAAATCGAATTTGTGTGGTATGTTGGGTTAAATGTTTGAAGGATTAATTTTGTATCCAGCAGGAAGTAATCTATACGTGAGTGTGTCTTATGTACCATTGAATAAAACGAGTATTCCTTGCCAGTTGGATTAACAATTCTCCAAACATCTGCTATATTAGTATTGTTTATATAAGTATTGAGAAGTTCCCCGGTTTTCGATTTCATATTCCCTCTCTGTTTTTGGCTTGATTTATCTAAGTACGGATCTAAAACACAATTAAAGTCTCCTCCTATTATAACATTTTGATAGTTAAACTCTGCAATTATGTTGAAAATTTTATTGAAAAAGTGGGGGTTGTCAAAGTTAGGGGCATATATATTTACCAAGGTAAGTGGAGTATCATGAATTTCTCCATTAACTATTAAGTATCTCCCTTCTATATCTGTTATGATATTCTTTGCTTTAAATGGTATACCTTTTCTTATAATGATTGACGTGCCTCTAGATTTCGAAGTGAATGAAGAATGGTATGTTTGACCTATCCATTTCGCCCTCAACCTAACTTGATCCTGAGATTTTAAGTGTGTTTCTTGTAAGATGATAATGTCAGAGTTGTACAGTTTCAGCTGAGCTAGTATCTTACCCCTTTTAATAGGTTCGTTAATACCTCTTATATTCCAACTACAAAATGAGATTCCTCCTAGGTTCTTTTGTTTAGTGTCATGCATTTTGAATAATTATAGTACCTTTAAATCTTGTGGTGCATCCATATCACAGGTCTTTGGGTATTGGGGGAACTTTTGAATTTTTAAGTTTTGTTGGTATATCCATTTTACGCTTATCACTAAACACAAAACACAAACATGTGAGTTTATGTGGTAATAATTTTTTTTTTTTTAAAGTGAAAATACAGTGTCTGATATAGTCGGCACTGTAGCGAGTGTCCCACCTGTAGGTGGGAAAAAACCTTGTTTTGACTTCCATTGTGTTGTTAAACAAATAGCTCCGCTCTCTTGGTTAATCATAACATATTAAAATATTAAAACGGGGCCTCACATTCAGATATATAATACAATTTTACCCTATATATTTCATTATAACATATCATATATATATCGCAATTTTAGCTACTAATTATTAAACTGATACTTTTGACTTCAATAAGAATCAACTGTTGGTTGAAGGGGTTAACGAGACGCGCCCCTGGGCCTAAGCCAGGTGCTCGTTTCTCATCCCCTCCTCCCACTTATAGATAAGGTTTCAATTTATTAAAAATTCATATTAGTATGTTAGTTCGTTATTTTTTATTTTTATTTTTGTTAGTATTCTAATCTAACATGCATAACTTATTAAGTTGTTACTAGGATAAGTTCTTACAATTGGTTTTAATATTATAATCTAATAAACAAGTAAATGCTTCTGGTATATACCATTCCCGTCTGTTCAGCTGTTTACTCATTTTGAACAGAAAGTGTCCTTGATTCAACATTCCAAAGACAACAGTCTAGCTATCCCCAGACAAAGCATTGCTTAGAATGGTTCAGATCTGCCAAACCCCCATTTGATTTCTATTTTTCAACGATAGTTTGGGCATATTTAAACGCGTCGTCAGGCTTAACAAATGACTTTTCAGAACCCGTGAAGGAAATACGCATTTTCGCTGGATAAAAAACTCCATATCTGATCCCATCTCTCCCTCTTAAAAGATCCTTAACCTTCTTGAATTTGTTTCTTTTTTGCACAATTTCATACGGGTAGTCCCTGAATATCTTGATAGTGTCATTGTCCAGCCGCAGTTGCACACCGTGTTTGATTTTGCTCATAACATCTTCCAGTTCTATATTATCCCGAAATTTCACAATAATATGTCGTGGATAAGTTTTTCCCGCACCAGATCTTTGTTTAAATCTTGGGACACGATGAGCCACTTCGATTTTCGGTTCTTTGGAAAGATTAAGCAGTTGTTTAAGCAAGCCCATGGCAAACTCACGCACATCCTCCCCCTCGGCTCCCTCTGAGACTCAAACCTCAAATCACTATACCAAATATATTAAATTTAATTGAAGACTTTGGATCTTTTTCTGGATATAGAATAAATTGGAATAAAAGTGAAATTATGTCAATAAAACCGAAAGATTCAACACATCTTTTAAAATTCCCTTTTAAAATAGCTACTGAAAAATTTAAATACTTGGGAATCGAAATTACTAGAACATATCAAGGTATGTTTAAGGCAAATTTTGACCCCCTACTTAATAAATTAAACACATTAATTAAATTCTGGAAAACGCTCCCGATGTCTTTAATAGGCTGAATAAATGCAATAAAAATGATCTTTCTACCACAAATTTTATACCTATTTCAATCGATTCCTATATACTTACCAAAGAAGTTTAAAAAAAAACTTGACTCAGATATCACTAATTTTATATGGGACTATAAATCACATAGAATACAAAAAACTCATCTGAATAAACCTAAAGTATTAGGGGGTTTAGCACTACCTAATTTTATGTATTATTATTGGTCAGTAAATATTAAAAATATGAATCAACTGATGGATAACTCCGCCCAGCAAGTGGACTGGATTGTAATGGAGAAAGAGGATTGCTCCTCTGGAAACATTGGAGCGATCCTCCTCTCCCCAATGAAACTGAATAATATAAATTATAATAAGAACCCAATTATTCATAGTACAATCCGAATTTGGAAACAAATAAAACAAAATTTAAAATTAAGAAATTTATCACTTTTATTACGTATAGTTAATAACCCTTCGTTTAATCCCTCTATTATAGATAAAGCTTTCACACATTGGGATAGACTAGGAATTAAAACGCTCGGTGACTTGTATGAAACTGAAAAATTACTTTCATTTCAACAATTACAAATAAAATATAAACTCGGAAATAATCAATATTTTAAATATTTTCAAATATGCGACTATTTGAAAAAATATACAAAAGATCATTATAATAACCCAGCAGATGTATTGGATGAGGCAATGCAGATAAAAGCTGAATCAGCAAACTTAATATCATATTTGTATAATATTATCTTAAATGTACAAATACCATCTACGGAGGGTATCAGAAGAGACTGGGAACAAGAGTTAGCTATTAAAATTTCAAAGGAAAGTTGGAATGAACACTTATTAAACGTGCATAAATGTTCGATTAATGTAAGACACACTTTAATACAATTAAAAATTTTACATAGATTATATTATTCCAAAACTAAAATTCATAAAATTTTCCCAAATGTATCATCTATTTGTGATAAATGTCAATCCCAAGAAGCTACTATAGCGCACTCATTCGTTTTCTGTACAAAAATTCAAAAATTTTGGAATGAAATTTTCGAAATCTTTACAAAATTATTTAAAATAAGACTGATAGCCAAAGCAGAATGGATTATCTTCGGAATAACGGAAGATGGTCCAGAACTAAATGTGTTTCAAAAGAAACTAATAGACTATGGGTTAATAACTGGAAAAAAGCTAATTCTAAAATTTTGGAAGAAGGCTCCAATACCAACTATAAACATGTGGATTTCAAATATGTTCGAAACATTACACCTAGAAGAGATAAGACTCCTCCTAGCAGGTAAACCAGATCACTTCCACCTGACGTGGTCTGCATTTATAGAATTATTACAAATATAGGGTGCAAAGGTACCTAAAAAAAAAATTGAGGTCAGGTAAGGGGGGATGATAGTTGAAGAGTTGGTATGTCCCATTTGCGTAATGCTCATAAAAAATATTTGTTTCTCTCTTTTTCCTCTTTCTCTTTCTCCTTCTTTTCTAGGGTCTATTTCTTAACTCTTTTTCTTTGGTTTTTAATTTTGTTCTTATAGGGTCTTCGTCCTTTTTTGTTGTCACATTTTCTACACTCTCACTTTTTCCTTCACTTTCTTCTTTCTTTCAATCTTATCTTTTCCTTTTACTAGTGTAAAAAACAAATGGAGTACATTAATTGTAAGAAGACATAAGTGACGAGTACTAATGTATGTGGTTGTAATGTAATGTACTTCTAATAAATAAAAAATAAAAAAATAATAAAAATCCATCAAGGAGGCACTCCACAAACTCCCTTTCCTGGGGTCCAGTACCAACCTGATTTTCCCAGTCTACCTGCATGTTGAAATCTCCCATAGCAACCATAGCATTACCTTTATGACATGCCAATTTTAACCCTTGATTCAACTTGCACCCTATATCCAGGCTACTGTTTGGGGGCCTGTAGATAACTCCCATTATGGTCTATTTACCCTTCAAATTCCTCTGTTGTATCCATACTGACTCTACATCTCCTGATTCTATGTCACCCCTCACAAGGGACTGAATTTAATTTCTTACCAACAGAGCTAATATCATATAATATTCCAACAGAGCTAATATCATATCATAAATATCATATTTACTATATAAGCTGTATTAAAAACTGGAAGCATTTGCTGGAGACCTTGCCAGATGTGTAATAAAAAAGTGAAGTTTAAAACAATGCAACATGGAAATGTCTGCTGGTATAGTTTATCATTTCCATGGTCTCTACCTGTTTATTGTTGACTAATTCACCTTTATGCTAATTTTCCAATTTGGTATTTTAATAAGATAGAGATAATTATCCCGGGGATGGATAATAAGATGAATGGACAGGGTCAACCTGAACCCATCAAGAGGTTATTTGAGGTAGTTTGGGGTTGATAAGGTCAATAAGAACCTGTTGATGTGGTGCATTTGGATTTACATAAGGCCTTCAAGGCAGTGCCACACGAGAGATTATGGAATACAATTAGACCACATGAGAATGAGAGTATCATAGTAGTATTGATTATGAATTAGGTAATGGCTAGAAAGTGGAGACCAGGAATAAATGGGACATTTATATTTGGGAGAGTATGACCAGAGATTGTAGAGGGGTCAGCTATTCACAATCTAAAGCAACAATTGAGGATGAGAGGACCAAAGATGTGATCTCATTCAAACAACTGAAGAAATAGACAAGCCATTTCACCTGGATCAGCAGTCTACTCACACGGTCCACAGTCTCAGACTAATTCAGGGCTGATATGAAGAGAAATCAGCAGCACGGTGGCGCAGCGGTAGAGTTGCTGCCTTACAGCGCTTGATCCCAACTACGGGTGTAGGCTGTATGGAGTTTGTACGTTCTCCCCGTGGCCGCGTGGGTTTTCTCCGAGATTTTCGGTTTACTCCGACACGTACAGGTTTGTAGGTTAATTGGCTTGATATAAATGTAAATTGTCCCTAGTGTGTGTAGGATGGTGTTAATGTGCGGGGATCGGTGGTCGGTGCGGACTCGGTGGGCTGAAGGGCCTGTTTCCACGCTGTATCTCTAAACTAAACTAAACTAAACTAAATTAGTTCACTCAAAGTGTGATGATTCTTTTGAAATTCTCTATCCCCTAGAGGACTGTGGAAACAGTCACCGAGCTCACTCAATGGATTTCTAGATGATAGATGAATCAAAGGATATGGAGAAAGAACAGGGGAATGGTGTTGAGATACATCAGCCATGATCTTAGTGAATGATGGAGAAGCAATGGGCTGCCCCCTTCTGGATCTACTTCCAATGTCCTTAGAGTCACAGAGTTATAGAGTGATACAGTGTGGAAACAAGCTCTTCGGCCCAACTTGCCCACACCGCCAACAATGTTGCAGCTACACTTGCCTGCGTCCCACTAGTCCCACTTGCCTGCGCTTGGTCTATAATCCCTCCAAACCTGTCCTATCCATGTACCTTTCTTAGACGATGGGATAGTCCCAGCCTCAACTACCTCCTCTGGCAGCTTGTTCCATTCACCCACCACCCTTTGTGTGAAAAAGTTACCCGTCGGATTCTTATTCAATCTTTTCCCCTTCACCTTGAACCTATGTCCTCTGGTCCTTGATTCCCCAACTCTGGGCAAGAGACTCTGTGCAGCAACCTGATCTATTCCTCTCATGATTTTGTTTTCTTCTATAAGATCTCCCCTCATCCTCCTGCACTCCATGGAATAGAGTCCCAGCCTACTCAACTTCTCCCTATAGCTCACACCCTCCAGTCCTGGCAACATCCTCGTAAATCTTATCTGAATCCTTTCAAGCTTGTCAATCTTTCCTATAACATGCTGCCCAGAACTGAACACAATATTCTAAATGTGGTCTCACCAACGTCTTATACAACAGCAACATGACCTCCCAACTTCTATACTCAATACTCTGACTGATGAAGGCCAAAGTGCCAAAAGCCTTTTTGACCACCTTATCTACCTGCGACTCGACCTTCAAGGAACCATGCACCTGTACTCCTAGATCCCTCTGCTCTACAACACTACCCAGAGGCCTACCATTCACTGTGTAGGTCCTGCCCTTGTTTCACGTCCAAAAATGCAACACCTCACACTTCTCAGTATTAAATTCCATCAACCATTCCTCCGCCCACCTGTCCTATCGATCCAGATCCTGCTGCAATTGTTCACAACCATCTTCACTATCTGCAAATTTACTAACTTTTGTATCATCAGCAAACTTGCTAATCTTGCCCTGTATATTCTCATCCAAATCATTGATGTAGATGACAAACAGGAACAGGCCCTGCACCGAACCCTGAGGCACATCACTAGTCACATGCTTCCAGTCCGAGAAGCAACCTTCCACCATCACCCTCTGCTTCCTTCCATGGAGACAATTTTCTATCCGTTCAGCTATCACTCCTGCAAGGATTCCATGTATCTTAATGGCCAAATAGCTGCGGATTTTTTTGAATGATGAAAAGAGGCTTCAAATGGATAAATATCGGTAGAATGCAATGTAGAAAAATATGCAAAGAATGCTGGTTTACAAATAAAAGACACAAAGTTCAGGTGTAACTTAGCGGGTCAGGCAGCATCCATGGAGCGAGACAATAAAAGCTGGAGTAACTCAGCAGGACGGGCAGCATCTGTGGAGGGAAGGAATGGGTGACGTTTCGGGTCGAGACCCTTCTTCAGACTGGTTAGGAATAAGGGAAATGAGAGATTTAGACGGTGATGTGGAGAGATAAAGATCAATGAATGAAAGATATGCAAATAAGTGATGATGATAAAGGAAACAGGCCATTGTTAGCTGTTTGTATGGTGAAAATGGGAAGCTAGTGTGACTTGGGTGGGGGAGGGATAGAGAAAGAGGGAATGCCGGGGTTACCTGAAGTGAGCGAAATCAATATTCAGACCACTATGCTGTAAGCTGCCCAAGTGAAATATGAGATGCTGTTCCTCCAATTTGCGTTTAGACTCACTGACAATGGAGGAGACCGAGGACAGAAAGGTCTGTGTAGGAATGGGAAGGATAATTAAAGTGTTTAGCAACTGGGAGATCAGGTTGGTTCACACTGGCTGAGCAAGGGTGTTCCGCGAAACGATCGCCCAGTCTGCGTTTGGTCTCGCCGATGTACAAGTGTCCACATCTTGAATGACGGATACAGTAGATGAGGTTGGAGGAGGTGCAAGTGAACCTCTGCCTAACCTGAAAGGACTTAAGAAGGAACTGCAGATGATGGAAAATTGAAGGTAGACAAAAGTGCAGGAGAAACTCAGTGGGTGTGGCAGCATCTATGGAGCAAATGAAATAGGCAACGTTTCGGGCCGAAACCCTTCTTCAGACTAACTTTGCCTATTTCCTTTGCTCCATAGATGCTGCCGCACCCGCTGAGTTTCTCCAGCACTTTTGTCAAACTGAAAGGACTGTCGGTTCCCTGGACAGAGTCGAGGGAGCAGGTATAGCGACAGGGGCTGCATCTTCTGCGGTTGCAGGGGAAGGTACCTAGGGAGGGGGTGGTTTGGGTGGGAAGGGATGAGTTAACCAGGGAGATGTGGAGGGAACGGTCTCAGCGGAAGGCAGAAAGGGGTGGAGATGGGAAAACGTGGCTAGTGGTGGGATCCCGTTGGAGGTGGTGTAAATTTTGGAGGATTATGTGTTGTATGCGACGGCTGATGGGATGGAAGGTAAAGACTAAGGGGACTCTGGGGAGGGGGAGCAAGGGCGGAGCTGCTGGGTAACAGGAGACACGAGTGAGGGCCTCAGCATCCATGGAGATCATGGTTAGGTGATGTTTCGGGTCAGGGCCTTTCTTCAGACTGTTTGAACTGTCAGTCTTCAGACTGAAAACATGAGTTCACTCTCTTCGCTAGAAAAATTAAATCTGTGGAGCATTTCTTTAAACGTTGAGAGAATGAAGGATTTTAAAATTCAGGAGATTTGAGCGTCCTTGTCCATCTGTGAAAGTACATTAAGCAATTAGGAAGGCAAATGCTATGTTGATGTTTCGTGCAAGGGGATTTCAGCATAACACTGAAGATAGGTTTGCTGCACTTGCAATAATGTGTACAGATTGGCTTTCCCTTCTGAAGGTGGAATATGCACCTGATAGAGAGGGTGCGTCAAATGTTTGCCAGATTAAATCTTGCGAATCGTCCTGAAATAAGAGATTAAGAAGGACGGAAAATGCTGGAGTAATGCAGCGAAACAGGCAGCATCTCCGGAGAGAAGGAATGGGTGGCGTTTCGGGTCGTGACCCTTCTTCAGACTCCAGACTAAACCAGCATCTGCAGTTCCTTCCTACACATTAAGAAGACGTTACCTTCACTCTCTGGAATGTAAAAGACAATAGACAATAGACAATAGGTGCAGGAGTAGGCCATTCGGCCCTTCGAGCCAGCACCGCCATTCAATGTGCTCATGGCTTATCATCCCCGCTATCATTAAGAGCTCTATCGAGCTCTCTTTTGAAAGTATCCAGAGAACCAGCCTCCACCGCCCTCTGAGGCAGAGAATTCCACAGTCTCACAACTCTCTGTGTGAAAGACTGAAGGGCCTGTCCCACTTAGGCGATTTTTCAGCGGACTGCCGGCGACTGTCAAGTTCGCAGCACTAGCCTGAAAAACCGGGAACTGGAACGGCGACTGTCAGAGTGGAACACACACACACACACACACACATCGCAAAGGCGGGGGCCAGGGCAAGCGGGGGGAGCGCATTCTGAAATTCAGATGGTGCAAAACCATGGTGATACAGACACACACTGCAATGAACAGGACGGTTAAGACGGCTAGCACAGAGTAAGTCCTTTAAAAGGGGGGAGAAGGGGGGAGAAGGAGTGGAGAAGGAGTGGAGAAGGAGTGGAGACACTTTTAAGAAGCCAGACAACTTTTAATAAGCCAAAGATACACAGCTGTGAAGTTCGGCGGACATTTAATATTTCCGGTCGGTTATCCGTAGTTCTGAAAACTCGTGCTGACGTTTTTTTTTCCCCCAATGAGCCAATGAAAATGACCGGTCAGCAAAGGCGATTAACTAAAATTACCTACGACTACCTCGACTACCCATAACTACATGGCGACCCCACTACAACAGCACCTGCGACTACAGGATTATCGATTTTCTCCATGGCGACCAATTTTTAGTCTCAGAAAATGTTTCAACATGTTGAAAAATTTGCGGCGACCATACTGAGGCTGCGACTAGTTCCCAGAATACGGGAACTCCTTGCGACCATGAAGGAGACTCACCAGAGACCACCAGCGAACATGTGGCGACCATGTGGTGAGCGCAGAGTCTCCTGCAGTCGCCTAAAAAGTCGCCTAAGTGGGACAGGCCCTTGAGGGATAATTCCTTCTTTAATCTGTGATTCAAGGAGAAATAGTTTTAGTTCTTCTACTCTTCCCTTTTGCAGAAATGTACTTCAACTGCACCTGAAATGGCTCCTCATTAAATACCGCCCATTGCTTTGTTGAGATTTACTCCCTTTTCAGAACTAATTTTTGGCACGTCATTATATTCTCATATAGCTATTTACCTCACCAACATTATTCACCATGCTTTGTCCATTCATGATTTGTGCATCCCAACCCCATTGTTCAATTCTATATAAGCCCTTCCCACTCTATTGCTAACCAGTATGTTAATACCTCCTTCTCTAGTATTTCTCAGTTAATTTAAAAATAAATATTCTCTGATGGTTCCACATCAATAGGTGCTGTGCATTTTGCTTCAAAAGGAAATTTCACTGGAACAACGGGGACTGAAGACAGACTTAACTAAGATGCATACAATTATGAGAAGCTAGGGTTGCTGAAAAACTAGAAGTGTTATCTGCTGGGAGAGATGTCTTTAACTGGTGGTTAAGGAACTGTTAAATGACAGAAGAATTGGTAGAGTTGAGGAAAGTTTGTTTTATCCAAAGGATAGGAGGGGGTCTGAGACTCGCTTCTTGAAAGGAGAAAGGAAGAACAGAATTGCCATCATATTTTAAAACAATTTAGATGAGATTTTTTCTAGATGACATTTAATAAAGATGGCTGCAAAAACAAGACTCAAGGTTTTGCAAAGAAACAATCTCGTTCATTAATGTTCTTCAGGAGAGAATATCTGTCATTCTTAAACAGTCTGGTCCGCATGTGATTTCGGTCCCAGCCATTGCGGCTGGTTTTTAAATGGCCTTTGAAGTGACCAGGAATTACATTCCCACTGTCATAATTGATAGGAGCAGAATTATGCCATTTGGCCCATCAAGTATATTTGATTGGGTTCAAAGAAAAACCTCAACACAGCGGCACGGTGGCACAGCGGTAGAGTCGCTGCCTTACAGCACTTGCAACACCGGCGACCCGGGTTCAATCCTGACTACGGGTGCTGTCTGTATGGAGTTTGTACGTTCTCCCCGTGACTGCGTGGGTTTTCTCTGTGATCTTCAGTTTCCTCCCACACTCCAAAGACGTACAGGTCTGTAGGTTAATTGGCTTGGTATAAGTGTAAATTGTCCCTAGTGTGTGTAAGAGAGTGTTAGTGTGCGGGGATTGCTGGTCGGTGCGGACTCGGGGGGCAGAAGGGCCTGTTTCCGTGCTGTATCTCTAAACTAAACTAAACCAAACTTCAGGAAAATAGCAATCAAGGATGAGCCATCACTGCTGTCCGAACTGGTGATGTCCTACATATTTACAACTATTTCAGGAGAATTTATGTCTCCTTGCATAAGCATTGTGATAATTAATATTTTCCATGGATTTGTCAAAATGTATTGTTTCTGTATTATCTCACAACTTCACTGCATGTCCATTTTATCGTCTACTGCATAAAAGTAGTCCTGGACAAAGAAAGTCCAAATCTAATTCCAGTGATTTATTTGCCCAGCAGAGTTTGGTGTGGTGTTGTTTCTCATCCCTTTATACTGAGGGAATGTATCTGGCTACTTCATCTTGTGTTGTTGTTAGATATCATCATTGCAGGTGAAAGGGGTGAGATAAAAACAAAAGCAACAAAAGAAACAGGAGCAGGAGCAGGTCATAAAAACCTACCAAGCAGGTCCGCCATTCAGTGTTTATGGTTGACTATCGATCTCAGCTGCATTTTGATGTTCTCCAGGTCCTTTAATTCTTTCTGTCCAAAGATATAGAGATCTCAGCTTTGAGTGATTCCTGGGATCGAATGGCGCAGCGCTTCTTTCTAATGTGGCCTGAAGCTGCTGGCATCCCATCATCAGCAGTCTGGTCTTTACTGCTTTTGTCTTACCTTCAAATTGGTTATTTGAAAGATTGGATGGATGGCATTGATAGCGAAGTGTCCTGAGAGACGCTGCCAGCATCCCTGCCTATCCTTGAGCATAATACAAAGTGCTGGGGGAACTCAACATTAAAGGTATCTGGCGGCATCTTTGGAGGGAATTATACAGATGATATTTCAGGTCAGACTGATGGAGTAGGGGAGAGAAAGCAGGAAAGGAGAGTGTGGCAAAACCTATTAAGTAGCAGGTGAATACAGCTAGTGCTGAGAATGGGGGGGGGGGGCGGGGAGTGTGGTGGTGGGGAGTGTGGTGGTGACTGATGCATGGGTGGAGACAGGGAGACAGGGTGCCGCTGGTTTCTGTGTTGTATGACTCTGACTCTGACTATGAAGATGCAAGAAACTAAAGGGCCTGTCCCACTTGGCGATTTTTCGGGCAACTGCCGGCATCATTGACTGACGTGCCAGGTCGCCGAAAAAGTCGCGTCGTGACGCGGAGTGATGATGCAGTGACGCGTGGTGTTTCCTCAAGTGTTGCCACATATTTTTGTCGCCGCTGGATTTTGAAATGTTCAAAATCTTTCAGCAACCCTGATACGTCAATCAATGACGCCGGCAGTCACCGAAAAAATCACCAAGTGGGACAGAGCCTTAAAGGCGCATGAGCCAGAAAAAAAGAACTGCGGGAAGACCAAGCCTATTCACGATATTGAAGATGCAGTCTCAAGGTTCTATATAAATGGAACAAGGCAATTGTTACCTCATACATAAATCCACCTGCAATATAGTTGAGGCAGCAACTATTGCAATGTTTAGGAAACAGTTAGGTACATGGATAGGACATGTATGGAGGGATATGGACCAAACGCAAAGCAGCTGGGATTAGTGTAGCTGGGCAAGTTGGGCCGAAGGGCCTGTTTCCACACTGTATGACACTATGACTCTATGACTCTATGACAGTAAAGGTACAACTATCCAGGATCATAGATCTGATAGAGAACAGCATGCCCGTCAGCCTAACTGGCAGTGACTCAAGCCATTAGCAAGGAAGCGCATTGGTTTGTTCTACAGTGGCTTGGATCATCCATCCACCACAACAATCAAGTATCTGAAGCAACTGGAAACATGCATCACAATATCCCGGTGACCATATGAAGTGACAGGCTTCAATCTCTCTGAGTTTGATATTATCAGAATCCTTTCATTTGATTACAGCCTTACTTATCGCACAATTTGAGTCAGCCATTATTATATTACAAACAATAAAAGGGATCCTAAAGCAATAAAAATAAGTCATGGGGTGCGGGTCAACGTTTGTAAATTGCTTTACCTCTGCCCTCCTGATTTATTGTATGACCAGAACATTACAACTTGTCAAATTAGAACTCCCAGGTAGCCATTATTCTTTATTTATGTGTTAACTTAAAGACGCTCTATATATATATATAGTAATAGAAGTGATATTTCATGCAATATAATTTAGAAAATAGCAAGTCTATTTTTTACAAAATGAGAAGATAACTGATCAGATTTTGAAGTTATGGTGAATACTAAATTTACTTTGTGCTGGAAATCACATCTTGACTCTTTACATTTCAGCAAAGCCCGCTAGTTGTTATTCTTACAGCTCTTCGATTTAAATTTTCAGCCATCCAAGGAAGAACAGATGAGGAAATGTGACATTTATTTCATGATCTGGTGATTTCAAAGCTTTTACAACAAACAGCCTGAGAGCTCAATCACTCCCATTATTACAATTTCAAATATTGTTCTGATATTCATTTCAAATTCCTTCCAAACAGCTGCCAAAAATCTTGTGATATTACTTTTCCTCTTTGTCACGGTGAAAAAAGCAGTCAGGGATAAATTTGTATTTGTATGTGTGCAGTCCTTGCCACTGCATCAAGGATATTGGCTCCTTGCAGTGTCCATTCAGTGCAGGCTATTCTTGGGTATATGTGCTCGAAGACTGGCATGCTGGATACTTCAATCAAACATCCACATTTAATTGTAATCAAAGCATCGTGTTTGATGGAGATTTAATAATAATTTAACTTAAATTAGGCATTGGCTTAACATAACAAGGTCAGCATTTTATGAATTATTTGGATTTTTCCAGCTGCTGTATAAAATGTAAAGTATTTAGAATGGAAACGATGGAGGCTTATAGCAGTCAGCAAAGTCAGATTAACTATCATTGTGGGATTGTGTTTTCATTTGATGAAGAGTTGCACACAGTCCTATCTGACCTTTTCCCTTCCAGATGCCTATTAGCTTGCACTTTTGTGAAACAAAATGTTGCTCTTTCACTACCCAGTTAAAATGTGAGTATACAGCATTGAAGCTGGCATATTAGATTAGAATGCCTTTTATTGTCATTCAAACGGACAAGGTTTGAACGAAATTTCATTCCTACTGTCATGACATTCACTTAACACAATTTACACAAACATCCACCACGGTGAATCTCCAACACCTCCTCACTGTGATGGAAGGCAAAAGTCTTATCTTTTCCCTTTGTTCTTCTCCCGTGGTCCAGAAGTCCAACTGCAGCATCGAGGTGACTGGGGCTTACGATGTTAAAGCCCCCGGCGGGCGATGGTAAGTCCCGCGGCCGGTTAAGCCGCGCCGGGCGATGTTAGGCCCCGCTCCGAGTCATTTAAACCCCGCGATTCCGGCAGGAGATGTTGCGGTTGTGGGAGCTCCGAAATGCGGTCTCCCACCAGGGACCTGCGAGCTCCCGATGTTCCTGTCCACCGGGCCTGCGGCCGGAGCCTCCGAAGCTCCGAGGTCGGGTTGCAGCCGCGCGCCACCACAGCTCTTCCCGTTCCGAAGTCCAAAGTATTATTGGTGTAATACTAAGCGAATTCTGCACTTTGTGCCCTCCTTTAGCAGAGCTATCTGAATAATTCAACGGTGCAGCGATTAAAAATACACGAGGAATTCTCCTGGAGGCCTGGATGACATTCTGTTGAGACTGACATCCAAATGGCTTTCCACTGACTACAAGGGAAGTGTGAAGGGCAATACTCCTCTTGCCCAGAGGAGTAGCTTCAACACACTTAACGTCACCCAGGACAATGCAGCCCACCTGATCCACACCTTAAACATTCACTGGTGCCCCATGACTGTAGTGTGTACCAGCTATAAAATGCAATTACTTACTGAAGCTACTCCATAAACATCTCCCAAATCCACTAAATTCTGTCACCCGAGAACGCAAAGAGCTTCAGCTGTATCTGCAGGGTCTCCTTCAAGTTGAATATAATCCTGACCTTGAAGTAGACCACCAGTACTCCATCGCCACTGGGTCTAAATCCTGGAGCTCCCTACCCAATAGATCTTTCACTAGAAAGACTGCAGCATTTCAGCATCCTATCCCCACTGCTTGACTACCTTGTACCTTCCGAAGAGTCCACCAGGGACTATACTGGAAGTTGGACAATTTTATACTGGACAATTTTTTTAAACGTTTATCAAGCCAATTAATCAAGCCAATTAACCTACAAACCTGTACCTCTTTGGAATGTGGGAGGAAACCGAAGATCTCGGAGAAAACCCACGCAGGTCGCGGGGAGAACATACAAACTCCGTACAGACAGCGCCCTGATGCTTGTTTCAAATGCATTGCACATCCAGGATTCATCCCACCTGAACTCACCCTTTTGGATTTCTGTTCTCCATCATCTTTATACAAATATAAAGTTATCCCTGACTGTTCTTTTTACTGGTCTCAAGAGGCTGTAGCAATTATTAAAAGCAACGTTTAGATTAAAGGTCATTGTTTTCATTATCATTCCCATTATGTGATTTAGCTATATTTTACTGCATCAATACTTATCAAAGGCAATTCTCATCTTTTGTGGGTTTTTTTAAAAAGAAGACAACAACTCAACTCCCCTTCTCCCCTCCACCCCCCTCACTTCACCCCCACACCTCACAAGTAGCAAGAGGAGGGAAATGCATCCAGTTGCACAACTTTAAAGCCTGCACATCCTTAGTGGTCGTGAGGAAGAAACTCTGCAACTGCTGAAGAGGAGAACCAGAGCATTCAGGAGAGAAAAGTAGGAGTGTGTGTTAGTTTGATCTGCTGCTTTATTTCTCCTTGGTGTCCTACTTGTCAGCAAACCAGAGAACAAAATCGTCATTCAAATTATTGTGCTGACTGTGTCATGTAAAGTCTACTCCATGGTCAACTATCCAGACCACTCCTCCATTTCTTCTACACAAGCAGAGAATAAGGAAGGACAAGAATACCCATGATTTTTTAGGCCATAGCACCACTCCTTCGCTCTACTTAGTTTAGTTTAGTTTAATTTAGATATGCAGTGCGGAAAAAGGCCCTTCGGCCCACCGAGTCCACACCGACCAGCGATCCCCGCACATTAACACTATCCTACACACACTAGGGACAATTTACACTTACATCAAGCCAATTTACCTACAAACCTGCACGTCTTTGGAATGTGGGAGAAAACCGAAGATCTCGGAGAAATCCCACGTGGTCACGGGGAGAAGGTACAAACTCCGTACAGACAGCAGCCGTAGTCAGGATCGAACCCGGGTCTCTGGTGCTGCAAGCATTGTAAGGCAGCAACTCTACCGCTGCGCCACCATGGCCGCCCCGAACTGTGTACTGTGGGTAGACAAAGCCTATGATGGATGGCCAGCAAAAGGGCTTGAACCCTGGCTATGGGATGCATTTAAAAACATCACCAAGTCTTCTAAGAAAGGAGAGCAGTATTCCAAAATGCCAAGGGAATGAACCCTCGGTATCCAACACATTTGAAAACACGGTACCTTAATTGATACACGTGACAATAAAATACCTTTGAAACCGAGGAGAGCGGGATTTTGAAATTATAACTTCAGGTGAGATGTTTGCACTGTCCTTTTGTGGTAAATCCATCTTTGAATGTGAAAGCTTTTTTATCCGAAGAAAATGTAAATGATTCCCACATATTTCTTCTATCCGTGATAAATGCTTACATCTAGAGGCCAATTTAACACATACTTTTGCCAATTGTATAAAAATTAAAAACTTATGGATTGATATTTTTGAAATAATTTCTGAAGTTGTTAATACAAAATTGGATCCAGACTCAAAATTAATAATACTTGGGATATCAGAACAAAGTTTAACACTCACAACAAACCAAAGAAACTTCCTTGACTACAATATAATAACAGGGAAAAAATTAATATTAAAATTTTGGAAAGGTCCTATAACCCCCACAATTAAAATGTGGATTGTGGAAATGTCGGAGACCCTACACCTAGAAAGAATTAGACTTGTCTTAATGGACAAACAAGAACTTTTTGTTAAAATATGGGCTCCATTCATTAACTATTTGAAGGGATAGATGGGCCAAGCACGAAAACCCAACTGAAGCTTGAACTCGGGATTAGATGTAAAAATATATTTCATAACCTACGAACTTATCTCCAAAGACGTATTATAAGTAGTTCATTCCACCTCTTTTTTTTTTCTCATGATATTTGTAATGCTTTTTTCTTTCTATCTTTCTTTTTCTATCTATATTAAAAAAAAACACTAGAAGCAGAATTAATCGACAATTGACAATTTTAATAATGTATGATTGATGTATATGAAAAGCTTTTATTTCTATTATAATATATTACCATACCTTATAATATGTTTGCTTCTAATAAAAATATTAATCAAAAAAAAAAAATGTAAATTATGTATTTTTACTCACATCTTTCGATAGCTACATGGATAGGAAAGGTTTAGAGGGATGTGTCCCATACATGGATCAATG
This sequence comes from Malacoraja senta, assembly GCA_038087875.1. Taxonomy (NCBI): domain Eukaryota; kingdom Metazoa; phylum Chordata; class Chondrichthyes; order Rajiformes; family Rajidae; genus Malacoraja; species Malacoraja senta. Next base: position 542,429 of record JAXLNO010006126.1, on the reverse strand, counting down.
GCATTGGCATCGATGGGGTATCTTGATCGGCATGGACAAGTTCAGCTGAAGGGCCTGTTTCCATGCTGTACGACTCTATACTCTATGACTAAATACAATTAAAGAAAGGATGCTTTCTCATGACCTTCAGCATGAAGTTTAGTTTCATTTAGAGATACAGTGCAAAACCCTACCGCAGTGCCACCGGGCCACCCAATGTGAATAGGGACAGGGTTAACTGTAGTCCTGAAAAATCGAGTTGCATCAGAGAAGTTCCGATATGCAAGGGGAAGGAATACCTTCCATTAAATGTCTTGGTTAATGCTCTCTCAATGGGCCAGGCACCGTTGTTACCTACAATGGTGGAAATCAATGGCAAAATGACAGATTGCATTGTATTCTCAAACATGTTCAAAATAATAGAATTTTATGTCATACGTATTCTATTTTCTTCACACATATATTTTCCGATTAAATTGGGAAATTCATGAATACAGCATGTTGTGACATGTTCTGTATTCACATTAGATGTTCATGTAATTCAGCTCTCAATACAAGTTGTCTTTGGTTAGATCCGGAGGAGGCGCTGTCCTGAACGGCTGCCTGTCCTGCAGCTGTCCGGTTTTTTTCCCCTTATTTTTTATTATTTTTAGTACGTTGAGGGTGCAGTCAGGGGGCCTAATCTTTTTATGTGTGGGGGTGGTGGGGGGCAGGGGGAAACTGCTTTTCGAGTCCCTACCTGGTCGGAGGGGTTGCCTTCCCCCGAGCAGCGCCTTCGACCCGTCCTCGCGGCCTACCGGCGGGGCCTGGAGCGGCTTTTCCTGAGGGGACCTGGCCGGGGCCTCGGCTTCGGCGGCGGCACAGCGCTGGAGCGCTATCGCGGAGTGGGCGATGCCTTGTCTGGGTCGCCACGCTGGAACTCCGGTATGCTGGGACCGCTGATTTAAACATCGCGGAGCCGCGGGTCTGTGGAGCGGCCAGCTGCGGGGACCGCCGATAAAAACATCGCGGAGCCGCAGGTCTGTGGAGCGGCCAGCTGCGGGGACCGCCGATAAAAACATCGCGGAGCCACGGGTCTGTGGAGCGGCCAGCTGCGGGCGGCAGCGCTGACTTTAACATCGTGGAGCCTGGGATCTCTCGCCGAGATCGCCAGTGTGTGGAGCTCCGTCCAGAGCGGCCTGTTGGCTTGGAAGCCGCGGTTTCCGGTAAGAAGGTGGCCGTTCCTGGCACCCCAAGCCGCTGGGAGGGTTCTCCCGACGCCGGAGTACCATTACCCGGCGAGAACGGCCGGCAGCATCGAGCCTCCGTAGCGGCGACTGTGGAGGCCTCAATAGGCCCGACTATGGGTGGACATGGGGATGGGGATTGGACTTTGTGCCTTCCCCCACAGTGGGAACCATTGTGGGGGGATGTTTTTATGTTTTAATGTTAAACTTCTTTAATGCTATGTTGTATTTTTATTAGTGTGCTGCAAGGACATCAGAATTTCCCATGAATAAGGAGATTAATAAAGTAAAAATCAATCAATCAATCAATCAACACAAAGTGCTGGACTAACTCAATGGGTCCGGCAGCATCTCTGGAGAACATGGATAGATGCCAGGTACACAAAAATGCTGGAGAAACTCAGCGGGTGCAGCAGCATCTATGGAGCGAAGGAAATAGGTAACGTTTCGGGCCGAAACCCTTCTTCAGACTGATAGGGGGTGGGGGGAGAAAGGAAAAAAGGAAAAAGGCGGAGGAGGAGCCCGAGGGCTGGGGGAGGGGAGGAGACAACCAGATGGCTGATGAAGGGGAGGGGACAGCAAGGGCTAGCAGAATTGGGAAAATTCAATGTTCAAGCCCCCAGGATGTAGACTGCCCAAGCGGAATATGAGGTGCATTTCCTCCAATTTACGGCGTTGCTCGCTGTGGCCATGGAGGAGACCCAGGACAGAGAGGTCAGATACGGAATGGGAGGGGGAGTTGAAGTGCTGAGCCACCGGGAGGTCAGGTTGGTTATTGCGGACCGACCGGAGGTGTTCGGCGAAACGATCGCCAAGCCTCCGCTTGGTCTCACCGATGTAGATCAGCTGGCATCTAGAGCAGCGGATGCAATAGATGAGGTTGGAGGAGATGCAGGTGAACCTCTGTCGCACCTGGAACGACTGCTTGGGTCCTTGAATGGAGTAGAGGGGGGAGGTGAAGGGACAAGTGTTGCATCTCTTGCGGTTGCAAGGGAAAGTACCAGGGGAGGGGGTGGTATGGGAGGGAAGGGAAGAATTGACAAGGGAGTTACGGAGGGAGCGGTCTTTGCGGAAGGCAGACATGGGGGGAGATGGGAAGATGTGGCGAGTGGTGGGGTCACGTTGGAGGTGGCGAAACTGACGGAGGATCACTTGTTGTATGTGACGGCTGGTGGGGTGAAAGGTGAGGACTAGGGGGACTCTGCCCTTGTTGTGAGTGGGGGGATGGGGAGAGAGAGCAGTGTTGCGGGGTATGGCAGAGACCCTGGTGCGAGCCTCATCTATGGTGGAGGAGGGGAATCCCCGTTCCCTGAAGAATGACGGGGGTTCCCCTCCTTCGATTTTCCAGGATCTGCAGTTCCTTCTTTAACACATGGATAGATGCCATTTTGGGTCAGGACTCTTCTCATTTAACCTGATCATGGTTAGTATTGATATTTATACTGGTATTGGTTTATTATTTTCATGTACACCGAGAAACAGTGAAATACTGATTTGCATTCTATCCTTCTCAACCACCCTGATTGGGGTTAATATTGTTATTTGTATTGGCTTATTATTGCCATATATACCGAGATACAGTGAAATACTTTGTTTTGCATTCTATCCAGTCAAATCATACCATACAGCAGTACAATACATGGTACCATTACACCAGGTAGTGCAAAGAGAAAAGTAAACTCAATTTATTAAATATTATTATTTATTAAAAAGAAACAGAATAGTGTTATACATCCCCATCCCCTCTTTACTAACCTCCTTTCTAACTATTGGTTCCAAATCTCTCATCTTAAAATCTATATTAAGTCATCTCCATGGTGGACCTTTACAGCCTCTCCAGCTCCTTGGATTGTCACCTTGTTGTGGTAGAGAAGCTTGTGTGGACCTGAGATCCTGAGAGCGATGCCGTCTGGAGCTAAGCTCCTGGTAGGGCCACCCCTGGCGGTAAAGGCGAGGGGGGGGGGTCTCTGACAAAGAGCAATCCATCCAAGACCTCAACTGTGGAACAGGCAGAGGATGATGGCTGACCTTAGTGGAGCATCATAACGGCTGCAGCAGAAAAAGGTCTCCAGTCGTCTTCGACTCCATGCCACTAGATCCTGACCCAGATCTGTCAAGGACTGCGGGGTGGCTCCCCATGTTAAACAATGTCACACACAGGCATCCTCCATATAGGGACCAGCACCCTGGAGACACCCATGGTCAGCCATGACCGAAGGGGGCCTAAGAATAGAGTTACAGTTACAGAGAAAATAAGTGCCAAGGGCCACAGCGAGGTGGAGTGGGAGATTGGGACTACTTCCTTTGCATAGTAGTGATCCGTTCAATATATTGTGTTTTATGTCAGAATGATCCTAATGCATGTGGCTTCTCAGATGAACTTGATTAATGAATAGATGTCAACAGAGTGTAGCGTGAGTTTGCCAGAATTTGGACCTGGAGTCGGTTATTGAACCTGCTACACTATTCAATATGATCATGGCTGATTCAAACTTCCTGAATTTTGCCCAATCCCCTTGATCCACATTTATACATATCCAACATGCAAACAAAGAAAGTTGATACGGTGACTAAAGAACACAAAGAACAGAATTCAGTTGGTATATTAAAATACGGACCTGGAGCACAAAAGATTGCAGAGGGCAGACCTACATCTGAGATGCATGGGGATGTGGGTACCACAGTGCATAATTCACAAAAGATGCATACAGAGGTAGAGCAAACAATTAGACAAGCTAATAGAATGTAATTTTTTACTGCACACAAATGAAGGAAGGATGAGTGCAATTATGCAGGACAATAATGAGAACACTTTGGGAGCATAATGTACAGAACTGCATTCATTTGCACCTCTACCATTCATTTAAAACTATCCTTGGGTGTTTCCACAGACAATTACAACCACAACAAGTTAAGTATAGTTTAATCACATTGAACAGGTTATACAGTATGTATGTGTACAGCAGCTATTTGTTGTTAAAGACAAGAGAAGAACAAGTTTCTTTATCTCTATTTCTATAAAAGATGTGATTAAATATGTGTATAATCACTGTTTCTTAGTGCTACACAGCTTAAAAGGCTTTCTCATGCAAAGATGGATTTGTTTGGCGGGCAGTCTCCTGATTTAAGGAAGAGTGTTAATGCATTGGAAGCAGTTCACTGAAGATCTTTGAAACAAGTACCTGGAATGGGTGCATTGCCTTGTGAGGACATCTTGAACACTCTACGTTTGTATCCACTGGAGTTTAGAGGAAGGGGACTTGATTGAAACATATGAGACCCTGAAAGAGTGTATGTAAAGGGAACATTTACTCTTGTGGGAGAATCTAAAACAATGGGCCACTGTTCAAAATAAGTATGGTTGTCACAGGTTATGGGAAGAAGGCAAGAGAATGGGGTTGGGAGGGAGAGATAGATCAGCCATGATTGAATGGCGGAGTAAACTTTATGGGCTGAATGGCCTAATTCTGCTCCTATCACTTATGGTCTTATCATCTTATGAAGGGTCCACTCCTTCAAGAAAGATGTGGAGCAAAATTTCACATTTCTTCCTCTCACAAGTTTGTGAGTTTGTGAATCTCTCTTCCTCAAAGAGAGGAGGATGCAGAGTCTATGAATATTTTTCAGGCAGATGTAGATAGCTAAGCAGGGGGATGAAAGGTCATTGGGGATATAGAATAGTATGGAGTTGAAGTTATAATAAGATCAGCTACAAACTTTTTGACTTGTAGAACTGGTTTGAAAAACCAAGTGTAATGTCCCAGCACCAAATTCAAATGCATATAAAAGCAAAGGATTTGGCCCAACTTGCTTCGGCCCAACTTGCCCACACCTGCCAACATGTCCCAGCTACACCAATCCCACCTGCCTGCATTCAGTCCATCTATATAATTAAAACTCTGATCTTGGCCACTTCCTGTTGCACTGCATATTGATTTTAGAAAATATACTACCACTTATGGCTGTGATTTTTGGCCATCTTACTCAGAGTCCCCCTCCGCTGCACAGGACAAGAGGATTTGTCCCATTGATGAAAAATAAAAGACATATTAATGTTTTAAAAATGTTGAGATTCTCTCTCCTGTCAATCACATCATGAAGGCCACGCCCCTTCCGGAGGGACTATAAAACCCGGAAATGTAGAGGTGCCTCAGTCCTCTGCAAGATGGGGAAGCGACAGGTCACGACTCTCAGTCTGAGCTGTGAATAACACTGAATACATTTCTACTAAACTGTGAGTGGTTTTACTGACCTGTCAGTGCCCTTAATGTGGTTTGAAAATGCAGTTTGAAAATGTAGTTTGAAAATGCAAAAGGTTTGGTTTGAAAATGCAAAAGGTTTGGTTTGAAAATGCAAATGGTGGTTTGGTTTGAAAATGCAAATGGTGGTTTGGTTTGAAAATGCAAACGGTGGTTTGGTTTGAAAAAGCAAATGGTGGTTTAGTTTGAAAAAGCAAATGGTGGTTTAGTTTGAAAATGCAAATGGTGGTTTGGTTTGAAAATGCAAATGGTGGTTTGGTTTGAAAATGCAAATGGTGGTTTGGTTTGAAAATGCAAAAGGTTTGCTTTGAATATGCAAAAGGCTTGCTTTGAAAATGCAAAAGGTTTGCTTTGAAAATGCAAAAGGTTTGCTTTGAAAATGCAAAAGGTTTTCTTTGAAAATGCAAAAGGTTCCTTTGAAAATGCAAAAGCCAAGTGTGGTTGCTTTGAAAATGCAAAAGGCAAGTGTGATTGATCTTAATCTTGACCACTTCCTGTTTGTGCTGTATATTGATTTTAGAAAAATTGCTACAACTTATGGCTGTGATTTTTGCCATCTTATAGCCCTATCCCACTGTACAAGTTCATTCAAAGAGTTCTCCCGAGTTTGCCTGATTCAAACTCGGAGATTTACAGTAATGGCCGCTCGCAGGTACTCGGGGCTCTCTTGGACATTTTTCAACTTGTTGAAAATTCTTCATGAGTCTTCCCGAGCTTACCTGCCATTAGCGAGTCTTCCCGAGTACCTGCCGTTAGCGTTATGAGCCACTAAGAGATGTCCTCGAGCTCCGACGTACCCGCTACGTTCATTCTACGTGCTTACCACGAGTTTGATTTTTTTAAAGCTTTTTTCTTTTAAGAGCATTTGAATGAACTCGTACAGTGGGACAGGGTTTTAACTCAGTGTCCCCCTCCAGCTGTCAGGGCCAGAGGATTTTTCCCATTGATGAAAAATAAAAGACTTATTAATGTTTAAAAAATGTTGAAATTCTCTCTCCTGTCAATCACGCCATGAAGGCCACGCTCCTACCGATGGGAGGGAGAGGGACTATAAAACCCGGAAGTGTGGACATGCCGCAGTCGCTGCAAGATCGGGGAGGGAGAGGTCATGTCTTTCAGTCTGAGCTGTGAATAAACTGAACACAGAACACATGTCTACTAAACTGTGAGTGTGGTTTTATGTGCTTTTATGTGGTTAATTTGGAACTGTGTTTGGAAGGGATAAATGTGTTTATGTGCCTTTTGACTGTGCCGCTAATTGAAAAGTGTGCCTTTTGACTGTGCCGCTAATTGAAAAGTGTGCCTTTTGACTGCCACTAATTGAAAAGCGTGCCTTTTGACTGTGCCGCTAATTGAAAAGTGTGCCTTTTGACTCTGCCGCTAATTGAAAAGCATGCCTTTTGACTGTGCCGCTAATTGAAAAGCGTGCCTTTTGACTGTGCCGCTAATTGAAATATGTGCCTTTTGACTGTGCCGCTAATTGAAAAGTGTGCCTTTTGACTGTGCCGCTAATTGAAAAGTGTGCCTTTTGACTGTGCCGCTAATTGAAAAGTGTGCCTTATGACTGTGCCGCTAAATGAAAAGTATGCCTTTTGACTGTGCCGCTAATTGAAAAGTGTGCCTTTTGACTGTGCCGCTAAATGAAAAGGTATGCCTTTTGACTGTGTCGCTAATTGAAAAGTGTGCCTTTTGACTGTGCCGCTAAATGAAAAGTGTGCCTTTTGACTGTGCCGCTAAATTAAAAGTGTGCCTTTTGACTGTGCCGCTAAATGAAAAGTGTGCCTTTTGACTGTGCCGCTAAACTGTGCCTTTATTTTTAAATGTGTTTTGCTTTTTAAATGTGGCTTACGTTTTAAATGTGGCTTGCTGTGCAACAGTTTTTGGAAGGAAAAAACGTGAATAAATGTTTTATTAGATCAAAACT